>NW_019167937.1:10421798-10801321 GCF_002303985.1 Durio zibethinus | reverse complement strand
TAGGATTAACACAGTTTACAACAGCTTCTATGACTTATTTAATTGGTCATGTATGACAACCAATATCACATAAAGTTAGGCATTGGTCATTTGGATATGTCAAAATCCCCGTTACCATGGGTTTACATGTGTATTTGTACATGTCAGAGAAAGAGAGAGAGAGAAAGAGGGTTGGCATTGACCTGTATGTTTGAAGTCCAAAAAGTAAGGTCATCCCTTAGGAGTTGCATGATGAAAGTGTTGTCTTTGTATGACTTTTTTCCTAGTTTGTCAAGTTCAACTATAGCTTTTTCAAATGACTTTTCAAAAAATAATAAAACTAAAGAAAATTAAACTCAATTCTATACAATTCAATCTCAATGAAAAACGAGTGTTTATGACTTAAACTTAATTTCATAAAATAATCTAATTGAAAAAAAAATCACAACCAGAGTAAAATTAAATATCTATGTTTTAAAACTCTATTAAATTTTATCATCGATGATGACTTTTTTGTAATCATGATTTGTGGTTGTGATCCATAAAGCTTTGAAATTTGATTTGCACATAGAGAAGAGAATAAATTACATGGGTAGACAAAATACAAACTATAGAAAATGTTAAAAAATAAAGATCAAAGGTGATTTATCTTGATTATCAAACTATCAAAACTAAATAAAATACAGAGGCCTTGTAAAACAGATGGTTGATTGCTGGAGAACAGAAGGATAAAATTTATGATATATACTGGGATGAATCAAGAACGAATGGTGTAAATAAAACTGACTCTTGAAAAAAAATTTATGAATTGATGGAGGCTAATGGCTGAGAGGTAAATTAGAGGCATAAAGCTATCAAGTAGAGTTTTTATAAGACATATGGTTTCTAAAATATTGAATTTTGTGTTTCATGACTTAGTGAAATTGTTGACTTCAAATTTCATTATGTTTTAGGTAATTTTATTAATCAATGAACAAATAAATGTGGTTGATTATGTTCAATGTTTTTTTAGTCAAAAAGAATGGTGAAAGTTTGTTACAAGTCCAGGACAATTGTCATATAGTAACACTAAAATAGCCTTCAATTACTAATTTCAATTTGTAAAAAGCACCATTGTTTAATCAATTATGGATTTGGTTTAAAGACTGTTAATTTTTTTTATCAGTTTATATATAAAATAGTAGTCTATCACTTTGGTACTTGAATCCACATAGCAATCAATTCTATAATCCTTGTAGGATGATGTTCTGATACTTATCACTTTATTACTTGATTTAATTTGTGCGCTTTCAGACATTGTGAAAATAGGCAATAAAAGTTTTGGTGTCGTTGCCTGGTATTATAGCGGTATTCGATCCAATATCAATAAAGATTTTCTACGCTTTTGTAATCTAAATACTTTTTACTTTTACTTGTTCAAATACGTTCTCTTTTTCTTTTTTGTTTTGTCAGATCTTTATTGTACTAAGGTCAAAACCTTTGGGGATTATAATGAGCCATGATTTGATTATTCTCACATCCAACCACCATTTTAAAACCCTAGATCGTGGTGCACTATTGAGAGGTATAATAAAAACCCCTTATTACCATAACCTCACACTTAGTCTCTTTAGCTAAAAAGGTAGATACTCTTGAAAGAGAGTATAATCTTAGACATATTTAGTTAGTTCAAAGCACATTTTATAATTGTTATGGTTATAAGGGAAATACAATAGTTATAGGTATTAAGATAACCAATTTAACTTTTACTCAAACACTTACACTCAAGGTTGGGAGAGTCACCCTAATTACTTAGGGGAAAATAGTCAAAAGCAACCCCTTTAGCTTAACATCCTTGATTTTCCACCACTACAATACCATTTCTGTATACAATATGCTTTCTCACCCTAAGAAAAAACTTTTTTTAAAGAAAGTGTTAAACCAAATGCTCTAAGATTAGACTGTCATCATGCTTTAAAGCCAAGCCTTTCTTAAGAACCTTGAAAAGAAAGGTTAATAGTTAGCAATTACCCTTGGCACACACTTTTAGAAGATCTTACCTAGTAATTTTAAATCTAACACTGTGTGAGAAAATGAGAAATGTGTTTAAGAAAAGGATCCCCAAGAGTACATTAAGGATTCGATTAAAGATAAAAAAATATTGATGCAAGTAAGAAGAACATTACTTGAAAGTATATAACCTGTTGATGAGGAACTAAAAGAAGAGTATGAGATTAATGAAGATCCTAAAAAAAGTCAAGATAATGAAGAGCCTATTGTGATTAATATGCCAACATTTGTTAAGGTGGTAGATTTTAAGGACGAGGAATCAATTTTAGGATCTGAACCTCAAGATGGGCATAACATTATTCTTACTGAAGCTAAGTTTGAACCTTTTAGTCCATTCATGTCATTTTTTTAGCCTTATGAAGATCAAATACAAGATGACTTAAAGATGACAATGAAAGAGAAACATATTGATGATGGTTGTTCAGTTAAAAAATTGCTTGAACATTTAGAAACATCCTTCATTAAACTTAAGGAAAAAAATGAGAACACCTTATTTATCCAACTTAAACTGACCATAGATTTAGATTTTATGTATGATCAAACTTAACTAAAATTATCACTACTTGGGAGGTAACCTAAGTTTTACTTTAATTGTTTTTGTTATCTTTATTAGGACTAGTATGCTTTGATTTGTTTTTGTTTTTGAGTTTCGTAGGGATGAAAAGTATGAAAAGAAATGCCTTATACAAAAAGATGATTCGATCTTAAAGCAAAATTTTAGTGAATTATTTCTTTTTCTTGGATGCTTAATTGATTGTTTTGATTTATTGTTTAAAGTAAATGTAGGGAGGGGAAGAATGCTTTCTAAATTTGTTTTTTAAACTTAACTATTTTTCTCAAAAACTTTTCAAACCAAATTAGCATGCTAGATTTCACTATTATGCAAGCTTAGTTAATTTTGCATGAACTTTTAAAATTTAAATTGAGTATGATATGAGGACAATTATGAGTATGGTGAAGCAATTGAATGAATTCTTAAGTAAGTTTTTCTTTGGATATGGTTTTTATGGATATCTCTTTATTCTTTTTCTATGAAATGCAATAATTCTTGTAAAGAGTTTTGTGATGTTAAGTTGCATAGAAATTTGAAAATAAGAATATTACTTTAGAATTCACCTACTCAATTCTCTAAGGTAAAATTCTAAATTGTATTTGATTTAAGAGATGATCTATACATTTTCTTGGACCGTTTGAGCATTTTTCAAGTCAACTTTTAATGATGCATCTATAGTACCTTAATTTTGAGTCTTATAAAATTTTCCTTTTCCTTGTTTATTTTAGCCACAATAAAAAGCACAAGCCTTTTCTTTTAAATATTATCCCCTTTTTTTTTATCTAACCCACTGTGTTAACATATTTTTGGATATTATCATTCATTTTGGAAGGAAATGAGGTGTAAGGAATGAAAAAAAAATCGATAAAAGAAAAGCAAGGCAAAGCCTTAATAAAGCCAAAAATGGCTTAGTGAAAAAAAAAATAAAAATAAAGTGATGCCTCAAAGTCTTGAAAAGGTTTTAAAAGTTCTCAAATTTTCAAAATCATGACTCCAAGAGAATTTCAAAGAAGTAAGCTAAAGACTAAGCCTAAAAATTTCCTTTTACCTACCTTGACTCTAGCTTAAAAATTTAAAAAACATAACCTAAAAATAGTTTCATTAAGGTGACAGATTAGCCACAACTACATTGTTTTCTAAATTTATTTTCAACACAAGTATTCCTTCATTCAATATCTAGTTTCTAAAAGCTCTTGGAGTCATATGATCTTCCTATCAAAATAGCATCCAAAGCTATCTCTCCTAAGATTCAAAGAGCTTTAAATACATGTAAGAAGGTCGAGTAAATAATGAAACAAAAACTTGCAGTACCCAAAAAAATTCTAGGCAAAAAATGAAGCATGAAAATATATGGGGAAAGAAAAATTAAACACACAGAGTCAAGCCTTTTGATGGCCAATGATGAACAAGAGTCCATCCAGCTATCAAAATCCATCCTTCTCAATAAAAGATTAACCTCAAAGCAAAGTGGAAATAAGCTGGAAAAAAAATTAATAGAACTAAAAGTTACCAAAGCAGAAAATTGCATTTATTAAAATATAGATAACAATGTTTAATTGAAGAACAAAGTGCAAGGACTGGAAAAGTTACATAAAACTAGAATTTAAAAACAATAAAATGAAGAAGAAAGCATCTAAAAGGGAGCCTAAAAGTCAAGGTAAGGTCAGCAAGGATGCTGCCTTACTTGTGGCATAATGAAAAAAAAAAAAGAAGAAAACTTGAAATTAAAAAAAAAATACATGACTGCTTTGGCTCCTCCTTTTCTCCCCATAAAACTATCCTATTTAAGCTTTATTTTAGATCATTTTCTCAACCCATCAATGGTCCCTCTTGAGCCATTTTGACCCTTGAAAAAGCCAGCTGGGATTGAAGAAAAATTACTGTTGGTAGACAACTCCAAAATCGTGACTTACAAGGCCAATTTCTCCTTCATTTATTGTTTCTTTGGGCTGGTCCAATGGAAGTCCTTTAAGCCTTCACTTAGGACACATGTATGCCTCCTTACCTCTACTCACAATGAGCCATTTGCAGGTTGGGATGAAGCAAAAACAGATTTGGGTGCTAACCTGGCAGTTTGGTGCTTACTGGGCTTCTATGCACCTATGCCACCTTGGATCAGCCCATGTGTTTCTCTAATCAATTTCCATAAAAAAGCTACCTTATCTTGAGATATTCTCTACATTTTCTAGCCAAGTGACCCCTCCAAACTGTCCAAATCAAAAGCAAAAAGAATGGTAATAGCTTGTCCTTTTCATTGTGGTCCCAATTTTATCTTGTTGTGAAATTGGTCCCCAACATTCTTACTCCTTCTTTGCCGATTCTCCTTGCTCAAATTATCTTTATTTTTGGCTTGCTTTTTGTCCTCATATCAGCTCTAAACTTAGCTTGAAGCTTTTCCAAATCAGCTTGTACAACAGCTCCTTAAAGTCAGCTTTCCCTCATGCACACATGCACCTCTTAGCTAGGACACTTTGTGACATGTCTTGGCATTTGCTTCTTAATAGCTCATCAACCTCTTCATGGCTCAATTAGGGCATGGAATTCAATTCTATTTCAGTTCATTTAACATTCTCAAAAGCTTGTAAAAGTCAGCCACTCAACAGCCCACATAGTAATACCTATGCAATGGAATGAAAACAAGCTCACACATGCACACTAGCTTGCTAACGGCTTAGGCTTTTCTTGGCAAGTCTCGAAGCTTCTCCACATTTGATTTAGTTCATTTTGGCTCTAAAAAATCCTTTGCAATGCCTTGGCAACATTTCCTCCAATATGTTCAGCCATGGCTAGCATAGGGGTGCTAGGTGTAAGCAAATTTTCAATTCACCTACACATGCTAAAATTTGGAAAATTAGGTGGGTAATTAAGTAAATATTAATAAAGTAAGACATACAATTAATTAATTAAGCACATGATAATTCTATTAAAAAAATGGAATTATCAGCCTCACTTCCTTCCAAATATAAAAACTTGTTCAAAAATATGTATAATCAACATTAGGTTAGGTAAAACAATAAAAAAGGATAATGTCAAGGAAAAAGGCTTTGGCTTACTATTTTGAATAAAATAAACAAAGAAAAAGATAAATGTAAATGCTCAAAATAAGGGTACTAGGGATGCTTCATAAAAGGTAAACTTGAAAAAGGTTCAAATTGTCTAAAGAATACCTAAATCATTTTTTGAGTACGAAGAATCTATTCTCTTCTTTTTACAAAAAAATTCTATGGGAGGTTGTACAATGCGTAATCTTAAATTCGTTGTTTACACCGCAACGATATTCTTTGTTTCTCTCTTCATCTTCGGACTCCTATCTAATGATCCAGACGTAATCCTGGTAATCCTGGACGGGAAGAATAAAAAAGGGAGAGTTCCTTGCTTCATTTTTATAAATGGTATTAGGATTTTATATGCAATACCAAGCACAAGATAGATCTTCCAAAGAACAAGGGTTTTTTTGAATAAGCCAATTCATTTGGGATTTTTCAAATCCACTCTTTTTCCTATTCAAAGATCAGCCCTTTGTCTTTATGTTTTCACATTAAGAATTCTTTTTAGATGAAGAGATGTCAAAGGCGAAGATAATTTTGATTGAGTTATTAATATATTTTTTGATATAAGGAAAAAAAACAAAGAAAAGGAAATAGGCAAACTAAACAATACTTCTTTGAACTCACCCAATCAAAAAGCATTCAATTCTTACAATAGAATTAGAAGAAATCATACTTTCATACAATATCTTAATTGAATTATATGTAATGATCAATAAATTCGGTTTAATTCTCTATCCATACGTGCCAAAATCCTAGCAAGAATCTAATCTATTCCATAGTTATTTGGAACTGGAATTGACGAACAGGGAATACCCATATTAGTGTTTAGTAGTTTCAAATAGAAATCTAAATGGGGCGTGGCCGAGTGGTAAGGCAACGGGTTTTGGTCCCGCTATTCGAAGGTTCGAATCCTTTCGTCCCAGAGCCTACTCTTTTTATATATCAGAATAACGATATCCGAATCTAAATTGCTCTTTTTTTTTAACAACTTTTTTTCTAAGAGTTTCAAAGGTTAAGTAGGTAAATTCTAAAGTTATACTTTTACTTTAAATCTTTATGCAACTTAATACATTACATAACCTTTTGGAAAAATCAATGCATATTATAGATCAAGATCAAAAACATAAAAAATAAAAATCATACTCAATAGAACAACATACTTAAAAACTTATCTCATGCTTCATTACATTAATACTTCTCTTTGTATCATATTTATGTCAATCTTAAAAATTTCATGAAAATTAACTAAGTTTGCATAATAAAAACTATAGCATGCCAATTTGATTTGAAAACAAAGCAATTAAAGTAAAGATTTCAAAAACAAGTTAGTTCAAATGCATTCTTTTTCCCTTACACATACCTAAAGCAATACTTCAAAATAAAATATTTAAGAAGTAGAAAAAAAAATACTCCCTAAACTTTGCTTTAAGGCCAAATCTTGAATTCTTCATGAGGCGTCTCTTTACATCACTTTTATCCCTAAGAAACTTAAAAACACAAAAAGAATCAAAACATACTTGTCCTAAAAATAAAGGAAAAACAAAAAAATCAAATGCATAAACCATTAATGTAAAACTTGGGTTACCTCCCAAGCAATGCTAGTTTTGGTCAAGCTCGACCATCTTTAAAATCTAAAAATTACCTCATCCCTTTAAGTGGGAGTTTTACCTTACTACATTCTTATTTGAGGTATTACAATAACTGAACTAGATCTAGGAGTATTAACTTTTCTTTGCAAGTATAACTTATGCTGGATCTTAGATTAATGGTAGGAATATTTGACTTAAGATTGGTGGTTTCTGTTTTGGGCTTGTAAGGATGGGTGCATTGTAGGCTGGTTGGATGAGATTGAAAAGTCAAGCTTGATTCTTTAACATTAGGTTTTTCCTTTTCTTTATCTTTAGTTACTAATTGAACATCCTTATTATTTCTAAGGACATCGAATCCTTTAGTTATAAATTGTATTCTTTATCCTTATATCTTAGAGTAAGATTGAAGTTAAACACATCAATTAAGGCTTTCGATGTTAATAGAAAAAATCTACCTAAAACAAAAAGGCTTCATCATCCTCTATATATAAGACAACAAATTTTACAGAAAAAACATACTTATTAACTTTTATTAGAACATTCTCTAACATTTCTCATACCCTTTTTAGTAGATCTATTACCAAATTTAATGGTGAATGTTGAAAGTTTTAGTATGCCACATCTTAGCTACATAAAAATATTTATAGGTATAAGATTAATACTAAATCCAAGATCATAAAAAGCTTCATCAAATTTTAAATGATCAATTTTATAAGAAATAGTAAAACTTGTTAGATCTTTTTGCTTTTTTGAAAAAAGATGTTCAAGTACAAGACTACAATCATAGAAAAAAGTTACGTCTTTTAACTTTTTGAGTAGCTGTCTTGGAATAGGCCTCGGAGTTGATGGTGCTATTTCAAAGATCTACCTTTGGGTAGACATCTTTGGAGTCATTATCATCCTTTTCACTTCTTAAATTTTTTCTTTTTGCCTTTTCTTCTCCACTTCAGGTTATATGCTTTTAAAAAGTGATCTCCTAACTTGCATTAACATTTTACCTTCTTCAGGTGAATTTTCAATGCACTCTTTAGGGTCTTCTTCTTGAATGTGTTCATTAGGATCATTTTCAATTTCAAAGTTTTCACCTATCTCCTCATATGGCTCAATCTTTTCAGGAGCTTCTAAAGCCATAAGATTAAAACTATCAAGAACTTTCCTACCAAACCTCAATAAATCCTTATGCTCCATCACATTATCCTTTCCAATAAAATCCACTTTAAGCTGCTTTACAAAGTTAGGCAAGTTTACCACAATTGGCTCATCTATCATATAATCATTAAAACAATAAGAATCATTCTCACCATAAGAATATATGGCATTACATGCTTTTTTACCTTGCTTTTTAAGGTTTGACTTGGTATTATTAGGCAAGGTTTTTGGGGGTCAATTGGTTATGGCTTAACGCTAGTTAACCTATTTGGTTTTAAGATTTTTGGATTGATACAGCTAAGCTTGGATGGTTGCATATTTGTTTTTATCAATTAGGTCAATATCTCTTTAAAATTGGTTTTATTTTCTTATGACGGGTGATGACTCTATAAAATAGAGTTATTTAAGCTTGTTTTTGGTGTTTTAATTGGTTGATTTTTCTTGGTTTTAGTACATAATGTTCTTTTTACTCCTAAATGGCATAGATTTCTATTTGTGAGTTTCTTGAAAGAAAGGTAAATCTTGTAAATTTTTTATCAAATCTTATGATTTTTTATGCATAAGAAGAAATCTAGTGATGTTATTGATAATCTTGATTTTCTTGGAATCTTGAAGTTAAGACGGGAAGAAATGTTCAAGATTGATTTAATGGAGTTTAATAGAATAAAAATGATGCAATCTTGAAGAAAAATGGAGAAAATTTATGCAAGATTCAAGTTGGGAATTTTGGCAATAATGAAAATCAGAATTGTAATTTTAGGTGATTGCAAGTCTATGGTAGCTTATGTAGATTTCCTTATTGGTTAATAAAGATGATGTGGCATGATAAGGTGGCAATTCTAACTATTTTTCTTACTTAGATTTGGATTACCTATATGGATTAGGATTTTGTATTCTTATTCTTACTTAAAGTAGGATGGCATGAAGCATTTAAATTTTATTCTTTATGGGTGGCATTAATGAAGTGTTCTACATGGTTTTAAACTCTGATTTTTGAAGCAAGAATTCAAGTTAAGTCGTGGACTACATGAAGTGCACCTATAGCATACAAACATCAAAATATGTATAGACTTAAGCATATATTTGACTAGCCATACTTGAGGCATACTAAATATTAACATTAGCTTTTTCATTATCATCATGAAGACATTGATATTTTAACAGCATATCACTCTTTACAACAACTGCCTAAATAGAAAATGACAATGCATATCAAAACCTACTAATACATACTAAATGTAGGTTTTCTAGGAATAATAGAATATACATTTATATTTGTAATGAATAATCTCAACCGTTATATCAAAATAAAGCCTTGATTTTTTCATTCGAAGTGACATGACAACATGTTCATTTCTTAAATAATAGATCGATATTTATGGCTGTCAATATGATATCATCAATTTAGAGCACCTGAAGTACGTAGCTTTTCCCATTAACCTTTAGACATGCATTATTCAACAATATTTTTTTTAAAGTGGCATCTCTTCAAACTTTAAGTCTCACCAATTGGATGCTTTTGAAGTCCACAAATGGACTTCTAGAATTAATTAAACCATATGTTCAATAACAAAAAACCACAAAACATTTATGTTAATTCACTTAGATATTTTAACATCTATATGATGTATCTCTAAGCCAAATAACCCACCAATGCCATAAAAATTCTAAATGAATTAATGGTGGAAACAAGATAAAAGGACTCTTTACAATTCATTCCTTCTTTCATTTAAAGCTTTGAGCCATAAGATTGGCTTTTAACCTTTCTAGTTGGCCAATGAAGGACCTCTTAATTTTCTAAGTCCATTTACAATCAATTAGACTACAATCATGTAACGTATGCAACTTAAGTTGGAAATTGAATTGGCATGCTATAGTATTTATTATACAAACTTATTTTTTCATGAATTTTTTTAGATTGACTTAAGTATGATATGAAAAAAAGTATTAATGTAGTGAAACATGAGATAAGTTTTTAAGTATGTTGTTTTATTGAGTATGATTTTTATTTTTATGTTTTTGGTCTTGATCTATGATATGCATTGATTTTTCTAAAAGGTTATGTAATGTATTAAGTTGCATAAATTTGATAATGTATTATCAAGTCTAACTATGCAATCTATCTAGAGGATGACTTAAATAGTGAGAATATTAGATTATAGACTCCACAAAGCCATTCTCATTGAAAAACATGTTGTTGTGCCAATCTTTTATGTGATTTAATTGTTGATGGAAAATGACACAAGGAAATGAACCAACAATGGATCCTAACAATCTCATTTCTAAACCTGCACTTGAACTTACAGAGGAATATGAATATGGCATTCATGTGTCTTATACAATCATAATAAAAACTAGAGATGATAAGGCATGCTATAATAATCTGACGGGTTTCGACTTGATCTGATCTCTTAGAGTCTTTTTTTTCTTTTTAAAAATCAAGTATTGGGTTGGGTCAAGTTGGATAATATTAAAAAAAATCAAGATCAGATCGGGTCGAGGTTAGATTTTAGGCAAATTCGATCCTACCCTACTTGATATATATAAAAAATTATTTTTTAATTATATATTTATTAAAATTTATATTTATATTAAAAATAATATTTTATATTAAAAAAATAATATTTTATTAATTTCGAATCTAATCTGATCGAATTTAAATATAAAAATTAAAAAAATTATTGAATGAAATCAGATTAAAATTATATATATATATATAATCTGAGTTAAATTCGAAACGAACAAAAACTCACCTCTACCCGTTGCTATCACTGATTGAAGCTAATATTGAAAAAGTCGTTCATGGTTAAGTTTTGGGGGTAGGAATTGGACCAATTCTTGATGACTTCAGCAAATACAGAATTTTGAAGAATAATTTATTCGATTAAATATACTGGCATTAGACCCATTTGGTTGTTTTGTACCACAACTACTTGATGACTTTTTAACTATTCTGTCGTCAAGAATGTGGGTTTTGTTTGTCTAAGTTGAGAATGAAACAATCAGGGCTTAGGTGTTAACGTTTTCTTGGCCTTTGCTACTTTTTTCAAGGAAAAATAACGATTTGCAGAAAATATACAAATCTGGTGCAGCTCACATTAGTTACAACAGAAGACTGGGAAAGATTCAAAAAATAATAATAATTAAGTTGCCAAGTTGGTTTTTATTCGGTTCCTCTGTCAGCATGAGCATGATGGGAATATTGCTTGCTGCTTTCTGCTATCTGTCCTGTTATGGGGATAGATACCGGCTCAAATTAGGCAGCCTAACCGGTAAACAGTTAGATTCAGAAAGTTTGGTTATACACCCATACATGAATATGCTTATTTGGACTTGGGAATTTGGCTCTGAAAGGCCAAAGCGCTCTTTATTCCAAAGACTAGCAAAACATCAAGTAAAATGTCCATAGAAAACGAGAAAAAACTGTAACTAATGCGGCCCTGGTTGTTTCCCCTATTCTTTTTGAAGCAAAAATTTAAAATGAACCAAAAAAGAAAAAAAAAATTAAGCATGGCTGAGTGCAAATTAAGACTGAAACTGAAACAGATTATCAAATAGTTGATGAAAGTTCAATTGAGTTTGTGAACATCATGGAAATCTTGGTCTATTGCTCAATTTCAGCTCACAACAACTGGCAGGTTGACGATAAACTTGGAGACAGGACAGCGGCGTGCAATTTTAACAAAACGATCGATGGAGACAATAGTTCTCTTAATAGTGATTGCAAGGAGTATAGTAGTAATGTAGCATCGATCAGAATAACGGTTACATACCTTTTTTAAGCCTGGGGAAGCTGTAAAGCAAAGCATTTAATTGGAAAATAAAACAAAGTGTATTAATTGTATTCGTAGTGTAGGCAGTAGCAGTGCTGCATCCTTAGGCACCGCTTACACATGAAAACATTCTATGGCTACGAAACCTCATAAGTTTTGGCAGAGGTGGAGTTGGAGAAGCACCAGTTTTCATGGCATCCACCCCCATGGAGAAATCTCCCATGGACATGTGGCGGCGGTGACCGTGTCTCTCTGTATTATTCTTTTCGGCTGTTGAAGATTTGATATACAGATGACTCTGACTCTGACCATTAACATAGAATTCTGCAATGTTATAACTTTGAGCAGCACCAGATGAGAGACACTCATATCGACGGCGGGTTTTATTCTTCTTGAGTGTTCTATAAACCAAAGGGATGAGACCCTCCATACCTGAGATTTCTTGAATCTGGCCTCCCAAAGTAGTAATTTTTATTTTTTGATGAAGAAACTATATGGAGATGATTGGAAGACTTATGGTTTGTTGGGTTAGGTGGCGATGACTCGTGACTCTTTCGATATATGAGTGAGAGTCTGCAGTCGCAACAGACCACGACGTTACCAATTTTTTTTTTTCTAGTAGGAAGAGGTGGCAAGTCTTACACGTCATTTTGATTTTTGACTATCGCACTTTTTTTAAAAAAAAAAAAATCAAAAGTAGAATCGTTGCATATCTATCCTGAAGTTGCTTAAATTTGATAAATGATTGGCTTAACAGTCTCATTGGTTCCAAATCATGTATAAAAATACATTAATACATAAATAAGAACTATAATATTACTGTAATTATGTAGTGGGAAAAAAAGGTGAAATTTCTGAAATTTCATACTAAAAATATTAAATAAAAATTAAAATAAAAAAATTTAAGGCACATGCATACACATCAACAAAATTATCGAATCCTTAATTTTAAAGCCAGCTTAGGATAGGATACGAAGAAAAAAATGTGAACAAAATTATCAATAAAAAATATTATTTGTCTCAACAATTTATTTCAAAATTTTGTAGTCTCTGATATATTATTGGTTTGATTTTAATATTTCATTTGTATTTTTTATTATAATATCTTATTTATAATTTAATTAATTAATTGTTAAATTGATAGATCTCAAAATTTAAATTTATTCAATAATTATATATCATATTAAAAAATATAAAAATTTGAGATAAAATTAATAATACAAATAGTACCACTCTTATCATAAATAAATATATATATTTAAAGTGATACTTATTAATCAAGGGAAATACTGCAATTTACCAGAGAGAAGCTTATAATAATTAATTTAAAACTTCGGGAGGTTCCTTGTCAGAATTCTTTTATAAATACTTAATATGGAATTTGTTTAATTTTAAGAAAGATATGTACAAAGTTCTAGTATAGCAATACTTTAGGCGGTTTTGTTGCCCCTAGGCCACTTGTTAAAGTTAATTAAATTGCTATTTACGATAATATTTAATATTAAATTCAATGACAATGGTTAATTTCGTAAATTTAATTGTTTTGAAAATAATAACTTACCTAATATTATATTATAATAGTATATCTTTGACTCGTTCAAGCTTAGGTATGTCCACCCCATCGGACAGGCCGGCACTTATCTGAAATTTTTTTTATCTATTTAAATATTTTTAACTTAAATCCGTATTATTAAATTTATTAATTTTGACTTTTCATTGACCAATATTCAGCCTATCGTCGTGTCTTCTAAGTTTTTCCTGTTTCTTTGCCCATTTAGACAATTACCGTTATCACTCTCACCAAATCCATTCAATACCTTAAGTATGCCTCTGCAGTTATTTAATTCATTAAATCCTTCAATCTCAAATCATTCACCTTCAACAAAAAATCTCAAAAATTTCTTACCTCCCTGTTTTGAAAACCCATTACAAAAATTAAAAAAAAATCGATACAGTGTGGATATTTCGTAGAGACGCCAACTATGATGGCAGCACTATTCTCGACAGCAATTATGGCGAGGAATAAGGAAGGATCCGATGTGACACATGTAATCCTGCACAATGTTGATCGAAGGGTGGATAAGGTTTTCGTTGAGGAGATTTTGTGGAGGAAGTACTTCGTAAAAAGCATATAGACACTGGGCATTTTAAGAATTTCACCGTTGCTAACATGAGCAGTCATGACGGTGCTCGATTTTGTTAACTTATTACTACTATTATTATTTATAGAATTTTTTTTAATTTTAAATTATCACTGCTTAAAAAACTAGGGATATCATAATCATGATAAATGATATACTTTAAAATAATTTTTTAAAATTATATTATAAAAATAAATAATAAATAAAATTAATTAACAGCATTAATTTGGGAGGACTTTTTATATATATATATAGGTTTTCCAAAATTTGGGAGAGGCAAGCCCCAAAGCTCGATCTACCATCAAAAATCATCAAAGGTTGCGTGAGTTTCATCAAAATTAACTTTCAAAAATAGTTTTTTGAAAAATGTTGAGATTTTTTTTTATTGTTTGGATGACTAAAAATTTTTAGTTTGATTATTTTTTAGAAATTTGTAATTTTTTTCAAATAGTAATATTGACATAATTATTAAAATATTAAAGTTTATTTATTATTAAAGTATTGAAAATATTTTTGTATGCAAATATTGGTATTCTAAAATTGTAATAATTTAATAATAAAATGTTCTATTAATATTAAGTACTTAAGACAATATTATTTATTATTAAAAAATAATTATATTAATATTTTAAAATATTTATAATAGTATTACTATTAAAATATTATTTATAGTAAAATAAAATATTAAAAATAATAATATTTATTATTAAAATAATAAAAATATTTATACTATTAATATATTAATGTTTTATATTGAAAATATTTAGCAGTAAATCATAAAAAAGATTTATTTATATTTATTTTGAAAATATTAATATAAAAATTTTTTTGATTAAAATATCTTAAAATACTATATATTTTAAATTTCAAATATTAAGAAACGATTAAAAATATTTAGATAACAAAAATTATTATTAAAATAATATATTGTTATATGAAATAATATTCATTATTATTAAAATAAAAATAATACTTATATTAATTATTAAAATAATAATATAACATTATTTATTGTTAAAATATGAAAAATATTTATATTTAATTATCAATCAAATTTTCACTAAACAATCATTAAAAAATGTAAAATTCATTTTATAAAGTTGTTTTCAGTCAAATAAACTAAGCTTAAAAAAAAGAGTTAATAATAATTGTAACTCCTAAATTTTGACTTAAATTTTATTTTGATTTCTAATTTTTTTAAAAAAATTTAATCAAATCTTCAATTGCTTAAAATCATTTTATTTTTATCCTTCTAACTATGAAGCGGATTAAATTCCATCAAAATATTTATATTTAATTATCAACCAAATATTTACCAAACAATCATTAAAAATTGGAGAATTCATTTTTATAAAATTTATTTTCAGTCAACTAAACTAAGCTTAAAAAAAACATCCGCATCCATAAGCTCTTCATAGTTCATAGGTCATCACTAAACCAAGAAATTAATTAAAATAAAAAATCAGTGGAGTACTATACGCTGTTGAATTCTATTAGGAATTTGTCAAGAGTGGCGGCAAAGAAAACTATCTATACCTACCTATGCAGATATGGATTTTGCGCTTAATATTTTTATGAAATTATAAATATAAATTATAATTTTAATAGAGTACTATATATATAATTATTGAATAATTGAATTAATTAATTATTTAATTAAAATATAAGTAAATAAATTTAACACAAAATTAAATCAAATCGCAAGCACATAATAAATTTTATTATGCTTATCTAAATCTCAATTCCAATCCAATAATTAAGATTAAATATAGTATACAAATGATCGTATTAAAATCAAATAAGTCTAGTTTAGGTAAGGAGTCACAGTCCCTGATCCTCAACTGTGAATTGTTATATTCACGTCGCTTAAGTCAACTGCCGCCTATACATACGATATGACCAATCCTGGCTATCAGATTCATTCACGCTTAGCTCAGGCACGAAATCAATCTCACATATTAGCATAAATTAATACTTAAATCATTAAATATATAGATAAGATAAGACCTATCTTTTCATTCATACCCAAAATTTCCAACGTAATTAAGTGAAATATGTGTATATTTTTCTAATCGATATATATATATATATATATATATATATATATATATACACAGAGAGAGAGAGAGAGAGAAGGTTAGTATAAATTTTTTTAATTCCATTATAACTTTCATATCAAACTATTCAATTCTATTAGAAACGATGAACTTATTTTCAGCTGAAGAAATGTTAGTGCTTAAATAGAGATTTAATGATGAAATTTTTCATAGGTTATCTACCAAAAAATAAAAATGACAATTTATATATATTACTGGAACATAGATAATACTTTAAAATTTCCAAACGTGTCCTATTATTACTACTAAAAAATCAAAAGATAAAAAGTTATTTACCAAAAATATATAAATAAATAAAATTTGGTTATCAAATTGAACCACAGCATTCTATCCATAGAAAAATCCAAAATAAAAATTTATACACTTTAGTAAACTCCTTTCAAAAGCATAGATCTTCATTTACATCTCCACAAAAGTTGCACTTTTGCAAGCGAAAGAAAACCTAGAAAAGAAATTAACAAAATTAATTAAAGAAGCATATTCTAATATAAGAAATAGCTGTAAATAAACTCACAACATCAAGATTCGTACCTTTCACTCTACGTTACCACATGTTGGGATATTTGTAGAATATGCTTATTATGATCAAAGTTTATCATTTGATCGAATCCAACTTGGTATCTCTGTAGCATGTGCCTTACGCTTTCACTTTCTTTCTTGTTAGCTTTTCTAAACAGCTTGCTGTCATTAACACAAAACAAGTGAGTGATCCTTAGTCCATATTGGCTGGCTTAGGCATTTGTCAACAACCTGTTCCTTTGGTAGCTTGTAACATAGCCAATAAACCTTCTAAACAAATAAAGAAAAGATAAGGCAATAAAAGGGTCTCTCTGTCTCAACCGTCTTTCAAGACAAAATTTGTTAGTAATATGTCCATTAACCACAATTGAGTAGGAAATAAATGTTATACACTTCATAATAAGTTTTACCCATTTATTCTGAAAACCTAACTTAGTCATCATGGCTTTTAAGGAATTCCACTTTACCCTATCATAAGCCTTACTCATATCCAATTTTAGTGCAAAAGAAGCTTTTGTCCCTTTTTTTCTTAAACTTAAGAGTGTGAAGTAACTTTTAGGCTATTAGAACATTATCAGTGATAAGCTTTCTAGGTACAAAGGCACTCTGTGACTCACTAATGCAAGAAGTTAAGATTATCTTAAGTCTATTGGCCATGGGTTTGGCTATGATTTTGTACACATTACAAAAACTTATGGGTTGAAACTGAGATATAAACGTTGAAGATTTAACCTTCGGGATCAAAACTATGTTTCTGCTATTGATACTATCTAAATTTCTCATGCCATTCAATACTAACAAGCAAAACAAAATTATATCAAGTCCTATAATGTGCCAATATTTTTGGTAAAAGAAAGCAAGTATACATCTGGTCCTAGCATTTTGGTAGGATGCATTTGCTTTATAGCCTTTAGAATTTCCTCTACACTAAATACTATTAAGAATAGATCATTCATCTTATATGTTACCTGGGTTTCAACAATTTCAAGAATGTCTTCAAAATGGTGAGTTTTTGGTGAAGTGAATTGCTGTTTCAAATATTCTATTGTAATGCTTTGTACCTCTCCTTCTTCTTCCCACCAAACCATGTTTGAGTCCACCAATCCCTTTATAGTATTTTGCCTTTTCCTAATAAAGGCTTACACAAGGAAAAACCTTGTATTTTTGTCACATTTCCTTAGCCAATTGACTTTCAATCTCTTTATCTAAAAAGCTTATTCTTCCTCGAGCAACTTGTTAACCTTTTCTATGATCTTTCTATTTTCCTTTAGCCTTTCATTTGTTGGACCACCATCTCGACATTGATTCATTTTTTTTTTTGAATAAACTAGATATTTGTACTTTTCTCTTATAGAACCCCCATGTCTGCCAATCAATTAATTCAGCTCTAACCTTTGCAATCTAGTTTATTATGACCTATTAATTACCACTACTCCAATTATCTTTTATAACTTGTTCATAACTTTCTTCCTTGGACCACTAAACTTCAAATGAGAATTTGTTCCTCTTGCATCTTCATTGCCTTTGTCTCATATCCCTTTTTATTTACCAATACAGGACAACGATCTAAGACCGACTGCCTAATGTTTCACCATATATAGTGGAAATCTCTTACACCAACATTCACTTACAAGAGCTTTGTCCAACCTTACTCTAATTAGTGTATTAGTTTTTTGTCCTCTCTCCCAAGAGTATCAATTACAATAAACCCTAAATCTATTAAACCACATTCATCTACTACCTATCTAAATGTCTCCATTTGTTGTGTTAGTCTTAGTCAACTTTACTTTTCTCATGATCCCTTATTATCTTGTTAAAGTTGCCCAAACATATACATGGTTTGGTCAAAGTCTATGATAAGTGTATGATCAACTCCCATGATTCAATCCTTTTACCGGTTTCTAGTACCCCATTAAACTTGGTTATTTTCCATTATCCTTCTTCTCCCCCTGTTCAACCTCTATGTTTATATAGTTTTTTGAATAGCTCAGCATTTTGAATGGCATTTCTTTTTCCCATTACATCATCAACCATCTGTTTTTTCCCTTTAAACTAATTCTAAAACATGTTGGTATTTGCCTTTTAAGCAAAATTATATTTTGACAAAAATATTGTCATAGATGTAGTACTTTGATATTTTATATCTTATAACTGTCTTATTCCTTTATCATTAAGCTTGTGTATATATATATTTCAATATTGATACTTATATGATAAAGTCTTTGGAATAGAAATAAAAGTTTGCAAGAGAATTATAACAAGATTGTAATTATGAAACCATCATTGCATGAAAGCTATATATTCTAAAATTGTTCCTAGTTGATGCTTTATTAATAAGAAGATATTGACAAAAGCTATTGAGACTAGCACATGGTTATACTCTTACTTATGAAGCAAGCAATCAATCTTATAGATTAAAGTTTGGATAAACTTGAGCTAATATGTGGGTGCTTGTTACAAGAACAAGTTCACTAAACAAGACCCGATATGAGAATGCTATATAGTAGTTCACATAGTGAAAATAACTATATTCTTATGTGATGGTTGTATAAGTGATCTTTTAATTTGAGATTACTTATGATTTTATATGATAAATGTTATACTTTGACTTTACATTACTTATGGTTCTAACTAAAAATGATCCAATCGAGTATTATTGGGTATAACATGAGGCACATAAAGATGCATGAAGTAATCAAAATATGATTCATCTCCTTATGTGATCAAGAGATTTTTTTAACTAGACTTAATTGAATTAACTTGCAAAATCTTTAACCAAAGCAAAATAAGATTTTAAAATTGTTCGAAAACTTATTTGTGAGTTAATGTCAAGGATAAGACTTAACATGGTTGAACAAGATTGAATAGATATTAAACTATACTCAATGTTCAAACCGAGATACTATGTGATGAAAGGATATTAATTATATATTAAGACCATTCATGAATAGGTTGTCAAGGTATATTTACTTTTCTTTAGCAATTGGAGGTCATGGCAATAAAGCTATCATTGATCATGATCTATAAACATAAGATTAGCTAATTGAAGAATTGGTGATGAAGACAAAAAAGTTTGTTTCATTAACCAAATACTAAAGCTTACAATGTTTGTGTTTATTGCTAATATGTTAAAGAACTTAAAAGGTTACACACAATAGGACAATTATGGAAGATTAAAATTAGGACAAATTCAATTGGACTTATTTTGATTTTAGTATGACCAAAAATAAAAGAAATAAAAACAAAAGAAAGAGTTTCCTTTGTTTGGTACATTCGACTAGCTTATAAACCTAATTTTGTATTCCATGCATTAAACCTAATTTTGTCGAATGCTTTCCCTATAAAAAAAATCAAGCTGCCACTCTTGTAAGAAAAAAGAGTAAGAGTAATCAACCAAGAGAAACTCAAGAAAATACAAGAGGTCTTGTAAACACTTACTAGATATAATGTGGCTTTGAGTGCTGTAAACCTTAGAGAAGGTTCATTCATAAGAGTTCTCGTGGATTACCATTAGTGACTGAACACTTAAATAGCTTATTGGCTTGGAATCTATTTGGAAGAACACTAAATTGAATCAAAAGAATTTCGGCATCCAAGGTAAGCACCTGAGCTAAAACCCTTGCATGCTTATGATGTTATATGTTTATATAATCTTATTCATTGATCTTGGCTTTAGGAAATTAAAATTTTTAAAGTCTTCATTGCTTTAACTCTGATAATGATATATAATTCCTTTCAAGTGGTATCAGAATCTTGTCAATATAAGTTATACGAGTTAGAAGTTTGTCTGCTTGTTTATGATATCAAAACTATTTTGATTGCAATCTATTATTATGATATAGAGATTAAAATATTAATCTTTTCTACATTTTTTTATTAGATTCTTTTACACTAGCAAAGCATGATGTCTTAGGATGATTGGGATTAAATTTTATGATTTATAGATATCATTTGCATGCTTAATGAATTTTTTGTTTGCAATTTGTCCATGCTTAAGAAAATTCTGCTGTAGTGATATTATGAAAATTGTTTCTCACTTTAGGGATACTATTTGACTATGAAATTTCTAACAAATGATAATAGACATATTAATGATCATTGTGTAAAAATTTCAAAATTTTTGAAGTTGATTTGTTCATTCAAAAAGTTGATGACAAGTTTAACTCAAAAATTTGCCAGTGGCAGTTAGGCATGTAAAATATGTATATGATGCATGATTGCTCTAATATGATTATGGTAATTGATTTTCTTAATGCAACTAGTATTCTTAAAAGTTAAGAGACTTTGAAAACTTGCTAACTAAGATTTTAATGAAAATCTACTTGGTAATCAATATTAAAAATTTTAGGAGACTTGTTTACCAAGATTTCAAGATTTGCTTTCTTGATCACCAAGTTTAGTGGACTATTTTTGTAAAAGTCAAAGTAATTGTTACTTGTGATTCAAGAATTATGACTAAAGGCATAAAAAAGTATGGGAAAGAGTTTAGAACTCTTGGATGGTGGCTAGTAAGGGCGGTATAGCAAAAGATGGCTGAAACTACCTAGTTTTCATAAAAACTACCTTAGCTGTAACTTGCTTTCCTTCCTGGATGGGTTTTCAACCATACCCTAGATTGGTGCTATTTTTTGTTGAATTTAGATTCCTAAATAGTTTGGGTTTGATAAATAAGATTTCATATAAAATTCAAAATGAATTGGACTTTCTAAATTGTTTAGAACTTATTAACAAGAAACTATTTCACAACACCTAATTGGACTAGGAAAACCCCGATGCATGTAATTTGGTTTGATTTTAATTGATTAACATTCCTAAATGGTTTAGAGTGATGTTGACCATGTTACATTAAAATTCAAGTAAAATTATAATTTCTTAATTGTTTAAGAAATTATGATTGTAATTTACATGTTTCTAAGATAATAACTAAACATATCCGACCATGCTAGCTAAAAACATATGTGCCATGCATCACATTGAGTTGGATTGATAATTGATATATGATATGATATAATATTGATTCAAAGAATAGATGTGCAAGATCATGAATTTGAATCAAACATGATGATTATTATAGTATGCATGTTAGTTATAAGATAAATACCATGTATGTGATATTGATTTATTGTTATACATGCTAGAATTTATATGTGATAAAATGTCATGTATATTTGTAATATGCATGATAAGATTATATCTATTGGATATATGATGGATTCTTATACATGCTTGATGAGACCTATAATGAATTAAAAATCTCTCATAAAAAAATTAACTCTTAATGTCTTTCATCAATATAAACAATTGAACTTTCTACTAGTGGGACTTGTTAAGACAAAACTCAAGGCACTAATTATTCAAAATAAGGTTGTATTTTGGTTAATGGGTCTTACTTAACTATCATTGTATTGTTTAGAAGCGAAAAACTTGATCGTATAATGTTAAAAGCAATGATTGGGTGAATCACATAAGATGTGATTAGACAAAAAGTTACCACCCATTTGATTTATGAGTCACATAGGGATATGATTGATAAGCAAGTTATTTACCTAATTTACTTATCATGACTTGTTGAGATAAACGTCAAGGTTATAGTAAACTAAATGAGATCCTAACCCATTAGAAAATATGATTTTTTCAAATTGAAAATGAGGGCTATTGATTTAATTAAAATAGTGAAAGCAACCAATATATAAATTTAAACCTTATCTATATTAGTATTGAACAATATGACTGATACTTATTCATATTTTATAGATTACAAAAATGAGTAATAACTCGTTGCTTCATAGCATGCTTGATGTTAACAAGTTCACGGGGCCTAAATTTAATTATTAGTACTACAATCTAAAACTTATCTTAAGATAAGGGAAAATGCTTTATGTTTTTGATGAATCAATTCCATCAAAACCATATGCTAATGCTGATGATGCAGTGTGGCGGGTATATAAAACCTATAAAAACCATGCTGATCAAGCCACATGTATCATGGTAGCTAGCATAATTTTTGAGTTGCAAAGGCAACATAATAATATAGATGCTCTAACAATCATTCTGCACCTTAAAGAGTTGTTTGACAAACAAGGGTGGACTGAAAAGTTTAATACCTCTAAGGAATTATTTCTAACAATGATGTCTAAGAGCACTTTGGTTGAAGTATAATGTCTTAAAATGATTAATTGGATTGAAAAACTTGGATAATTAGGATTTATGATGGATCATAAGTTAAATGTTGACTTGATATAGTCATATATTCCCAATAGCCTTTTACAATTTTTAATAAACTTCAATATGTATTAGATGAAAGTAATGTTACCATAATTAATGAATATGCTAGACATTGCCAAAAAATCCATTAAGAATCAAAGCCTGAAGCCTTCTAGTTTCTTCATCTAAGGCCAAAAAAAAGTTGACCAAGAAGAAAAAAAGTAAAAAGTTTGATAAGAAAGAGGATGTAAGTAAGGCTATTAAACTTGCTAGCAATATCAAGAAAAATAAGGGTGCACGTCATGATTATGTTAAGAAAGATCATTGGAAGAGAAATTATAAGGTCAACTTGGCAAACTTAAAGAAAAAGTGTAAAGAGACTTCTACTTTAGGTATGTTTATAAGTGATATCAATCTATCTCTTCATGACACATTTTATTGGATGTTGGATATTATATGTGGTTCTCACTTATATAATGACATACATGAACTAAAGAAGAGTAGATGCCTAAAAAAAGGAGTGGTGTCTTGCATGTTGAAAATGGCGCAAGTGTTGTTGCCTATGTCGTGGAGACTTATTATTTACCTTTACTTTCTAGTTTAATTTTAGAACTAAAGGATTGTTATTATGTTATTGTCATAACTCGAAACATCATTTTAGGTCATAACTTGAAACATCATTTTAGCTTCTTATTTAAGTATGAATTATGGATACTCATTTAATATTAAAGGTAATTGTTGTTCTTTTTATTTAAATGATGTGTTTTACTGCATGAAAATGTAAGATAATAGTTTATATGTTATTAGATTAAATAATGATGTTCTCAATATAAATGTCAAGAAGGCTAGACTAAATAAACCAAATCGATCTTACTTGCGACATTATAGGCTCAGTCACATCAATAAAATAAAAATCACAAAGTTACATAAATAATGATACTTTGATCCTTTTAATTATGAATCATATGAAACTTATAAATCACGTTTGCTTGGAAAGATGACTAAATCACCTTTTATTGGAAAAAGAGAAAAAGTCAGTGTGATTCTTGGACTAATACATTTGGATATATGTGGTCGAACGAACACAAATGCTAGAGGAGGATACTACTAATTCATTGCATTCACTAATGATCATATAAGATATGGTTATGTGTATTTAATGAAATACAAGTTTGAATCCTTTGAAAAGTTTAAAAACTTCAGTTAGAATGTTGAAAAAAAAACCAATAAAAGTATCATGAAACTAAGATATGATCGAGGTGGTGAATACCTAAGCCATAATTTTCTAGGTTATATAAAAGAGAATGGGATTTTCTCACAATAACTTGACTTGAAACACCATAACATAATACAATTTCCAAGAGGAGAAATAAAACATTGTTGGACATGGTTCAATCAATGATGATCAATTCAAATCTTCCTATATCCTTCTACGGTTATGCACTAGAAATAGCCACTTATCTTTTAAATATAGTTTTATCTAAATCTATTGACAAGATACCATATGAGATGTGAAAAGGTAAAAGACCTAACTTGTCGCACATAAAGATTTGGGGATGTGATGCTTTTGTGAAGCATGCATAAGCCAACAAACTTGGAGCTAGATTGATTAAGTGTAAATTTATGGAATATCCAATGAAAACTATTGGATATTATTTCTATAACTCTAAGGAACATAATGTGTTTGTTTTTAGACATACTGTCTTCTTGGAAAGAGTTTATCCTTGAAAAGAACAATGGGAGTAAAATAAAATTTAAAAAAATTTAAGAAACACAAATTGACACAATGATGAAATTTAAGCTAATGGTTAGGGCATCTGATACATAGCCAAAAACTTAAAGTACACAAAAACTCCATAGGTCAAGTAGTATTTGTCAAGCTCTTGAAAGATATCAATTTCTCATGGAGAAGGATGAGTTGATTATAAATGATGATCTTACCACTTATCAAGAAGTAATGTTGGACAATAATTCTAAGAAATAAGCATGAGATCATAAAATTCAAAATGAAATCCATGTATGTAAATCAAGTATAGACTTGGTGGAACCACCTAAAAGGGATAAAACTCATAATGTGCAAGTGAGTTTTCAAGAAAAAAACTAACATGGATGGTAACGTACAAAACATACAAAGTCAGAGTAGTTGCAAAAAGTTATAATAAAAAATGAAAAGTTGATTTTCACATAACTTTTTCATAAGTAGCTATGTTAAAATTCATTAGGATTTTGTTTATTATTGCCGCATACTATGACTATGAGATATGACATATGGATGTCAAAATGGTATTCATTAATGAGAATTTACAAGAGGATGTGCACATAACACAATCCAAAGGTTTTAAATTCAAAAAAAAAAAAAATGACAACATGGTGTGTAAGTTTTAAAAGTCTATCTATAGACTTAAGCAGGCATCAAGAAGTTGGAATATACGTTTTGATGAAGCAATTATGAAATTTAGATTCATAAAAAATGTAGATGAACTTTATGTATACAAGAAGGCAAGTGAGAGTGCAATTGTTTTCATAGTGTTGCATATAGATGACATATTGCTTATAGGAAACGATATGCCCAAGCTACAATATACTAAAATTTGGTTATCAAAGAAGTTATTCATAAAGGATTTAGGAGAAGCAACATATGTGCTAGGTATAAAGTTCTATAGAAATAGATTAAAGAGGTTGCTTAGTCTATTACAATTTGGATACATAGACAAAGTGCTAAAAAGATTTAGCATGAAAGAATCCAAAAGAGGATTCTAACCAATCTCGCATGGCATAAATCTTTCCAAGGACATTTGTCCTAAGATACGTATTGAGAAAGATAGCATGAATAAGATTTCATATGCTTCAATAATTGGATCCATTATGTATGCAATGCTATGCACAATGCCTAATATCTTGTATGTTTTAAACATAATAAGTGATATGAAGCAAATCCAGGTGAATTTCATTGGAATGCCAAGAAAATAATCTTTAATTACTTAAGAAAAACTAAGGATATACTTCTTGTCTATGGTGGAGTTAAACTCCTTATTGAGGGCTATTGTGATACAAGCTTTCAATCTGACAAGGATGATAACAAGTCTCAAAGTAGTTATGTTTTTACTTTGAATGGTGGAGCAGTAAGTTGGAAACATTTTGTATAGAGTACAATTACAAACTTTGCAACCAAAGCCAAATACATATTTACATCTGAAGCTGTAGAGATGCCATTTAGATCAAAAAGTTTGTAACTGAACTAAACATTATTTCTAAAATTGTTGATCTGATAATAGTCTATTGTGATAACAATAGAATTATTGCTCAAGCCAAGGAACCAAGGTCTCATCAAAGATTCATACATGTATTGAGGCAATATTATCTCATTAGAGACTTTGTTTCTAAATGTGATGTTAAAATTGAATGAGTACTCACTGAAGACAACATTGCTAATCCTCTTACTAAAGCTATGTCTCAGCAGAAAGATGATAAACATGTAGTGAAATATGGTATTAGATACATGAATAATTAGTTTTAGTCCAAGTGAGAGATTGTTAGTATTTACCTTTTCTAGCCAAATCATATTTTGGCTAAGATATTGTCATATTTATAGTATTTTAATGTTTGATATCTTATAAAAGGTCTTATTGCTTTATCATTGAGCTTGTGTACATATATTTGATGCTTATCTGATAAAATCCTCATAATATAAATAGAGCTTTGTAAGGGAATTATAAGGAGATTATAATTATAAAATCATCATTGCATAAAAGTTATATGTTTCAAAACTGTTCCTAATTTATGCTTTATCAATAATAGAATAATGACAAAAGTTGTTAAGATTAGCATATGATTATGCTCTTGCTTATAAACCAAGTAATCAACTCATAGGTTGAAGTTTCGATAAACTTGAGCTAACATATGGGTACTTGTTACAAGAATAAGTTCATTAGACATGACCTATTATAAGGATGCTATACGATAATTCACATAATGTCTATAGCTACATTCTTATGTGATGGTTGTATAAGTGATCCTTTAACTTGAGATTACTTATGATCTTATATGATGAATGTTATACTTTGACTATACTTTACTTATGATTCTAACCAAGCATGCTCTAGTCGAGTATTGTTGGGAATAACATGAAACATATGAAATTGCATGAAGTAATTAAAATGGGATTCATCACCTTGTGTGATCAAAAGAGTATCTCAACTAGTCTTGATTGAATTAACTTAATAAATCTTTGGCCAAAATGAAATAAGATTTTAGAATTATTCTAAAACTTAGTTATAAGTTAATGTTAAGGAGAAGACTTAACATAGTTAAACAAGATTGAGTAAACACTAAACCATACTAAACGTTCAAACTAAGATATTATGTGATAAAAGAATATTAATTATACTCTAAGACCATTCACGAGTAAGTTGTCAAGCTATATTATATTTTCTTTAGTAATTGGTGGTCATGGTAATGAAGCTAGCATTGATCATGATCTATAAACATAAGATTGACTAATAAAAGAATTGATGATAAAGACAAAAAAGTTTGTTTTATCCATTGTTGAATACTAAAGCTTATAATGCTTGTGTTTATTGTTAACATGCTAAAAAACTTAATAGGTCACACACAATAGAACAATTGTGAAAGATTAAAATTGGAATAAATAAAATTAAACTTAATTTGATTTTAGTATAACCAAAAATAGAAGAAATAAAAACAAGAGAAAGTTTCCCTTGTTTGGTACCTTCAGCTAGCATAGGGTTAATTATGAAAATTTGTATTTCAAGCATTAAACCTAACTAAATGCCTCCACTATAAAAAGAGCATCAAGCCACCCCTTTTGTAAGAAAGAAGAGTAAGAGCAATCAACCAAGCATTTAGAGAGAAACTTAAGAAAATACAAGAGATCTTACAAACACTTCATGGCTATAGTGTGGCTTTGGATTCTACAAACCTTACAAAAGGTTTTTTTACAAAAGTTCATGTAGCTTGTGTAGCTTATTGGCTTAGAATCTATTTGTAAGATTACTAAATTGAACCAAAGGAATTTCAACATAAGGTAGGCACCTAAGCCGAAACCCATGTATGCTTATGAAGTTATATATTTGTAAAATCTTATTGATTGATCTTCGCTTTAGGAAATTAAAATTTTTAAAAATTCTTTTGCTTTAACTCTAATAATGATACATAATTCCCTTCAAAACATGCATCCATTCTACACTTCCTCCTAACGTGGTCAGCCTTATTTGCATGCAACTTTATTTACGATAAGAACAGCATATGGGGAACTTCTCTCTTTATTAGCTCTCGTAAAGCATGAACTGCTCACGGGTTCCCAAGCCTGCAGCTGTTCCAAGCAATGCACCTTATTGTGTTCTGTGGGACTAGGATCCAGTCTTTGTCGATGTTACTGAAATTCCTTAACTTCCTTCTTGTTCGCTTTTTATCTGTTTTCTGGTCCATCAATCTCCGTGTGACTAAGCTATACAACCTCATTCCTGCTCCTCCTTTTTCCAGACTTAACATCTTCTTTTGATTTGAGCCAACATTCCTTGCCTTTCTTTTCCTCATTTTATAATTATTGCGATGTTGGTCAGTTTTCCTCACCACAAGCCACATCAATTTTCTTAGAAGCACGTACCTTTTTTGGTTCTATTCCATCCTTAAATTCCTTAAAGAGCTCTGTCTGTAAAGTCACCCCATCCTCTAAATCCCCTTCATTACGTTGATTGTCTACGTATTTGCCATATATCACATCTATTTCATTTGACATGTCAAATGTATTTTCTCCTGATTTTGCTCCCTCATTTTGGCGATTGACTTACCTATTATGCTCCCCCAACGATGACTACTTCCCATGTTTAGTCTCCTTGTTGCTGCTTTTTTGCCACCTCCAATTATTTCAACAGTCTCCTACTCCATCCTCCGTACGTTTTCGTTGGCCCACATCGCTGCCACTTGTTCAACTTGTTTCTTCATGCCTGCATTATCCATACCCGACTATTTATTTATGCTATCCTCATTCCAGCTATAATTTTGGAAGACTTTTTTCACTGGTGATGCCCTTATCCAATCCCCATACCGTTTTACTTCATCAAAGTCCTCATTGTTTGCTTCCGTTGATTCACATTTGGCTTCCCCATGCCTACCCGTCTATAAATGTAACTTAATGTTGGTAGCCTTAAATGCCCTAAACATTCCCTTATTGCTTCACGTCCTTCTCCTCTCGATAACGTAACCAAGCGTCGTAAGGGTTTATGAATTTTCACCTCCACCCTAACTCGTAGGTACCTCGCCCAACCATTCTGTTGATCATCCACTTTTTTAAACACGCCAATCTTATTTCTTAACCTTTTTGCCATGTTATTTTTCATCATGCCAGGGGGTTGATAATATATCCTAACCTAGAAAGTCGTGTAATTAAAGATGCATTCGCTTGCCTTTAGATTTCTATTGTAGTTTTCCATAACAAGCAGGTGTTTGTCGAAAGACCACGAACTACCATCAACAACCCTTTCTTTGTCTCTTTTTTTAAGCAAACTTGAATTAAAAAAAAGTTGTTTTCTAAGTATGACACCTATATTTCATTGGCCAATCTCCATATTACTCGAAACGTTCCTACCATGGCATCTTTGTTGAAAGGCCGTTTGGTCAGTAGTTTACCAACCACCCATTTTTCCTCCTCCTCTCATCTGTTAATCCTTTCCCTTCTTCAAAATCAATACTGTCATCTTCTCCTCCGTAAAGGTAAGGTGTTTCCGGATGCCTTTCAAATTTTTTTGCCATATGGACTTGCTTTGAAACCTATCTAGAGCCGTATGAAGGAACCCACCAATAGTACTAGGCTGCTTATGAGAAGAACTTAAAGAAACTCTCTAAAAACTGATACTAAAACTAACTTGCTGGCAGACACTCGTGAGACTTTCTACAATCTGAATCAAAACCCTAGTAAGCAAACGTAAACTAATAAAACTCCTCTCATAGAAACCTAATTTTGGAGAGACTCTAGTACTTTGCTCTTTATATAATTTGATTTGATAATTAAAAAATTGTGTAAAACTAGTGAGTTTTATAAGTGGATCCTTCCCATCCACCCTTATTTATGTGTACATATATAATCCCAACCCAAGTAATGTAACAGATTGACAATGGAAGGAACAGTGGAGGCTTAAATGAACTGCAATCGGTAAAAAATAATGAAAGAAAAGATAAGAAAAGAAAATTTAGAGTATTCATTTCAATCATAAATCTCATCATTACATTCTCTGTCTTATTTAAAATAGATTACCGCACATTTCCATTATTAATAGCTATTTGCAATGGACTAACAAGAAAATAGAATTTTAACAATTACTGGATTCTTTCTCTCATCAATCCTATTTCGCCAGCTCAGCACCCATAACGAACTTGTCAGCTCCAACGGTTTGTCTAGAACTTCCTTTCCTAGCTCCATCTTCCATTGTTATTTCCTTCTTAGCTCCATCTTCTACATCTACAGTGTATCTTTGTCCCCGAGGACCAAAAGATCGAAATTGTGTACTCAAGACTGAGTAATCCTCCCAAATTTCATTCTTTGGTCCCAAATTCATCCACTACACTGACAGTTCACTTATTGCCTTATTTCCTCCTTTTACAATTCTTTTATCCAACACTGCAGTAGGGTAAGCCATTGGCTAACTATCATCATTAACTTCTGAAGGAGAACTACTTTGAACGACTTTAGATCCAACCTTTTTCTTTAACAAGCTAGAATGGAATATTGGGTGAATTTTTGTGGTAACAAGCAATTATAATTTATGAGCAACCAAACTAACCATGATAATTACAGTATATAGCCCATGATAGCTGGAGGGGAGTTTAAGATTCTTTCTTAATGCTAACGTAGTCTGTTTGCAAGGCTGAATTTTAAGATAAACCTTATCCCTAACTTTGAACGCTCATTCACACCTTTTTTTCTCTAAGTAGAACTTTATCCTCTATTATGCCTTTTTTACTGATTAGCCAATAACTTGCTCCACCTTTCTCTTTCTTTAAGTCTTTAACAATCCCCACTCTAGCTCCTGCAATAGCATCGCATGAAAACCCTGGCAGTATATAACCATAGAAAGCTTGATAGGGGGTTGCTTTAAGGGTTTTGTGGTAGTTAATGTTATACCACCGTTCAAATGAGAGCAACTTACGCCAGGACATTGGCTGTAAAAAACGCATACACTTGAAATATTGTTCCAGGCATTGATTCAGCCTTTCAGACTGTCCATCTGCTTTAAAGCGATATGCTGTACTCATCAAAACTCGAGTTCCTAGCGAAATTCCTACCAAATGAAGCTAATGAACACCTTGTCTCTATTAGAAAAGATAGTCTTAGGAGCATCATATAGCTTATAAACCTGGTTGAGATACAATTTAGCAACATCTAAGGCAGTGTATGGGTGAGAAAGGAGTAAGAAATGAACATGCTTGGTGAACTTATTAATGATCACTAGAATACAATTGAAATTATGGGACTGAGGCAACCCTCTAATAAAATCCATAATGATGATTTCCTAAATTCGTGCAAGAACTGGTATAGACTGTAACATACCGAAAGAGGCCATATGTTCATTTTTGTTTCTTCGACACACATCACATTGTTGTATATAGTCCTGAACATGTTTCATCATTTTAGGCTAATAAAAGTACAATTTCAATTTGTAATATGAGACACGTGTACCTGAGTGTCCACCTTAGCGTGAGTCATGTAAGATCTGTAGTAGCTATTCCCTCAATTACCCCTGAATTCCAAGATGCACTTGACCCTTGTACCTCAATATAACATTTGTATATGAGAATTTTGGAAATGCTGATGGTGTCACAGTTAAGGCTGTAACTCTCTCCTTGGCATAATCATCTCCATTGTAGCCGTTTTTCACCTTGTTCACCCATCTAGGTACTATAGTAATGGAAGACATACTATAACACTGAGCCTTTTATATTGTCTAAAAAGAGTATCAGCCACCATGTTCGTTTTTCCCTTTTTATAGTGTATAGAATAATTCTGCCCTAGTAGTTTTGTTAAACTTTTCTTCTAAATTGCTGTTGTAAGTTTCTGCTCCAATAAAAAATTAAGTGGTTCATGGTCAGTTTTAATCACAAGCAACCCTCTTTCTAGATAATGCCTCCATTTTGTCATAGCCATCAGAATTGCCAAATACTCCTTTTCATACATGGACAAATCCATATGCTTAAGAGCCAAAGCTTCACCGGTTAACCCCAAGAATGCTCTCAGAAACTTCAAGGTGTAAGGCTTCTTCCAATTCAACATACCTCTAGCTCAGAAGGATCTATTGAAACTCCATCAGCAGAAATAATGTGGCCTAAATACTATACTTGCTTCTAGCCAAAAAACCATTTGCTTTCTTAGCAAATAGTTGATGCCTCCTTAGAATTTCAAAAATAGCCTGCAAGTGCTCTAAGTGTTCTCTTATTCCCAGACTATAAACCAAAATATCATCAAAGAAAACAAGTACAAACTCTTTCAAGTATGGAAAAAACACTTCATTCATCAATGATTAGAAAGTAGTTGGAGCATTTTTTAGGCCAAAGGGCATAACCTTGAAATCATAATGGCTTTTATGAGTTCTAAAGGCTATTTTGGGAATGTTTTCTTCCTTGACCCTTATTTGCCAGTAACCATATCTTAAATCTATCTTAGAAAAGATAGTTGACCCATTCACTCGTCCATTAAATCCTCCACCGCCGGTATAAGAAATTTGTTCTTCACGGTGATGGCATTCAATTGCCTATGGTTAATGCAAAGTCTCCAAGTACCATTTTTTTTCTTAACTAATAAAAACGAGATGCAAAGGAACTGGTACTAGTGTGCATAATAGAAGCAGCCAACATGTTAAGACACCTGTTTTTCCACTTCAGTCTTTTCGAAATAAGGTAATCTATATGGCCTCAAATTTACCGTTTAAGCTCTAACCTTCAAAGGAATAGAATGATCATGGATTCTCTTAGGGGGCAACCCCTTAGGCTGTTCGAATGTATTTCTATATGCATCTAGTAAACCATGCAATTCCACTGTACTTTTGACCCTTCAGTCTCTATACTGATCATATACAGCTCCCCAATGATCTCAGGATCTTGTCAGCCAATTTTTGTAGCTTTTCAGAAGTGATAATTTTAAGTGTTGCCTGAGGTTGTCCAGCCTTGAAAATGATTTGCTAGCCATCTTTTTGGAAAGACAGTGATAGGTTTTTAAAGTCAAGGGTTGTTGGACGAAGTGCTAAATAATTTCTCATCATTGGCCACTATTATTGCCAAAGGGTTTTTATGTACTAACTCCACTCCATCTTTGGCCCACCAAGGTGTTACAAAGCTATGCGTGATTCCACTATCAATGAGCATATGGAAAGGCTTTCCTTTGACATTATTCTAGATTTTGAGAGTATTATGACTAGCATTGCCAGTTAGTGCATTAATAGAAGTCTTCAATCCATCTTCAACATTAACTTGCTCCTTATTTCCCATGTGTTCACTGTCACTGATCTTATTCCCAGTTTCCTCCACCCTATCAGGTTTTTCATCCACTCTAATGACATTAAGTTGTTTGCTTTTGTAAGTATGATCAGGGAAAAATCTGTCATCATATCTAAAGTATAGATTCTGGGCTTTCCTTTGCTCGATGAAGCTTGGTCTATTGGTGTTTCGTAAATGACTTGGTGTAGGTTTTGATGTCGAGGTTAGAATGATTTTTAAGGTTTTTTAAATGTTTATGGTAAAGTTGGGTCTAATAGCCGTTTGAGTCATTTGGCCTCAAAATCAAGGGATAATTCATGTAACTTTGGCTGTCTGTATGCAGCAATCAGGTTATCTAGTTCATTAGCTTTCATCTTCGGCTTCAAATCCTCCTTCAATCCACTATAAAACTGGTTACAAAATGCGCCTCGGGTAAGGATGGATTATATTGTAACATATAAGGCTTAAGTTCTAAAGGTTATCATGTTGTGATTCAACCCCAAGAATGCTCTCAGAGACTTCAAGGTGTTAGGCTTCTTCTAATTTAACATACCTCTACCTTAGAAGGATCTATTGAAACTCCATCAGCAGAAATAATGTGGCCTAAATACTCTACTTGCTTCTAGCCAAAAAACCATTTGCTTTCTTAGCAAGTAATTGATGCCTCCTTAGAATTTCAAAAACAGCCTGCAAGTGCTCAAAGTGTTCTTTTATTCCCAGACTATAAACCAAAACATCATCAAAGAAAACATGCACAAACTCTTTCAAGTATGGAAAAAACACTTCATTCATCAATGATTGGAAAGTAGTTGGAGCATTTGTTAGGCCAAAGGGAATAACCTTGAAATCATAATGGCCTTGATGAGTTCTAAAGGCTATTTTGGGAATATTTCCTTCCTTGACCCTTATTTGCCAGTAACCAGATCTTAAATCTATCTTAGAAAAGATAGTTGACCCATTCACTCGTCCATTAAATCCTCCACCGCCGGTATAAGAAATTTGTTCTTCACGGTGATGGCATTCAATTGCCTATGGTTAATGCAAAGTCTCCAAGTACCATTTTTTTCTTAACTAATAAAAAGGGAGATGCAAAGGGACTGGTACTAGTGTGCATAATAGAAACAGCCAACATGTTAGACACATGTTTTTCCACTTTAGTCTTTTGGAAACAAAGTAACTTATATGGCCTCAAATTTACTGGTTAAGCTCTAACCTTCAAAACAATAGAATGATCATGTATTCTCTTAGGGGCAACCCCTTAGGCTCTTCGAATGTATCTCTATATGCATCTAGTGAACCATGCAATTCCACTTTACTTTTGACCCTTCAGTCTCTATACTGTTCATACACAGCTCCCCAATGATCTCAGGATCTTGTCAGCCAATTTTTGTAGCTTTTCACAAGTGATAATTTTAAGTGTTGCTTGAGGTCGTCCAGCATTGAAAATGATTTGCTAGCGATCCTTTTAGAAAGAAACTGATAGGTTTTTAAATTCAAGGGTTATTGGACGAAACCTCATCTAGTCCACACCTAATATCATATCATTTCTTCCCATGGACAAAACCTTTAAACCATGAGTGAACTAGTGGCTTTACATACACCACTCTAGCTGCCTGCACTTTGCAGTGCTAAATAATTTCTCATCATTGGCCACTGTTATTGCTGAGGGGTTTTTATGTACTAACTCCACTCCATCTTTGGCCCACCAAGGTGTTACAAAGCTATGCGTGCTTCCTCTGTCAATGAGCATATGGAAAGGCTTTCCTTTGACACTATTCTAGATTTTGAGAGTATTATGGCTAGCATTGCCAGTTAGTGCATTAGTAGAAGTCTTCAATCCATCTTCAGCATTAACTTGCTCCTTACTTCCCATGTGTCCACTGTCACTGATCTTATTCCCAGTTTCCTCCACCCTATCAGGTTTTTCATCCGCTATAATGACATTAAGTTGTTTGCTTTTGTACGTATGATCAAGGAAAAATCTGTCATCATATCTAAAGTACAGATTCTGGGCTTTCCTTTGCTCGATGAAGCTTGGTCTATTGGTTTTTGGTAAATGACTTGGTGTAGGTTTTGATGTCCTTAAAGGTTTTTTAAATGTTTATGGTAAAGTTGGGTCTAATAGCTATTTGAGTCTTTTGGCCTCAAAATCTAGGGATAATTCATGCAACTTTGCCTGTCTGTATGCAGCAATCAGGTTATCTAGTTCATTAGCTTTCATCTTGGGCTTCAAATCCTCCTTCAATCCACTAGTAAAACTGGATACAAAATACGCTTCGGCTAAGGATGGATTATATTGTAACATATAAGGCTTAAGTTCCCCAAACGTCTCTTGGTACTCCTCTAAAATGGTCCTTTTAAGAGAGCTTATTAAATTCCTTGATCACATCCATACAAGTCCTATGGCATAACCTCTAACACAGGCCAACAGTGAAATCCAGCCAAGGTACTCTCCCTTCTACATGGTGTACCTATCAAACCAGATCTGAGCCTTCCCTGTTAAGTACATTGTTACCAACTCCAATTTCTGATGATCCTCAATGGAAAATACAGCAAAATACTTTTGACATTTCTTAAGCCACTCTCTCAAATTAGACCCATCAAAAACTGGTAGTTCAATTTTTGGTCGAAGGGCAAAGGCATTCAAGGATGAAGAATTATTTCCAGAACTAAACTCACCAAATTTTAATCCAGGTTATCATGTTGTGATTTTGTCAATAATCCAGGTTCATAAGATCTACAAGAATAATTACCTTGATCATTGACTATGGTGACTTCAACAAGACTCTTCCCTTCCCTCCTAGACTGAAAGCCTGGAGTAGGCTAACAGTTGATTATCCCCTTGTCTCCGGTTAGTTAACTCTTTTTGGATTCAACAACTCCAGTATTTGCCAAAACGTTCATCTATCTTGGTTCCAAGACCATTCCTCTGCTCTTCCCACCACCTGGGAATGGTTTGGTTAGAGGCATCCAACTTATCCTGCAAAGCTTGGATTTGCTCATGTATGGTGTTCAGTCTGGTTCCTTCAGCCATGACAGTAAATTTATGATTCTTACCCAGATTGATTAGATTTTGCTATCTCTGATACCAAAATATGTAACAGATTGGGAATGGAAGGAATAACGGATGTTTAAACGAATTGCAACCAGTAGAAAATAATGAGAAAAGATCAGAAATTAACTAGGAAAGAGAGGATTTAGAAAATATTCATTTCCATTATAAATACCATCATTACATTCTCTATCTAATTTAAAACTATATGCCACGCATTTCCATAACTAACAACTATTTACAATGGACTAATAAGAAAATAGAATTTTAACAGCTGCTGAATTCTTTCTCTCATCATAGATTCATTACAAGAATAACCTCTTTCCTCTCTTGCACGTATAGTATTCATAATTCATCAATTTGCCACGTATTAGTAATTGTTAAAACTCTTTGCAGATGCAGCACCATCTATTCGGTATTAAATGGCACCTGCACATGTTTCCTCATTGGTAATTGCTATCACTTCAATTTCAATACCCTCTTTTTTTTAATTGTTGGATCCTTTAATATAGTAATGCATGATGTAAGGTTCAACTTTTGGTTAAAAAAATGTAGTACTACTATTAGTTTTCGAATCACTTTTGCTTAGATTAACTTTGTCGTTAGGGTTGGAAAATTTTTTATTTAAAATAAAGGCATTTGAAAAGTGCAGTGAAAAATTGCTGTGAACAACTATGGTTTAAGATTTTTAAATATTTGACATTACCGTAAAAAATTTTTGTGAAAAATTAAAATATTTAAAAAGAACGTAATGTTAGAAAGAAAAAAATAAGTTTGAAAGAGCATTTGATTCTTTTGTTTTCAAACCATAAATTCCAAACAACGACTGCACCTACTAATTAAATTTTGCAGTTGGCTTTTAACCGTAAAAAAATTCTTTTAACACAAATAATATCATGGTTTTGAGTTCAAAAGTTGGGTTTTGAAACCCAAACGCAATACTAAACAAGGTTATGCATGTAGGGTTCAAATTTTGGTTAAAATATGTTGGATCCTTTTAACTAATTTCATATCACTTCCATCGAAGGATCGTGAAAGACAATTATATTAGTTAGATAATTATTTTCCATAATCAAAATTGTACTATTAGTTAGTTGTAAAACTTTTAGATTGTTTACCCTGAATTTTAAAATACCATATGCTAACTACCGACTGGATCAGCTCTCGCAACCGCACCAGTGACCTCCAATCGGTGTCCTCCAATATGTTTTGCCCATTCTTCCTTAGTCAACAATTTGTGTGCCTAGTCCATTTCTCTTTTGTACTTCTGAACTTTTTACGAATTTTTGTATCTTATCCATCATCATGAAACGATAGAATATGCCTGCTACTCCATTGTAGCTTCTTCTAGATTGCATATAATTTGGCAGCAGTTTGAGTAAGTTGTGCAGTTTCCATATTAGCTCTGGTCATAGAATCAGTAACACCATAACCTTAGGCATCTTTCATGTTTTCATCAAGTAGAAAAGTCTGGATTCAATAGTGACTGCCACATTCCCCTCAAATAAGTAACTAAACTAACAAGATTAAGTCAGAGGCATAAAGCATTCACTATAAGTACCAACATATAAAAGTTTGTCGAGTTCCATATACCATAGTGAAGAGTAAAGTTTCCTAAATGAAGAATATTAAACAGGGGAAATTGAAAGAAAACTAACAAACACATAAAATACAAGAGTTGCCCTTGCCTGGTTCAATCACTGCCAAGTAAACCACCTTCTGCCAAAGGTTTGGCAGACTCAAGCGGAATTAAGGAATTCGATCATGAACTATACTTCAAACAAATTGTTCTTACAGCAAAGATTCCAATCTGAATCCTCTGAACGAGCCAAATCACCTCCATCAGTGCTAATGAACTCTGCATATGAACATTGTACCGGAGAATGAAGCTTTTCTTTGCTTTCACCATCTAAAAATTCAGTAGACCCATAAGCATTAGTTAAAGTTGGAACATTCCCTACATCAACATTAATCTCAAGATATTGGCTGGATCTGAATGGGTCACTGCTATTGATATTTAAGTCTTCCTCTTCATCTGATAGACATCTGCAGCTATCAAACTCATCCATCTCAAAAAGCCGACTTACTAATCCTTCCCTCCAGGATATTCTCATCTGTGATTGTGACCCATTCTTTAAAGTAGAATTCGAGGTCCACTAACTTATCATCCAAAAATTTCTGAAACGGAGAAAGATCCATGGAATTGGAAGGTGTAGTCAAACCATCGAACTGAAAACTAGGACTGGTTGTATCCCATATTGCTACTTGGCTTTTGGGGGACATGCTTGCTGTCCAAAGATCTCCAGCCAGAATGTAGCTCAGAATGAAAGTGATGTCTCCTGTGATCCTTTGCACTTGAAAGTGAAAGCCCAACACGTCTTTGCAAGCTAGAGTCAGAATTTGGGGTTTGCATAACATTTCCACTCCCTAATATATCTGCAGAGAATGAAGCGTTTCCTCCATCAATATTGTAGGAATGTTTTGCCTCTTCTTTCAAGGGAACAGCTCTGGAATAAGGTGTGGCATTTGGAGAAGATGAAACAAGAGCATAATCACGTAAAGACTCCATTCGTACTTGAAACTGAGGGAGTTGAGTGGAAATCAGCATATTATTTGTGTTGCTTTGGCTCTTCCCAGTGCTGCTATTAGTAGCATCACTTCTGTTATTGCTCAAGTTACACAAATCGAAAGAAAAGCCATCATCAGATAAAGGCGAGGAAGGAGAAGGAATTGTTTTATGTACGAGCAAGCTGTTCAAAGGAGCAGAATTTTCCTTCTCATCCACATGACATGGAGACAAAAGCCGATGCAGTGAAGCCGATGCAGGTGAAGGAAGCATGAAAACACAGGACCTGTTAACGAGTCCTGTAGTGTAATTCTCGTCACAGTCAACATGGTTAGAATTAAAATTATAACTTGACATATCATTATCAGTTGGTCCTGATAAAGCTACCAGAACACCTCTAGCCCTACATTTTCTCCTGTCAGTAACCCCAGAAATGAGATGAACAGCACCATTAACAAGCAGGAGTGGTTGCTGTGGGTATGGTAGATTGGATCTCTGGAGAAAATGAAGCCTGAATGGGTGGGGTTATAGTGTTACTAGAGTTAGTGTTTGATTTGTCATCATCGATAAACCTATTCTTATGATTACCAATAACAGCAACTAGACAATCCAAAGCGGAACAAGTTGCAATCTTGCTCACAGCCACAGGAGTGCATTGGAGCTCCTCCTTATGCAGCTGCAAAAGGTCTTGAGACGCAGAAAGCGACTCATTTACAGGAGCGGTATTATTTGAATCCAAAGAAGCAGGAGTTTCCGAATTGGGTTTTTTCGAAGACTGAGATTTCTTAATTCTGTTTAGTTTGTGGGAAATGGGTTTGGACGAAGAATTTTCTTTGATGAATCGGAAGGGTTTAGAGTGAGGGAGGCGTGAAATAGGGGCGGATTTGGAGATTTTGGAGATGAAATGGGCTGTTGTGATTGCGGGAACATTGCGATTCAGAGAAGAAGAAGAAGAGTGAGAAAGAAAGAACCTTGGTGCTTCAATGGAACCAAAAGAAGAAGAAGAGGAGGAAAGATGGGTGTTGCTGCTAGTGATGGTATATTTGACAAGTTGGATTGCTCTTCTAGACCCGAACTTCTCATTCCTTTTCCTCAACTCCCTCGTCTTGGGAACCTCAGACTCAGACCATTTCTTATGCTTATGGGTCTTCGATGATAAGGAGGAGGATCTGCTCATTTTGACAACAATATAACTTTCGTGTACGTAAGAAGTAAGAAGTAAGAAGTAAGAAGTGAGAGGTGTAAGAACTAGGGACAAACTTGTCCAAAGTATAGCGTCTGGCCAAAAAGAAAGAGTGAAAGGCAAAAGGAAAACTTCTACAAAGGAGAAGAAAAGACTTGCGCTTGTCTGAGAACTGAGATCTATCTTCTGATGATTTGATTTGAAAACCAACGGAGGTGAGGCTGAAACGGGAGTTAGACTTGCCTACAATTGGCCCCCCACTTTTGTACTTAATTTCTTAAATTGCCACTCGTTTAGTTCTTTTCTGAGCCCTGAACTCAACTGGGTATGGAATTAATTTCTGAAATTGCCTACACTTTCATCCCTCTCTCTCGAGCGTCACTGTTTTCTTATGCTTCTGAAGTTTGTTCTCTCTTTCTTTCTCTCAATTTTCCTTTTTTTTTTTTTTAATTAAGTTAGTAATTTCAGTTTGATTAAAAATCTTAATCTAGGAATTCTGCTGTCAATATTTATAATGTAATTGCGATTCCTGCAACTTGTCACTCCTTTACCGCTTTCCCTTATTTTTCTTTTTCATAATTGAGGCCAATTGCAGTCTTGCTTCAACCTCGTCGAATGTAATTCCAGTTTTTCATTAAAATGCCTCTCTGCTTATGTTTTTCAACTCTTTATTTTCTTTTGAAATTTTCGGAAAAAATTGATTTCTTGGTGTGATTTTGTACATTCATTTTTCGATTACTTGGAGTAATCGAAGATTTTTCTTTTTTCAAAAACAAAAAGCTGTTTAGTGAAGCAAAATATTTTGATTTTGATGCTCATGGTTTCTTTGTTTTCTTCTTCTTTTTTCCCCTTTAGTTTTTCTGGGCAGACTCCAGAAAATAAAAGAAAGTTATAAACTTTTCTCTGAGATGTTTAATAATTTGCTTAAAATCTTTTTGCAGCAAACATCAATTCGAGAGTTGAACTACAGAAGCCAATGGCAGCAACAGAAGCAAAGAAGATCATCATAGACACTGATCCCGGCATTGGTAACCATGTCCTATCAGTCTTGTTTAGAATTAGAACTCTTACAAATTAAATGATCTTTTCTGGTATATCTTTAGATTTTCTGAATAGTATCTCTGGATCTGCTTCTACTGTTTTAGTATATCCTTTCTTTATTGTTATTTAAAATGTTGCTGGGATTGCTTTATGACGATCTTCACTTTTGTGATTTGAGCGGATACATGCAGATGATGCCATGGCAATATTTCTGGCACTCAGGTCTCCAGAAGTGGAGGTCATCGGCCTTACTACTATTTACGGCAATGTCTACACCACTTTGGCCACTAGAAACGCCTTGCATTTGGTATCCTATCATTCTTTTTACTTTGATTTTTCTTTCTTCCAAAATTAGTTGGCATTGATTTGATGAGGATTGCTCTGCTTGAGTGCTTGTCTACTAGTTAGAGGTTGCAGGCAGGACTGATATCCCTGTGGCGGAAGGATCCCATGTTACTATCACTGTATGTGCTCTTATTCCTTAATGCCTCTCCAAATTTCTGTCTTTTATTTATTCACCTTTCATACCTTGCAATCCCCTAATTTTCATGGTCGATTAATATTTTAGTTGTTAATTCATCATCATTGACCTTCTCTTTGTTTGAGTAACCTGCAAGCTAGGATAAGGAAAGCATGAACATTGAAACATTTTTATTCACATTTATATTTTGTAGAACTTTTCTTCTCTTTGCATTGCAAGTGTTTAGCAGAGATAAAAATAGTCCATGCCCTGATGTTCTTTCTGTGTGTCTGAATGTACTTATCCAATTTAACACTTCTTGACTACTTTAAATTAGATGACGGAAGTCTTGATAGAGCCAATATCATAGTTGCATGTACTAACAATTTGTTAAACTTATTCCTTCAACAAATTAAAACTAAATCATCATCTTCAGGATTTAAATTCTCTTAAACAAATATTGATAAAGAAAATCAAGTTTCAAAATATATTTGTTCAAAAGGGGTAATATCAATTAAATTCATGGCTGGGGTTTTCTCCAGTTACTGTGTTGTTTCTTTAGCTCTATGCACATAGGGAATAAAGCTTTTCTGAATTTAAAGGTTAGTTTCCATACAAATGGATGTGGTATTTTTTATAAATCCTCTTTGAATTGACTTGCTGGATGCCATTCCTCTTTTGCTGTACATATATTAGCTATGTTTCAATTACTTCTGCAATGTGTGGTAGTATTATTCTATTTGAACTGATGAATAGCTTTACAACTAGAAAGGTACAAAACTCCGTATTGCTGATTTTGTCCATGGTGCGGATGGACTTGGGAACCAAAATTTCCCTCCACCAAAGGGAAAGCCTATTGACATGTCAGCTTCCGCTTTTCTTGTTGAGCAAGCAAACCGTTATCCTGGGAAGGTCACTGTGGTGGCATTGGGTCCCCTAACAAATATTGCACTGGTCTGATTCTTGATCATTTGCTATAATTGTGGCATGCTTTTCTTTGTAAATGACATCCATAATATTCCATAGTAGATTCTATTTTGAGCAGGCTATTGAACTAGATCCATCATTTGCTAAAAACATCGGGCAAATTGTTCTTCTTGGTGGTGCTTTTGCAGTAAATGGCAATGTGAATCCAGCAGCAGAGGCCAATGTAACTTTCTCATTGCTTTGGCATCTATTTTTCTCTCTCCAATAATTCAATTTATCAGACTAAAGTTTATGGAAAGTAAATTTTAAGTTCTAACCTTTCAACTTGCAGATGGTAGCATCTGTGGGAAGAATAATATGCACTTATTAGCCTTTTCGAGTTCTTTCTAACCAATATAACTTTGACTTCATTAGATGTTAGGTATGCATATGATTTCAACAGTTGAAGGTGGCGTTCAGGAAAATGAAAAACTCTGAAAATAAACTTTTTATTCCAACTTTTGACACATCAATCTTTTTGTATGCTAGTGTCATGACTGCAAACACTCTCTCTTACACATCTTGTTCCAACCTCGTAATTGAATGACCAGATCTTTGGCGACCCAGATGCTGCAGATATTGTGTTCACTAGTGGTGCAGATGTGTTGGCCGTGGGGATAAATGTTACTCATCAAGTTGTTTTGACTGGTACTCGTTTTGGCAATTTGTTGTTATTTGACTACATTTTGTTAGAGAGGATCATTTTATTAACTAATAGATCCGTATGGGCACCTTTTATTTCTAGTTTTATGGAACTTTTTCCTTCCATTTTTTTATTCTATTTTTCATTTTGCTTCTGGTTTGATCAAATTTGACATATTTTAGATGCTGACCGAGACAAATTGGCTAGTTCAACGGGAAAATTTGCTCAGTACTTGTGCAAGATTTTAGGGGTATACTTCAGTTATCATCATGATGCATACGGCACAAAAGGTTTGTGTGTTGGAAATGTTTATGCAATTCAGGGGTTTTAGCAGAACAATGACCCTTTGATTTATGTACAACCATTCTGCAGGTGTGTACCTTCATGATCCAACAGCCATGCTTGCAGCGATTAATCCATCACTTATCACTCACATGGAGGGTGCTGTGAGAGTTCAAACAACTGGCATCACAAGAGGACTAACAATATTATACAACAAGAAGAAGAGGTTAGATTTTTTGTCGTTTTTGAGCAACAGTCTAATTATTGGAACCAGAGGAGACGGATATGATTTGGTTTGATTTGATTTGTGTTGCATTTTGATGGCTAAGTTGAAGGCATCTTTATCTAAATTTAAAGTCAAAGTATGCTAATTGGGACAGTGAGTTAGTGGAATCTTTAATTGCAGTGGCTAATGGAGGAGAATAAAACAGTTAACAATTATTTTAAATGAGGGAGACTGACTCCTTTGAGTAACTTAAGAAAGCCTATTTGAGCAGTGCTTGACTGCAGTGCAGAGAAAGAAGAGTAACCTTTACAGCATCATAGGTGCGGCCCTGACAGACGATATATGAGTCGATATCAAATCCTGTTGTTTGCATTTATGTTCTTACCAGAATGTATGCTTGTGGTTTTCATGGATTGGAGATAATTAGGATATAATGCATACACGTAGAGTTGTACTGTTCAAATTCTGTGATGATTTCTACTGTTCAAGTTATGTGATGATGTACCGACTCTGTGGTGTTCCTTACTGAGTGATGCATTTGACCAGGTTTGCTGAAATTACCGAGTGGTCTGATCAACCAATGGTGAAGGTGGCGGTCACAGTTGATGCTCCTGCTGTTGTCAAATTGGTTATGGAGAGGCTGATGGACTAGTAGTTTGTGAAGCTGATGATGAGAAGGGTTGTGTATCACTTGGCTAGATATAGCTCCAAAGAAATGGGTGTGACCCATGTGAATGACTTTTTAAAACGTAAAGCTGTGTCAGTGATTTGTCTAATGGAATATATGCTGTTGTTATTCCATACATCAATAAAAGGCTAATGGCTTCATTTTCAAGTAATGCTTATCATTTGTTTTTCGGTTGGTAATGTAACTAGGAGAAGATTTTTATCCGCATCATTCATTGTCAGAACAAGTAAACAACTGTCAAGGTCTTGCCTTTGGCTTGTCTTCCGGAATGAAATGATAATAATACTCCTAGACTAATGTTTAGGAATGTTTAAAATTTGGTTTTAGTTGAATTTATTGATTGAATTAATCTATCATTGAATTAATTTTAATTGATTATCAAAAATTATTTTAGAAAAATTTGTATGTTCGATTAATTTGATTTGAAAACTTAATTAATTGAAATTTTAATCAAAATATAATAAAATATAAGAAATTTTTTATGTTATTTTAAGTTATTAAAGTTTTAATTTAATATTTAGGTATTTTAATATTGTTATTGGATGATTTTATTTAATTTATTTTACATATAAAATATTTAAAATTTAAAATATAATTTAACTTAATATATTTTATTATTTGTTTAATAAAAAAATTAATTGAATTCATTTCATTCAATTAATTTTTCAATTTGGTCATTTTCCTTTTTGTAATTTTTACCTCGAGAAATCAAGTATGCAACTCTTACTTCAATCTTCTTATGATAACACGTATGAAAAAAAAAAAAAAAAAACAACAACAACAACAAATGAAGAGCATACTCCATGCAAATACTTTTTTTTCTCTATTTCTTTAAAAAGAAATGGGAAAGAAATAGCATTTGTAAAGTTGATTTCTAAACAAATTTAGCAACAAAACTGACGAATCTAAAATAAAAAGTTGAGATATCATATCCTTATGGAGTATGGACATGGTTAAGTGGTGAAGAAGATCTTGAGGGCCGAGGCGACTTGGTGGAAGTACTGTTCTTTGGTACGAATCTTAATTAACTATTTTAATTATAAGTTTAATTCTAAAGCTAATGGGTGGTGGGTGGAGCTACGAGGGGAGTGATAGTCTCCCACGCGCTGCTTCAATATGGAATCAGACAGCCAAACAAGAGCAACTCAATCCTCTTCCTCCTCCACAAGCTCCGATTTTCCAACATCCATACGGTAAAAAAGGATAGATAAATGCTACTAGCATCCTTTTTTTTATTTTACTTTGTCTGTTCTTTTTTTTTTTTTAATTTTATCCCCATTCTCCACCACTCTCCTTTGCTACAGCAGGCTATTTCCTACGGGTTGCCTCTTTCAGCTGAACACTTAAGTAGGATAAAAGACGACGATATTGCTTCTTTTCCTACTTTTTTCTTTATCGGCTTATGAACTTCAATTTTTCTTTCATGATTTCTGATTGTCTGCTATTAATAAGAGTAGTAAATTTTTTCTTAATATGATGAATTATCACTTTGTGCTTAACATCATTATTATCATCATCATCATCATCGGAATTATAGAATATATTTATTTATTCATTTGCTTTTCATATGTCAATCTCTATCATGACTGAGCTACACTCTTTTGAACGCCTTCCATTGACTGCATCTTCTCTGGACACTGCTCCACGTAAGATTGACCAAGCTCGGGCTCATATCCCAGGCACCATTTTGTATCTCCTTGCTAACCACGACGCCTCTCCCAAAATAACTTGTACATTTTTCTCAAGTGCCCTCGGCGAGCCCTGTTTAATCTTTTTGATTCCCATATAAATTACAATCATCAAGAAAGCTACCTCAGCTTTTGCTATAAATATATGTATACACCAACTTTTCTAGAAACCAACTAGAGCATATCAATGTCTCTCACATCGAAGACGGATGATCTTCCTTTTTGACCCAAATTCATGCTGCTTCCTGAAACTGGTTTCCGCTTCCACCTCAGATGCTGTCGTTACCAGTGCACTCCACAAATCAAACAGGATTTATGCGGACAAATTAGAAGATCTGCCTTTGATTATTTGCCACTTAAATAAAAAGGTCACCTTCTGATGACTCTTTTCTATGCATCTCCTCTTGTATGCGTTTGCAAAATCTTAATGCACTGCCAAATCCTTGGATCAATGTATTCGCCAACCACGTCAAAACTTAAAAAGGTCATAACGATAATCATGAAGAACATATAAAACTTGAGTAGAATAAAAGATAATAAACATCGGTGTCTCTCAAAAATCACAAATTAGAGTAAATATTTGCCCCCAAAATCAATTTACTTATAAGCATTCCTTAGTTTCCTCAAAAGAGAACAGCCTTTCCTGACATCTTCCTCATTTTCCTAAGGCAATAAGCAACGATGCTGTGACAGTTGGTTACTTTGTGAAGCCTTCTCATGAGAAAGATTTTGCCACGGTCATCCCTTTGATATTAAATGAATTTATTCTGTTTTCTCGGGAAAAAAACAATGGTACTAAAACTAAGGATTAACTTATAGATTATGATTTTTTTTCGCTCCTTTCAACTTCGTTGGAAGCTGACTGAACAAGTTATGATTTATTTTCCTTGGTTCTTGTTATGGTTTACATTGACTAAGTAAAGCTCATGTTCGACATGAATTTTTTAGTGGGGTGCCTTTCCAATGTGTCCAACACCAAACAGACTAATTTTTTTGCCCTTGATGTTTGAACTTCCTATATCAACACAGTTGGAAGAGGTTGGTGTGATTCTCCTTAAAGCAAATTATGAAAATGTGTCCATTGAATTAAAGAGCTCTCAGATTCTTCCTATAAAATTGCCTACACAACAGGAATGAAAGAATTACAAAGGTAATTTTTTTTCATCCATGTGTGTGTCTTATGTAAGTTTAATAATTAAACTCTAGAGTTTAAATTGAGTATATCTCAAATTGAATATATGAAATATAAGTTTAATAATTATAGAAAAGTGAGTGTTAATACATTTAAGTTAAATAATAAGTTAGTATCAAAAAGTAATCGTTTTCGATATCTTGGATCAATTATTTAGAGTGATGTTGGGATCTAAAGAGATGTAAATCATAAGATTCAAATATGATGGATAAGGTGGTAAAATGCATTGAGTATATTGTGTGATCATAACCTGCCTTAAAGGTAAAATTGCATAAAATAACTGTAAAACTTGTATTGTTATATGGGACTGAGCATTGGATTATTAAAAAACAACATAAAAAGAAAATGAGCATAGTTGAAGATGCTTAGATAGATGTCTGATAAAACTAAAAAAGACTAAATCAAAATTGAAAAGATTGGAAAAAAATTAGGGGAGTTTGAATTGAGAAAAAGATGAGAGGGTCGTTTGAAATGGTTTGAACAGATGAAACGTAGACCTATCTGTACAAAAGGTAAGAAAAATAAACTTATGGATTTAAAAATAGTGGTCGTTATTTTGAGGTAATAGCACCCACTGAAAATCGTTATCTACTACTATTAAGGTGTAAGAATCGATTCACATACATAACAGTCTTTTGCAACCATAAATAGTGGCACAACAGAAAATAAATACAAAAATGAATAGCTATAGCTACTATAAAGTCCAAAAAAAAGAAAAAAATCGACCCCAAATCACAACAATCAATCACCAACAACTTTATGTTTCAATTTACAAATAAAAGAATGAATTAATCTAAGGAAATAACAAGATATTCACTTAAAGTATCTTTTTTTCTCACAATTTGTTGCTTTTTTAAAAATTCTGTGACCTGTTTCAACTATACCAATGGTATGTGTTCTTTCTTTATTTCAATCTTGATAGAGATGAGACAAGATTTGAAGATAGAATTGAAGCAAAAGGTATGGGTGTAACATGAAGTGGTTTGCTATGTATCATGAGATGAGAGAATTGAAAGGGATGCAAAGAAAATGGATAAGAAAGAAAGAGGCATGAGGAATGAAGTAGGTAGATAAGACACAAAAGATATTGGGTCACGTGACGGTGTTTAAAATAATAAAATTAGTTTTTTTATTTTATTGTTTAGATAAAAATTTGAAAGTAAAAGTTAGGTGAAGAATAAGAATTTGAGAAACTTTTTATTTAAATTGAAATTGAGAGAGAATGAAAGATGATAATTAGTAAATTTATTTGTATAAGTATTTTATATGTATAAGTATTATTTAAAAATAATTAATTTTACATTAAAATTTTGTTAATTTTATTTTTAATTGTATTTTTTTATTTAATTAAAGTTAAGTTACTAACTATTTATTTAATTTGTTAATTGATAAAATAAATTTTTCATCTATTATATTTTTTCAATTAATTTCACATACGATGCTATTTTTTAATTCTATTTAGTTATATTATTCATGTTTGTAAAATTTATAGATATCTTATTGAATAATTTTTAAATGAGTATATTGACTATTAAGCTATAATACTAAAAAAATGTTAAATAATTGATCTTATCACATAAAAAACATAATTAAAAATATCTTAAAATTTTTAAATAATATAAAATACGAGTGTTCATGATTAATCATATTATTTACTTCATCTATGATGAGTTGTGCAAAATTTAAAAAAAAATTCATGATCGAGATAAACATGATTATCGCTATTTTATTTATTATATCATAATCGTAATAAACTCGACACAATCAAAGATGTGATCACAACTGTAATTTAAATCCTTGTGTGGATGTAAATAATAAAAAATTATATAAGAGTTAAATAAGTAAATAAAAAAATTATTTTTTATAGAAATAAATAAGATAAAAAAATTCAAAATTACGATCTAACATGATTTTTTTTATTTAACTTTCATACAGTCGACCTTAGATTTATAAGATATAAGACTGAATTTATTATTGTTATTATTATTGTTGTTGTTGTTGTTAGTGTATGTCTCTTGTGTATGCATCTATGAACTCATATGAGACCATAAGAATTATAGGCTTCTAGGCTTTCTTATCTTTTGACGGTCGCATGTCTGATTAGCTGGCATTTATGGTGGCAAAGAACAGTACTATCATCTTAAACTTGTATAGTTATTTAAAAAAAAAAAAAGGTTAATTTATTTCCTAGTCCATGAATTATTTTAGTTTGATGTGATACTCATGGAGCTGCTTTCTAACTAGTGCTGATGCTTGTACAGGTATATTGAAAACCACAATCATTTCTTTGAAGTTGATCCACTCGATAGCGTTTATCCTGTATTTGATCGGTTAAAGTTCCAACAAATTTTACTTGGGCTGGAGGATCTCAATGCAGAAGGATGCTGCACCATGAAGGCCCCTCATGTCTCAAAGTCTTTTGCTTGAATGGTATATATTATAAACTTGTTTCACAAGGATGTGGAAAACTACTTGATTTTGGTTTATGAAACTTTTTCTAAATTGTTAATTTGCTGAAAATGTTACTCATCGATTAAAATGTATATGCTAAAGAATATGAAGCCTCTATGTCAGATGCTAGTACTTATTTTCAATTATTTGCATGGTGAAGTTTGTCATAATAGGAGTCTCTTGCATGTACTTCCTTACCGAGGTTTTTCATAGTCTAACTTGCCTGAATGTTTTACAACAAGGAAAACGGACTGGGGATGTATAAGTTACATTAATTTGGGAGTTTCTTCTTGATTTTGGTGGAATGCAACTTGGTTACTTTTTCTAGCCAAAATGTCCTAGAGTTCCAGAAGATGCTTACTTTGTTAAGGCTTCGAAGGAAATGAGATCTATGTAATTCATTTTGTTCATAGGCTTGCCTTGAGTTGGGTGCATTTGTATTTGGGTTTGTTCCAATGATCTTAAGGCAGTTATTATAATTAGAGCATATTATGTTTCCCCTAATGAATACTTGTTTGATTAGGTAATGTTGCTGTTGTGTGTGCATGCACACATTTGAATAGATGTTTAGGCCAGTTTGTGGAACCACCTCTATGACAGCAATCTTAGAAACGTTCGAAGTTTCTCTTGAGAATTTTTATCAATTTAATAGGCTGGTAATTAGATTTTATTTGGTTTATTTCAGCTTTGTTGCTGAATTATGGTAATTTTTTCCTAACCTTTTCATTTGCCAAATAATGGAGTTCATGGATAAACTTTATTTCTTAGGAATGTCTACCTATAAATGTGCAATGTGCGTATGCCTTTTACAACACCCACCAAAACCAACCCCCACCCAGCTAAAAAAAAATAGAACTTCTGTTTTCAATTGAATACCGATTTAACTTTTTCAATGTTTTTCCCCGAGTTTAATGGTTCTCTTGTACACATGGTGCTCAAATATGCAGGTTAACAATTTTGATGAACCTGATTTGTTGCATAGACTACATGATGCAAAACTGTCTTTTCCAAGTATAGTGAAAACCTCAAGTTGCATGTGGTGTAGCTGATACTCACAGTATGGTAATTGTATACTTAAACTACAGATCCCTTTTGATACCACGGGTTTGAATTATGTTATTGTGGAGAAAACTAATAAGAGGAACCTAGATTTCCGTAAATCATTTCTCTTACATAGGTTACAAAACACTACTTTTTATCCCTGAGTTCTTGTTGCTTTAATTAAAATATCATTTCCCAATTAATATAATTTCTTATTTGCCATTTCATGTCTGGATACAATGTTATCTGTTTGGGGAAGCCTTACTCTATTTCTCACTTTATTTCCCCTTTCTAGTCTTAGTGTTGTCTTCTCTAAATTGGAAATGTAGATATAAGATCATGATGATGAATAAGCTTTTCTTTCATTTGTTCTAAAGCAATTAGGAAACATTGCTGGTATATGCCTTTATCTGTATGTTCTGCAACTAGAGATGTTGGTAATTCTCTGAAAGCAACTCATTAGGGGAAAGACAAGATGCTAAGTTGCTTTAGTCTTTAAAATACAGATTACATAGTCAATTATTTTGATTACAACAACAAACAAAGCATTTTATCACAATGTGGGGTTGGCAGCATGGTTCTGATTATCCCACTGTGTTTATTTAAGACCATATCTTCAAAAAGCTTGGTATTGGCCAAAAAACAAAAAACAAGCTTGGTAAAATGATGTTTTTCTTTATTTGGTTGAGAACATTTAGTGCCAGTTAAGTTTTCGAAAATGGTTTCCATTTTCTCCATCTCCATTTTACATTATAGATAATCAATTAAATAAGGATGATAACTAGATTTAAAAACCATTGTTTTCCTACTATCTATAAAATAGGAAAATATTACAAATGATGTTCCCATTTTTTAACTACATTTGGAGTTGAATTTGGAATGGGAAATGGAAAAAATTTTCTAAAACTAAACAGCCCAATGTTTTCCATTTTGGTAACTCCTATTACCCAACTTAGATGACAATATTTCTAAAACGTTTTAAATTATTTTTATATGAATGAATGATTGGTGGTCAGTGTTGTAGACTTGCATTATCACTGATATAATATTACAATAAGGAGATGCCAAATTTGTCTAATGTCCTTCCATCCACAGAGGAAATGAAATTATTTGTCGAGTACTAACTTTGCTTGACAGCATTTGTAAAATGATATTTGGGATATTGTGATTCAATGTAAACAAACCATAATTGTCATGTCTTCCATCAACTTTTCCTCTACCAAACTTTTCTTCATCAGAAAAGCTAAATCTTTGTCATTAATAGGCAATTGTCTTTAGAGTTGAAGACTTTAAGGATATGAATATTCCACTACCTGCTGTTGTTCAGGTGAGCATCCACTAACATTTTTAAGCCGTTCAGATGAAGGAAGTCATGTTTACATATTTTATATTGTTAAATCTTTCTGCTCGCAGTATGAAACAAGTTTCTTAACTTCAGTCTTAATACTAGTTCTTTGCATTTTGTGTGCCGCTTCTTGTGCTTATTAGACTATGATCTTTTATTTGTTCATGCTTGTCTTATATCATGTCATGAAGCCAATTGCTGTTTAAGGTACTAAATTGCTTATCCAAAAGAGAGCAAAAAAAAAAAAAAGATTAAGGTACTAATTTCTCATCCATGACCATGGGAGACCTGTCCCTAGCCACTATGGTGCTACATCAAAGCCATTTTCCATAGTCAGTAGATGTGACGATCTACTTCTCGGTCGGCAATCTTGGCTCTAAAATAAGAAATGACTTGGGAGTGCAGGAATATGTCGATCATTCATCCACTTTGTTCTAGTTTTATGTTGTGGGTGAGAGAGCTTTCCATGCAGTAAAGAAGTCTACGCCTGATGCTGGCATATTGTTGAAAACATATGGAAGAAATAGACTGAAACCTATTCTCTTTGATAGGTACACTGTTTAATTTCTCCCTCTTTTCCCTTGTTAAACTGTTCTTGTTTCATTGAATTATTCTTTAGAAATTTTCTGTGGTTGCATGTTCCCGCAGCTTAAGATCTCTACTTATAAAACCAGCATTTTGGAGGTCAGGATTTGAGTCTTGATTAAGGATATAAATGATATATTAATATTCACAAGTTATTCCAATTCGATTCAAATAAAATTCAAATTCAATTCGATTATTATCGAGTCGAGCTTAAGTTCGAGCTCGAGTAACTCGACTTATCGATCGAGTCGAGTTTGAGTATTTTTTATACCCGGTTCGAAGAGCTCGCGAGTCTAATCGAGCTTTTATATTTAATTTTTTTTATTATTTTAATTAATAAAATATATCGAATTCGAGTTAAAGCTCGAGCACAAATAATCGAACTCTTATCGAATATAAGAATCGAACTTATTTTAACATATTAATCGAGCTTAATCGAACGAATTCGAATAACTCGATTTCAATCACGAATCAAATTCGAATTAAAAAAATGAAATTTGATCAAATTTGAACCGAATACCGAGCTTCGAATTGAGAATCGAACTCAATTTTAAACTTAAACTTTTTACTGTATCAACTCGATTAAATTCAATTACACCCATAATCTTGATCTTAGGTTAATAAAAGAGGCTGCCAAGTGGCTTACAATGATGCTTCGTCTTACTATCTTTTGCTTTGACGCTGTTGTGAGTAGCTCGCATAAACTTTTACTAAATAAGTTGAGTTGACTGTATATTTTTTATGCGAAAACGGTTGCTCCCTTCATTTTATTTTTCATTTTTTCTATATTTCAAAATTATATCTCTTATTTTAACATTTAAAATTCTTTAGTTTTTATATTTTAAAATTATTTTTTATTTTTTAATATTAAAAATTATAAAATTTTAGTTTTTATAAAAAATTAAAATTTAATATTAAATACATTAAAATTAATTTTATTTAATTTCGTGAAAATAAAAAACACCCAAAATAATTTAAAACGAAATGAATATATTCTTATTAAAACTTTTTTTTAGTGAATTCTAATTTATGGTAACGGTGTTAATGATATAGTTGTGTTAAATATGTAAAAAAAAAAAAAAAAAATTTGTTTTATAATTAGAATTTAAAATGAAGAGGACCGTACCATATAATATCTACTAGAAAAATAATTTGGTTATGCCGGAGTTGCAAATTTTTTTATTTCGATGAAATATTATTTTTTATTTTTTAATTTAATAATAATTAAAATATTAATTTTTTTAGAATTTTATTGGTTTTTTATTTTTTATTTTTTAAAATATAATCTCTTGAAAAAAAAGAATTGGTGCTCTAATTGTGTCACTCAAATGTAATTGGACAGATGTTGACTTCTTTTTTAAATAAGACAAACTACTATAAAAAAACTTGTATAGATTAAATCCAAACCATTAATACATGACAATCAAATTTATGGATATAATATTTACTTATTATCAATATTAATTAATTATCAAATTCAAACCCACTTACTAATGAATTCAAAGGCCACTAAATATCATCATCCATTTAACTTAATTTTAAAAAAAAAAACCAATAATTTTACTATGATAAAAAGGGTATTATAATAATTTTAACCAATAATAGTAAGAAAGTATTTTCATAATTATGGTTAAAGAAGTATTATAATAATTTTGATTAATTATGGTAGAAGAGTATTTTAATAATTATGGTAAGAGAAATATTATAATAATTTTAGTTGATTATAAGAGGAGTATTATAGTCAATTTGGACACATGTTATTCAATTATCAAGTAATTAGAATGGTATTATGTTCATTTTTCAAGGGAATTACTTTCATATTATTGCATAGATGTTAAAATTTAATATGTAATCATGAAACAATTAAAAATGCATTTTCATAATTATTGTAATAGGGTATTATAGTAACTTTGATCAATTATAATATTAAAAGTATTTTTGTAATTATGATAAAAAGTGTATTATAATAATTTTAAAAAATATATGGCATGAGGGATACTTTTATAATTATAGTAGTAAGGGGTCATAGTAATTTAGTCAAATTATGCTAGGAGGGGCTTTATTGTAATTTTAACTAATTTATGGTAAAAGGGATCTTTTTATAATTATGATAAAATAATAGTATAATCATTTAAGACACATATCAACTCTTAATAAAAGAACCATAAAAACATTTTGACAATCCAACGGACTAGTAATTTAGTACGTAATTAATTTTATATTATGTTAAAATTTAATATATACAATTTAATAAGAGTATTATAATAATTTTTAAATAAAATTTCACACATTAAATTTTTATGAAACGATAATAAAGATATTTCAATAATTTAATATATAATTAATTTTATATTATTATGTTAAAATTTGATATGTAAATTAAAAATGATATTATAGTAATATATAAATAAAATAATACATGTCAACTTTTTATGAAATAATCATCAAGATACTTTTGTAATTATGATAAGGAATATATAGTAGGAGGAATATAGTAATTTTAATCAATTATTTGATAAATGATATTTTTATAATTATGATATAAGAGTATTATAATATTTCATTATTTATAAGAAAGGTATTTTTATCATTTAAGATATAAAGGGCATTATAATAATTTGATATTTATAAGGGGCTAATTTGTTATTTAAGAAAGAAGAGAGATTATAATAGTTTATTATTCAAAAGAAACGTATTTTTATCGTTTAATACAGAAGGAACATTACTTCTTTTTTTTTTTTACAAATTTTAAGTAGGAATAAAATTAAAAAGGTAAAATGGACATTTCCAGGGAGATTATTATTAATGTAGTTTAAATTTGTATATTGTTAAAATTTTATCTTGGATGAATGATAAGATTTATTGTGATAAAATTAAAAATAATAATAAAAATTATTATAATTATAATTAAAAAAATTTATTATAATTAAGATTGAAAAATTTTTTAAAATATTTATAATTAATTTAATTTCATTAAAATTAATATTTAAATTTAATTAATAATATGATAAAATTAATTATATTAAAAAAATATATGATAAAATTCTAAGAAATTAAATCTTTAGTCACACGCAAGTAGTACAATTATGTTTGGATACGTATCTGTTTTTGTCTTCTTCTGCTTCTTCGTTCCCAATAATTCCAATGGATTTGTGGAGGGGATTAGGTGGGGTGAATGACAACCGACAGTGGACAACACCTTGGCAATTTGACTTGGTAATAGAGAAAGATCTTTGAAACTGTTCAAATGAGCTATTCCGGGGAATTTGGTGAATTGCAAAAAATAAATAAATAAATAAATTGTGGAATGAAGCTCTGGCTGGTCCAAAGAGAAGAAAGGGATGGTGGAACATGTCATATAACCATTAGCAAACATGTCTTTCGATGGAATCTCTAATCTATCGGTCATTTTATTAGCCATCATTACGGGTATGTGTTAATTGGGCGTAATTTAAAATTTTTCAGATTCAGTCAGGTTGGGGTGATCATGTCATTGTGGATGTATAACTACCTGCATGCCGTCGTTCAAACAAATGCCTGATGATAAAGGTTATTCCTGCCTGCTATTAAAAAGAAGGTGGATTCAAAAGCTATGAAGCAAGCAACTGTGCCCTCTTCCCATGTAGTCTGGTGATGAGCAAACCATTAATTAATAAAGCTATTTCCCATATAAGCTAATCTCGTGGCACCGAAAAATAATATGCTAGTTGCTTTTTTTTTTTCATTTTTCTATAACTTTCATTAAATAAATTAATATCTTGTGTTGCAACTTATTTCTTTAATATTTTTTAATTTTTTGAAAAATATGAAATTTGAATTTGCTCTATGAGTAAGAAATATATTAGAATTGGATGGATATATAATTGTTACTTTTATATTGTGTTTGATATATAAAATTATAATAGGAAAGATAAAATAATATTATAAATAGAATTAGATTAAATAATATCATTTTATTTTATGTTTGATAAGTATAAAAATTATGATAGAATAATTTATTTATTGATCAAAATTATTATTTTTTAAAATTTATATAATTTAAATTATTAATATTATCTTTTCAAAAAAATATTAATTTAATTTTTAAAAATATAAAAGACATATAAATGTAATCTCATTGATTAAAAATAATTTTTTTAATTTTAAAATGATTGAATCATTCTATCCAAAATGATCATTAATTCTCTTTTTAATCTTGTTGCTTTTTTTAGATATAAACTAAATATAATATTATTGTTATTTTATCCTATCAATTATTTTATACATCAATCATTACCTTAAAATATTAAATAATTAAAGGATTTATCTTTTGATTTCAAAGTGAATTAGAAATATTCAATAATACAATATCAATAACAATAGATATAGGTAAGGTTAACCAACTGAAATACAGGTTGAGAAAGGCCAAAGCTTTTTTTTTTTTAATTTGTTTGACTTTTGATAAAAAAAATCACTAAAAAAGAAATAAGAAAATCACAAACTCAAATAAAAAAAGAAATCTAGATTTTAAAAAATCAGATCTATTTTTTTAATTAAAAAATTGTTTCAAATAACTCATTTCCCCTAAAACAATAAGAAACAGTATAGGAATCAAATATATTTGAAAATTTTCTTTTAAATATGAATTTTTATAATTTAATTTTTTGTAAATGATGTCTCAGAAAAAAAAATATCTATCTATAATATAAATTTTGCAAATGTACGATTTTTGAAAGGGATGCCATTTGCCACCCCTTGATTTTTTTTTTCTTTCATTTTATCTTTTCATTTCTTTTTTTATTTAGTTTTTCTTTTTATACTTAATAAATATTTTAAATTTTAAATTTTTGTGTGGGCCCCAAACCCAATGTGCCATATGTTATCCCATGATTTTTTCTTTTTTGTTTTTCCTTTTCTCTTTCTTTTTTCTATTTAGTTTTTATTTTTCTTTTTTTATTTAATAAATATTTGTATACTTTAAATTTTTTTAAGTGGTCCACAAATAAGGATGTCACATGCCAGTTATTTATTTATTTTTTATATTTAATAAATATTTTTATATTTTTGTGTGAACAAATTTGATATTATTGAATAACATATCTTTTTCTCTTTTTTTTCATTTTTTTCTTTTGTAACTAGATAATTTTGTAAGAAAAAAAATTAATGAAGGTGTCGATTTCGCTTTTGTATTTGATTTTTTTCTCTTCTTTGCCTTTTCCTTTTTTCAATTTTAGGTTAAAAAAGATATTAGAAAATAAATTTTTTAATCAATAATATCAAATTGATCTTGCACAAAAAGAATTTAAAAATAAAAAATATTTATTAAATATAAAAAGAGAAAAAAGGAAAAGTAAATTAAAATAAAAGCAAAAGATATAAATACAAGATATTAATTTTAAAGGAAAGCTCATTATTGTTCATGTCGTGCATTAATATTTTTTTTTGTATTTTCTTTTTATTTTTCATCCTTTATTTTTTTTAATTAGATCAAATTTTTGCAAAAAAATAAAAACCAATGAATGTGTACGCGTGCAATATGAGTGACAAAATAACCCATATCCAATGGATTTTGGCTTATTTATTTTCTTCCTTTAGTCATTTTTTTGCCTTTTGGTTTCTTTTTTTTTAATTAGATAAATTTTGTAATAAAAAAATCGATAAATAAATTTTTAAGAAAAAATGTAAATAGAGGTATAGATGACAAAACAACTTATATTCGATATATTTCAATTTATCTAAATCCAATAGGTTTTGTTTTTTAACTGAGGATCAGTTCGAGTTTTTTTTTTTTTAAGTATTACATCATGCTTTAAATATATATTAAATTATATTTTAATTATATATATAATTATATATATTATATTAATAAAATTATTATTCAATATCTTAATTTAATAAAAATATTATATTTATACATAATTAAGATGTAATCTACAATCCATTATATAAATTTTGCTCACTTTGATTTTTGTTTGACCCTTATTCAAGGTTCCAACGTGTCACCTTATGTTTTGTTTTTCTTTTTTTTTCTTTATTTTCAATTTGTCTCTTTTTTCAAAATTTCAAATTTAGATAAATTTTGTGAAAAAAATACAATTGAAGTGTTCAAATAGCATATTTTTTCCTTTCATTTTTTTATATTTTTAATTAGATAGAAATATTTTGTAAAAAAATGAGTTGATAGATAAAAATGATAAAATAATTCGTATTTAATAAGTTTCAATCCACTTGATTCGATAAAAGACATTTTTCTTTTAATCAAGATTAGGTTATGGCAAATTAGGCTTCTAAAAGAAATAAGAAGTTAGATTTAGGACCGATTAATGCTGCTTTAGTCCAACCCACCTTAAGGTATATATTAAAGTATATATTTTATTACATAAAAAATAAATTTTGTAAATCTTCTCATCTGTGTGTTGTGTCCTTCAACTCACTTTTTCATTTTCTTTTTTTTTTCTTTTTAACTCCATATTTATTAAATAATATTTTTTAGATTTATGGTCGGACTCATTTGATATTAGTGATTAAAAAAATATTTTTTGTTGTCTTTTTTTTTTACTTTTTGCTTTTTTTGTATTTTATTTTTATTAGATAAATTTTATGAGAAAATAATATCAATTAATGTGTTCACATATCACCCCATTTGATTTTTCCTTTCATATTTTTTTGTGTTTATTAATTAATAAATTTTAAAACAACATGAGTCGATTAATGAAGGTGGCAAAACTATCAATATAAGGTTGGTTTTAATCTGTCTCAATTTGATATGAGCATTCTTGTAAATAATCAATATATGGTCGAGTTTGGTCCTTTTTTTAGCAAAGCAAAACTGTGTCAGAAGCAGATTTAAAGTATTCTACCCCAAATTACCCTGTAATATATATAAAAGTATATACTTTATTATGCATTTATTTTTATAGTTATATATATGTATTATATTAATAAATTATTATTTGATATCTTAATTTAATATATTAATATTTTAAACTCAATTTCCCTTTTTTTAATTTTTTTCCTTTTCCTTTTTTATGTCTTTTTAATTAAAGTAACTATGTGTAAAAATATTTATTTTAATCAATAAAAAAAATTTAAAGCCGTTGCATAACGTATGCTCATTTATAATATGTTAGGTCAAGTGTAGATCACAATCCAATAGAGGGTGAATTGGATTGTTTACAAATACTTTTGCAAAATTGAATTTCAATAAATTTGAATATGAAATTTAAAACAATAAAATTTGACAAAATTTTGATGAAATTAACAATAATAAAGAAAATTAAAATACATGTAAATAATAATGAAAATAAAAGAAGTAAGGATAAAGAAATCAAACGTAAGAATTTATAGAGGTTTGATCTTTTTCTAAAGGCATTTATGTTATCTCTTTTAACTACCTAGTCAAGCACAATCCACTATACCTTAAATCTTACAACCAACCTTTCCAAGGCTAGAATTATAATCACGCAAAACCCATAATGGTTTTCTCCCAAATTCCTCACAAAATCACTTAAGGGTAATATCTATCTCAAATGAGATAAAAATGTTTTTACAAACTAAATAACCTCACTAAGGTTGACTGTTTGCCTAATTTAACACAAAGAATGACAAATAAAGAACAAATATAATTTGGATAGAAAAATGGGAAGAATTAAAACTCTAATATTTTAAATACTCTTGAATTCTTGAGAAAATGAATATAAGGCTTTTTGGTGCTTGTTTTCTTTCCCGACAAGTGTGTTAGAATGCCCATTTTACAAAATAAATAAGCTTAGAGATGTTGGAGGAGATTGGAAATGAAAATGCACATTTTTCTACTTTTAAAGTAATCGTTAAAAGTTGTTAAGAAATGAGAGATTGATATGATCATTTAGGGGATCAATCGAGTTGTGAATTTCTCTTAAATTTTGACCATTACAAGTTAAAGGATCGATCATTTCAATAGGGGATCGATAGATCATGCTAATCTTACATTCGAAGTGATTCTGGATGAATAGGAAAGTCAACTGTCTTAAATCTTGTTTTGCACTTTACTTACTAACTTGATTATATATTGAGTTATTTAAATCCAAGTCATAATCTTTTTGAAAATTTACAAACTAGACTTAAGGAGTTTTCTATCCATATAAAATTTAACATCTGATTCAATATATATATACATATATATATTATAGTGAATTTCCAAAACTACCAATTATGCAATTGTTAGACAATTTACATAGTTTCTAGTAAAAATTCAATATCTATTCTTAGAAAACTTGAATTTTAATTTTGTTTAGTCCATTAGAAAGTAGACTCAAATAGCTTTTCAACCATATATGATTCAAATATTAAAACTTTGTAAATCAATCAAAATCAATATTGAAAAATTTTGTTTTTAGAAAACAACTTTCTCTAGTTAATTCATTTCGCAAAAGTAATATTATCAAAATTATGTAAAATCCAAGATAAATAAGTTAACTTCTAAAACAAATTTTGGACTTTTATTTAAGTTTAAATAAATAATATTTAAAGATTGTTTTGATTTGAGAATTACAAATACATAAAGAACAATTTTTTTAAACTTTGTCAAAATTTTACAAATAATTATCAATCTTAAAATTTTGTATATTTGATATAAACATTAAGACCAATATTTTAAAACATTTTTCCAATTTTTTTTAAATCAAATAACAATTTTGGAAAACATAATATTTGTTTAGTCCCAAACATAATATATCTTAATAATCATGTACTATACAAACCTGTTTCAAAATCTGAAACTTTTTTTCAAAATATTTTTCATTTCAAATATCACTTTCAAAAATATATTATTTGTTTAGTACTAAAAATAATAAAATTTAAGAACAAATACTAAATAGATCTTTTTCAAAATCTTAATTAAGCTTATTTAATTTAATATTTTATTATTTCAAAATAAATATCAATTTAAGGCTAACAATATCTCTTTTTTTTAAATGAAAAAACTTATAAATTTGCTTGATGAAAAATTTTGCTTGAAACATATTAGAATTTTGAAAACCACTTTGAAAAACTTCCCTTTAATTAATGCATATTTCCTAACGAAACTCTCCACCAATTAATGCATTTCTTATCCTAATCCAACATATATATATATATGTCAAAGTAAGTATATCTATTAGGCACAAATATATATATATATATATATATTAAAACATATATTTCTTTTAAGCAGATACATTCCAGCTACATATTCATTTAACACCTATATAGCATATAAGAAAGCAAATTGTCAATCAAATATTTCTTTCCATTTTTATCATAACAAAAATGAGATCAATTCAAGGCATATAACAATAGTCAAGAGCATAATGAATTCATGTATTTAAACATAATAAGTGTAACAAACACCAAATTCATGTATTTAAACACAAGAGTATAAATATTTCATTGTATCCAATTTAAACATTTTAACATAAAAGTCTCAAATTTATTACACAATAATTGTGATCTGAAAGATAAAGAATGATATGCATGCTACCAATAAGTCATGTTTTTATAAAATGTGCTTAGAATATAAAATATTAATATCATTTAAGCATATATTCAAGCACATTCCAAATGTTAAAAAAATGTTTACACCATGAATAAATCATTTTAATTCAAATAAATTGTATCAAGATTCTGCTCTTTCTTCAAAAGAAAAAGTAATCAATTCATGGTACATAATTTTTGCATGAATGTTACAAGCTATATTAAGGATATTTATGTAACAATTCATACTAAGTATAGACACATTTTTACATGATAAGCATAAGTAATTAATGTAGGTATCTAGCTTTCAATAAGCAACACATCTCAAACATAACGGAAGGTTTTAAAATATAGTTCAATAATTAAAGGTGAGCAAAATTCAATTAAACTTATTTCATCAATCGAAATTGATTGAATTTGGTCAAATCAGTTCAGATAATTCAATTTAGTTAAATTTTGATTATTATAGTCGATTTAATTAGTTAAGTTGGTCAATTTTTTTTTGTTTTTAAACTTGACAACCAAACTGGTTAAATTAATCGAATTTTTTGAATAAGTATTTTAGAAGGACGAATATGTTATTTTATCACCACCTAAACTAAACTCTAACTCAATGTTTGCCATTCACTACTCACTTTTATCCCAAGCCTTGATGCCTAATTCCCATATCTTATCCTACTTCTACTTACCCCAAATTTCTTATCATTTCACCTTTTACAACCTTTTTTTTTTCTAACTCAAGTCTTGTGTTTCTTTTTTATTTTGTTATCTATAGTTTTCAGTTCTCATTCACCTAGAACCACTACCTTTCTCCTTTTTTTAAGTTTAGTGATTCAAAAATTTGACAGCTAGTGTTAAAATTAGAGAAATAAAGCACTGTGCAAAGAAAATAGAGGCAAACTTTATGCAACCTCCATGATAGTTTATTAAAGAGGCATATGAGGTTTATAATTTGTAAATTCAATAAGATTCTTATTCACAATGTTTCATAATGCAACCAAAATGTCTCGACTTATTGTTGGAATTACCTCACTTTCCTTTTAAGCTCCATGATTACAACTTGCATTGTAAAACATGGCTTTGAGTGTGGAAGACAAACCCACAAGCATTTTGGTGAGTGTTTTAGTAGTCACTCCAAGTATTTAAATCTTGAAGAAACAACATGAAGATTTTCATAGCAAAAAAAATAATAAAAGGTTGCATTTTTTATTGAAAAATAAAAAATATATGTAAGAGTAGATTCCTAAATGAAATGCTAAATTAAATCCTAAATATTATGACTAAATCAAGCTAACTCACATCTGGAAACAAATAAATCCATAATTGACTTCTAAATTAAAGATAATAACCCTAACAAAGTCAAAGAGGAAAAAACATAATTAATTTCTAAAGCAAATTAATTCCTAAAGTTAGCTAATTTACAGCCATTAGCACTTCCCCTCAAAATGGTGTATGTATATCTTTCATACCTATCTTGCAAACACAAGAATGAAACATTCTACTACTCAAGCCTTTAGTAAACACATCTATTGATTTTTGAATTCACATACTCAATGCTCAGAGTTTGATCATTCAATTTTTTTTTTGATAAAAAATCAATCAATTTCAATGTGTTTGTATGGTCATTCTGAATTGGATTGTGAGTAATACTAATGGTAGCCTTGTTATCAGTGACTCACTTTAAATAGATATAGATCTTGCATCAATGTTTTAAGTATAGAAGTTCACAAACACCTAGTGCCATAACTTTGTACTATGATTTTGCACTAGACCTCGCAACCACATTTTATTTTTTACTTTTTCAAGTAACCAATTTTCTAGCAACAAATGTACAATATCCTAAAGTAGAACATTTATCATCAGAAGATCTAGCACAATCAAAATTTATATATCTTCTATCTTTAAATGATCATTATTAGAAAATAATAAACCTTATCTAGAGTATACTTTAAGTATCATAAAATGCAAAAAATAACATCCAAATGAGTAGTTCGAGGATTATTTATAAATTGATAACCATATTAATTGCACACACTATATCAAGACATGTGTATAAGTAATAAATTAATATCTCAACTAGTTTTCGATATTGACTCGTGTTAATTGGATCTCTATCAATTTGTGATTAGCCTTATTAGGAGAATCTACAAGCTTACAACCCAACAAACCATTTTCTTTAAGCAAATCAAGAATATACTTTTTTTGAAATATGAAAAATCTTTTTTTGATCTGGAAAACTCTATTCCAAGGAAATACCACAATTTGCCCAAGCTTTTAATTTCAAATTTAGTAGCTAGTTATTTCTTTAATCTAGACATCTCTTTTTTATTATCTCATGTCACAACTATATCATCAACATATACAATTATAATAGTGATTTTACCATTATGATGTTTAATGAAAATAGTGTGATTTGCATTGCTTTGCTTGTAGCTAAAAACCAGCATGGCTTTACTAAAATTGTCAAGCCAAGCTGTAGGTGATTATTTTAAGCCATATAAAGCTTTCTCTAAATAACAAACCTTCCCTTCAATTTTTTAACAAGTGAACCTTGGTGGAATTTCCATATAAACTTCTTTTTCCAACTAAATGTAGAAAAGCATTTTTTACATCAAATTGATATCAATCCTAACTAAGATTAGCTACACATGATAAAAGAATTTTGATAGAGTTCATCTTTGCAATTGGTGCAAAAATTTCTTGATAATCTATTCCATAAGTTTGAATATATCTTTTTGCTACCAATCGAGCCTTAAGTCTCTATAGACACCTAATTTTGTCTACACAATTTTTGGCTATTTATGAAGCCTTTAAAATCTAATTTGATTTAAATCTAACATTTTTTTTAATTTTAACATGTTTTTAAAATCAAAATTAGAGCTAATTTGATCTAAATGCTTTAAGTCAAAATTGGTCAAACATGATCAAGCAAAGTCAAACATAGTTAAAGTTAGTCAAAATGGTCAAAACGGATGAAGCTCAGGTCAATTCTTAAAATTCACAATCAAATTGGAACCAATGTGGATTAAGATTGAAAATTTTGATCTTTAAGCACTAAAAACCTTGATTACACTTCAAGAAAGGTAAAATTACCAAAATACCTTTTAGAGGTATTTTTGTAATTTGATTTTCTCAAAGTTAGATTTTCGTGAAAATTTTTAGATCATAATTAAAATTTTTTAAAGATTTTTGAAGGATTAAAATATCAAATCACACCTTATGAGGTATGAAATTACAAAAATATCCTTAGGAATATTTTCCTAATTTGACCTTCCCAAAGTTAAAATTTCACAAAACACTCTAGATCATAGTTTGATATTATTTGATTTTTTTTTAGAATTTTGAAAACCTTAATTGTACTTCGAGAGGTGTAAAATTATCAAAATACTCTTTAAGGGTAATTTTGTAATTTAACCTTTTCAAAATCGATTTTTGTGAAACTTTCTATATCATATTTTTATAATATTTTATGATTTTTGATGCATTTAAAACCACTGCAGTATCTTAAGAAGAGTGAAATTATCAAAATAACCTTTATGGGGTAATTTCATAATTTGACACTTTTCAAAGTCAAATTTTCATGAAAATTTTTAGATCTTAATGTTACATTATTTCATGTTTTTTGGTGTTTTAAAATCTTAAAAATGAAGAAAATATCATTGATTTTCAAGAAATAGGCTTAAAAATTGAAAACTTTATAGTAATGACAAAATGATCTTTTCATTTGGTTTTAATGGCTGTAAAAATCTAATCTTTGGTAGTGTGCATCTTGAGCTATTGGATCATCTAGAGGAGCTTGATCCAATGGTGAAAGTTGGCCCATTAAAACCAAAAGCAAGGGTGAAACTTGGCCCATTGGATGAGTTTGTGATCTAATAGCTAGTATTCAATCTTAGAGAGATTTTTTTTCATTTTCTTCACCAAAAGAGAGTCATGTTTTATGCAAGAGAGAGCTAAGGAGCTCATGAAACAAATAAGGAGAAGAAAAAACTAAAACAAATTGTAAAAAAAAAAGAGAGAAAAATTTTTGCTTTGCTTGCTTGAAGGTAACTTTCTCAATTTCCATCTTATATTTTTTTGCATCCTCATCATGATTTTTTTAGCATTTTCATATTGTTTCATCCATTTTTTATTTTTTTGAAATTCTCAAGTTCATTTTATTATTGTAAGCTTGAATCTACTTCACCCAACTAATCAATAATTGGATTGAAGTTACAATTCAAGCAACAAAAAACTCAAATCCACTATAGAAAAACAAATTTGAGGTTCAGCCAACATGCCTTCACCATGGCCAAACCTTTTTTTGACATTCTTTGATATCTAGTTGCTTTAAAATGTGGCATATGATGTTTAAATGATAAATTTATTGGTGTTTTATATGAATTTTCATTGGTTGAACATCTAAGTTGTTGTTTGGCTAGTGTTCTTGTTCATGTGATTTTTTTGTTATTTTGATTCATTGTATGTTTGTTGAGATTGTTTTAATGTTATAAATCCCTTCATGTAGTAGGTTTCTAAGTGATTAATACTTGTTTGGATGAAATGGGATGAAGGAATGTTAAAGGGAATGCATTAGGCCATTCGGCCATGTTGAATTTAGTGATGGCCGAACCTTGCTTCATTGTTTGGTGATTGTTTGTTCTTTGATTCATGTATGGGACCATGTTTTTATGATGATTGGCAAGTTTTTAATGTGTTCAAATAAAATTTTCAATGAAAAATGCTAGTTTAGTAAGTGATTTTGGTGATTTTATGCTTGTTTGGTTGGATTTTGATAAAAGAAAATGGTGGAACATTCAAATCAATTTCAAAAATTTTTCATTTTTGATTCATTTTTCTCTTAAATTTTCATACATAACTTGTTTGTGATTTAGTTTTGTAAATACCTAGGTTTGTAATTATTTTGTTCTCATGTCATGCTTTTTTTAAATGAATCATTAATGACATTTTTGTAATTTGTAATTATCATATGCATAATTCCAATAAACCCCCAAATCCCATGAATTTCTATGAAACCCTAAATTTGAAACCCTAAACCTTAAATTTAAACCTTAAACCCTAAACTATAAACTCTAAACCCTAATACCTAAACCTTAAATCATCTTTTAAACCCTAAACCATAAACCATTACCCAAACCATAAACCACCTCCCAAACCCTAAATCACTTTCCAAACCCTAAACCACCTCCTCAACCCTAAACCACTCTTTAAATCCTAAATCACTTTTTAAACTCTAAATACCTTCGAAACCCCAAACCATTTTCCAAAACTAAACCAACCCTTAAATCAACCATGCATGCATTTCATTTTACTTCATTACATGTATTCTTAAATTGTCATGTATTCATAATTTGTCATTCATATCATGCATTCATTATACTTTATATTCATGCATAGGTTTTCTAAAATGTGTTTTTTTAAAGTAAATTATTTTAAATAAGATAATATCTTAATTTAATAAAATCTCGAGATTTAGCCTAACTATATAAGGACTCTCAATAACTATTATTTATATGAGCTGTTATCTTGGTTTTGGTATGATAATTTGAAAACTTTTAAATTATAAATATTTTTAAAGATCTACCTAATAATAGGAAAGTAAAAGAGGTGTTTCTATATTTAATGTGTTTTCATCTTAATTCAAAAATTAAAAAAAAAGCTTTTTTTTTAAATTTTGATTTGTTTTTGTTTCCAAAAAGAAAAAAGAAAAGAAAAGTAATTAAGTTTAAACATTAAGAAAAATAAGACCATTTTTATCAAAATTAAAGGATAACATGCAATCAATTAGTATCGTCTTTGACAGGCGCTGTGGGGGTGCTAATTTTTCCTCACTCGTAATTGACTCTCTAGCTTAAACTTTGATTTCAAATACCATAAATTTATTTCTTTTATAAAATTTTAAACCCATTGTAAATGTTTTATTAAAAAGATAAATTTTTTTGTGACCAATTACACCCTAAAAACGATTGATGGTGACTTATTATTTTATTTTTATTGAAAATATTTTTAGCCCTGTTTTTCAAAATTTTTCATTCATCTAGCTTTTGGGTTTTCCCACCCTTAGGTCTTGAGATGTCGTGATAGTCTTTCAATAGAGCCATTTGTGTTATGTTTAATAGTGAATATCCATTTACGCCCTATTGATTTCTTACATAAAGGAAAAGTAGTAAGCTTTCATGTTTCATTTTTTGCTAAATCTTTCATCTCCACCATTATGGCTATTTTCCATTTAAGGTCATTAAGTGCATCCTTGCATCCCTTTGGAATAGAAACAAATGCGAGGACAACATAAAAGCTCTATAAGAAGGAGACAGAGATTCATATGAAACAAAGTTAGAGATAGGTTGTTGAGTGCACGACTTAACCCCTATCCTAATAGCAATTGGAATATCAAGATCTCTATTAATGGAATTAGAGTTAGGAATATGACTAACCTAATTCTATAGAAATTGAATCCAAGAGTGGCGCTCGACTAAGTAGAGTATCAATAAATATCTACCCTTTTTCTCTTGCAAGCATACTTTTGTAAATCTAGTTCGTCCAATCTACCTAACCTTTTCAAGTCCACATCCCTACTTTGAACCTTGTTACCACTTCCATCTCCCTTATCCAATGTATCTAAAATGCGAGCATTCTTATCTTACCTATAACCTTCCCTTGACCATTATATATAGATAACCTATAATTTGGGTTCACATCTTCCATCCAATTATTCTCTCCCTAAAGAGGTGACGAGTTGGGAAGAAAATAGGATTCCATTTCCTTAATGAGGCATTTGGTTTATAGAATTTTAGATTTTAAGAACGAAATTGATCTCCAAAAAAGTGTGGATTCCTAGCATGGGGTGATTCTTCATGGCATGAGATTATTAGATTCCTGTATTTGGTTAGAGGGAAAGTCAAATTACTTAATCTAATATTTTTACTATAATGTCCTTCACTATATAACAAACACAAGTTCTTGTCAAATATAAATGTAGTGTTTGACCAAAAATATGAAGTTAAACATTAACAAAAAAAGCAGTCTTTAATCAAATAATTCACAAAAAAAATCCACAATTATTGCATAAATTCAGCATTCGAGTTGCTAATTATACAAATAAAAGCAATTAATTACTGTGTTCTGTTCATCCGAAATGCAAAAAAAAATCCCCAATTACTACATTTCAAAGCTTAAAAAAGTAGTATTTTAATGAAATTTTATAAAAAAGTTTATAATCTAATACTGCATTTAACTTTCAAATACAGTAATTCCCAACACTGCTTGATGGACATATGGTACTGACTTAGCTACGCTATTCTTTCTTCTTATTGTAATCTCTCTTTGGTGCTTTGCATTTAATATATCTTTGCATTTAAATGCAATAAATGATCATAATTATTGCTTTTGCTAGCCTCTAAACATAATATTCAAGTGGGAAAATATAAAAACAAAGAGTATTCCAATACTGCAATTTGTTTATAAAAAATTTCATTGTTATATTAAAAAAATTCTAAAAAAAAGTAATCCACAAAACAAACACACACAAAGACTTTAAAAGAGATAAGATAAGAATTGATACCTTGACCAATTTCCAAAGGACTTGAAATTTAGTGTCCTTAAAAGGCATTCTATTAATGAGGTATTGTATCAAGAGTATTGCATCCCCCCAAGAAGATTCGAAAACATTCACAATGAACATAAGGGATTTAGCAACTTCTAATAAGTGTCTATATTTCTTTTTTGAGACACCATTTTATATAGCAGTATTGACATAACTATTCTAATGTATAATCCCAAGGCTTTTTAAATAATTTTAAAAGGCACTTTTCATAATAATTTTGAAAAGTACTTTTCATATACTTTGTACCATTGTAAGTTTTTAACACTTTAACCTTAATGTTGAAGTAAGTACTAATATTTTATGAAAGGATTGGAAACAAAAGAATACCTTATATTTGCATACACCAAATAAAACAAAGTTATTTGGCTACAATAATCAATAAATGTAACAAACCATCTATAATCCGACAAGGAAACCATAAGATTAGGACCTCTTACATTTGAATGAATTGTCACAAAAGGAATATGACTTTTAGCATCACAAACCAAAAACTCCCTACTATATTGTTGAAATAGATATAGTTTTTCTAAAACAAATAAGGAAGAATAACCCAATCTCCTATGCCATTGTATTATTTGTTGAGAGGCAACTCTGGAATTGCCTAACAATGCTTGACCTTTAGATAAAGATGAAGAAATAAAACCCATTTCCAATAGATATAGGTTTTTTTTTACTATACCATAACTAATTGTTTTCCTTATCCTAAACTTTTGTAGAATCCAATAAGAAGGATAAAATGCAATTGAATAATTTAGATATCTTGTAATAGCATCAATAGATAAAAGATTATGAGAAAAGCCAAAAATATGAAAAGCACAAACTAAGGTGATAATAAAAATACAAATAATTAAAGCTTTTAAAATTATAGGAGCTAAACACCTATCAGCTATATGGACTTTATCTTAACATAAACAAGGAAAATAGGTTAAGCAATATTTTTAAGATCAAGTTATATAATCAAATGTTCCAGAGTTTATAATCCAATGATCATTTTTGAATATTAGGAAAGACTGTAAAAGCTTAACGTCATATACCTAAATATGTAAAATAAGAAAAAGAAATGGAAATAGAAGTAAAAGCTATGGTAGGTGAAGAATCAAGTTGAGTCATAAGGCGACGAAGAGTTTGCAACTTTTCATTAGGTAGTCTACTTGTGGTACATTTGGTTTGGATAGGTTGGTGTCCATAATGTTAGACACATAAGCTTTTGGTTTAGAGGCACCAACTTTTTTACCATTTCTCCTTTTAGTTAGCTAGTGGTCATGGAGTTTTCAACAAGTGTCCTTGGTGTTTTTCAGTTTTCTATAATATTTACATTTTAGGTTATCCCTTCAAATGAACCTTTATTTACTGTCTGTTTTTATTTCCTTTTTATAGTTATAAGGGAGGAGTTTGCTACCATACTTAATCTATTTACCGAAGTAGCATGCAACATAGCATTGCAGGAATTTTCTTCTTGCTATACATAGTTGTAAATTTGCCTCAAAGACAAGAATAGATTTCTTCTAAGAACCTAAGTTTGAATTTGGTCATATTCAACATTTAATCCAATCAAGAGGTCATAATATCATTCTTTCTCAATCAATTTTTAGAATCTAATTGCATCAGTTATACATGATGTTTAAAAGTCTTAGTAGTAATCAAGCTCCTGCTATAGCCCATTAAGTTCAGAAAATATTATGCTATTGCCAATTCTTCTTGCTTTTTATCGTGAACTTTTTTCCTCAATTCATGAACCTGAGCATCATTACCTGTGAGGAATAAGTTTAGGTAGCAGTATTCCAAATCTTGTGAGTTGTATTAATGAAGAGATAACCATAGGTAATTTGTGGTTGCATTGAATTAATTAGCCATGATATAACAAAGGAATTTTTAAATTCTCATTTGCTAAATGATGAATTTAAATATTATGGTTTTTGTTTGTCTCTTGTAATATTGCCTTGCAACTTTTTCACTTGAATAAACAATAAATAAGATCACGACTAAGTGAGATAGTTTGTCCCATCCAACTTAATATGACTGATTCGAAAAGAAGGATTGTCACTAAAGGGTTTAACCTCCTTGTTACAACCATGTTCATTGATGATGGTCAACTTCTCCCTTAGACATGTTTAGAATTTTAGATTAGGATTCTATGAAAAATTATGGCAATGTTGTTGTGGTTGAAACCTAAAAAAAAACCCTAAAGGACCAGGCTTTGGTACCATAAAGATTTTGAGAGCAAAAAATACAATAAAGGGCTACATCTACTTTATTGAATAAAATAAAAAATATATACAAGAGTATATTCGTAAATGAAATGCTAAATTAAATCCTAAATATTAAGACTAAATCAAGCTAACTCACATTTAAAAACAAATCAATCCATAACTTCTAAATTAAAGATAATAACCTTACCAAAGTCAAAGAGGTAATAACATAATCAATTCCTAAAGGTAATTAATTCCTAAATGTTAAATAATTTACTACTATCAACACAAAAATAATTAGTGAAAAAAGGCATGAAAAGGTAATTTAAGGACCAAGTTTTTATATAATTTTGACATCTTTTTTGGTGTTGTTTTACATATATATATGATAAGGATAAATATGTATCTTCATTTGAAAATTCGTTAATAGTACATTGTTTCATATATTATGTATGTACCATGTCGGGTATATGAAAACAAATAGATGGGTATAAGGATTGTCTTACATTCCATTCTAATATGTGATACTAATTTAATGATATACATATCAATTAGATCAACAAATGAATCAACAAAATCTTCTTATTTGAACTCTAAAATTTTCTTTTTTGTAGAAATATATTACTCCTTTGTATCCTAATATGAATCAAATCAAAAACTGAATTGATTAATTTTATTTGAAAAAATTATATATGTAGACAGACACACACATACATCAAACTACCTATTTGACAACATTATTTAACTTATTTGTGTGCTTGATTTTCTTTTTGTTGGATTTCAATTTGTTGTAAATTAATTGTTCAAAATAAAAAAAATGGTGAAAATTTTTGGTTATCTAATTGAACTGATCAAATCGACTGACATATGTTGGTTTGATTAATGTCGGTTATTAAGAATGATTTGATTAGTTTCAATTATTAATTTTTTCAAACCAAACTGACTGACTGTTCACCCTTACCAATACTTTCATGTGATAAAACTAAATTTCCATACACATATCATATCCAAGAACCATAGCTCATATATATATATATATATATATATAATAAAATATTAGTACTAATGAACAGTAAAGTTCCTTCATCATGTTGTAACAAATATTATACAAATATGATGATCACACATGTTATATCAAGAAAATCATAAAAGCGTAATTATCCAAATGCATAGACACACATTCAATATATTTCAAGTCATTTCAATGTATAGTAATGTACTCAATCCAAACATATGTAAGTATCTAAATACATTTCAAACATATATTTCAATTATACAAGTATATACAAATATATTTCAAATCATATATAGTAATATACCCAAAATGATACAATCATTTAGAAACATTGTGCTACATGCTATTTTTCCTAAGAGATAATTTATCATTAGTAAATTAATGGACATGAATAAGCATTTCAAGTATAAATTTGTAATTTATGAGTTAAAACAATTTAAAGATAAAAAAATTAATATAGTCAACTCATAGCTATGTTCAAATATTTTATCTTAAACAAATATTGATGCATTAAAAATGATTAATTTCATTAAAATAATTAAGAACTATGCTTGAATATCAATTAAGGTGCATTAATCAATCCAAGTTTTTAAAGATGTTAAGACAATTTCTATAAAGTCGCTTGGTGACTAATTTGTGTAAAGTTTAAACAAATTCAAATACTATATTACATGTTTGCACATAACCTCTAATGAATCTTCACTTCTAACTATATTGATATAAACATTCAAAACATATCTTTTAAGAATATATCAAAATAAGCATATATCAAAGCATGTACTAAACATTATATATGGTGTCTTTCTAATAAGATAAAATAATGAATCAGTGATAGATCTTTAAAGGTTATATTTAACACAGTTACCTCTTTCATCATCAAGCTTTATTGTTGTACTATTTGTATTCTCTATATCAAATATTTTGAGCACATATTTAAGGTATTTGAGCTTGATTGATGAAGATGACATGCTTTGTTTGCTTTGTTTGAAATCTCAAAAAAATTGTTGACTTATTCATGCACATTTTAAAATTTTCTAGCATAGACTTGAAAAATTCTTGATAAATAAATATTCATTAGTAGTATTAAGAAACTAATTGATAAAAATATACCAATTATTAGAAAATTATTTTTATATTCCAAATTATTATAGGTAAAAAAAAAAATTGCTCATTAAGCATAAGTCGCTAATTGCAAGGGAAATATATTCAGTTAAATGAATAATTCAATATTAACTTAAGCTATTTACCATTTATCAAATTAAATATCAAATAATACAAATGGTGGCACTAAAGCTAAAGTTATCAATGTAATGTGTAACAATCAATTTATTTTGCCGATATAAATAATAAGCACTAGTAAGGTATATTAAATATTCAAATATATTCAAGAAATTATAAAAGAATATGTCAACACCAAGTTTAAGCCATATAAAATTTGAAGGGTTAAGAAAGACATATTTATCTTTCAAATATATTCAAGAAAATTTTAGAACAAAAGAATAACTATATTATTATAGGCCATAATTAACAATGATTTAAAATAAAAATAAGTATTACAAAAAATCACTCACTTAAACCATATTTCAAGCATGTCAAGTCAAGCTAAATCATTTCATATAAGAACATAGCTTGACAAATACAATAGATGAATCAATAATATATTTATTTTAAGATCACGGAATTCAACATATATCAATTCAAATCATAAACTAAGAAATAAACCAATTAAGTAGAAAATACGCATAACTAAATGATATCTCAAAAACCAAGAAATTAACAATTTATCATTTTTAAGAATCAAACAATAAGGTCAAATTAAATCAATGATTATATAAGCATATATTTTGATTAAAACTATAACTGAACTAAGAAACAATATATTTTATTTAAGCTCAAAGAGTTCATCAATTTACAAGAAAAAGAAATAAATCTTGAATTATCAATTAAGAACAAGTATGAAACATATTCAAGATTATTTCAAATTAATCATAATCACGAGCAAAGAAATAATTTTTGAATAAAAAATTAAGCGCAAAATATATTTCAAAATTATTTCAAAAGAAATTAAAAAATAAGCAACTTAAGCATTTTGACTATGTAAGCATTGCATTAAAAGATAGTTTCATCTATATGTGCAAATAATGATTTATGAAAATAATGAAATTGAATTTCAAATATAGGAAATAACAAATTTAAGCATAAAAGACAAAATTTTAATTTTAACACAAATATTTGTACTAAGATAACATTTTTTTAAAAAAAGATATAATTGAATAATTATTCATAATGCATAACATTTTTAATCCAAAAAAAATATAATCAAATAATTATTCATAATGCATCCTTTTTTAATTCAAAAAAATCATTTTTTTAAATTAAAAAATTTAATATAAGAATCAAAGTCAAAAGTCAAAGGTACAACAAGAATTAAAAATAAAAGATCCTTTCCCTTTTAAGAACCAAGTTTAAATTTGGCTAATTTTGAAATTGGAAATACATCCCGTAAAAGAAAATATCAATCCTCTCAAGGGTTTTAAGCCAATTTTGTATTTTGAAACAAAATAGATCGATTTGATAATTTAGAGGATTGATCTCTTTGTCTGTTGTAGTAATAAAATTATGAAAAATTGTAGCTTTTTTATTCCAATTTGGGTTTTGATGTTTTTATCCAAAAATAAAATTTGAATGTGTTACAAACATCATATTTGGATAAAAACAATTTATCGACAAAATTAATATGATTTTGCAAGTGTTCTAACTTTATCCTTTTGCAACTCATATATGAAAATGTGTTTGGACAAAATTTATACATTGAAACTACTTCAAACAAGTTTGAATTGATCAAATACATATAATAAAATCACAAATATTCAACAAATACATATATTTTAAAATTTCACAAATTTTCAATAATTGCATATATTTCAAAATTGCAATGGTCTAAACTTCATTTATGCAATGAATAGTACTATAAGCTCACTTGAAATATTTAAATTTTTAGGAATTTTTTTCAAAAGATATTGGTACAAGTTTTTGAATATTTTTTACATATAAAAAATTTTGTTTAAGTCATAAAACATGTGTAACATGAATAAATTTCTTAAGTAAGCCTTTTTTAACCCTCATACTTATCAACATTAATATATATTATACAAATTAAGACATCAAAACATATTTTCATGAAATTAAAATCACTCAAACAACATAATTTATGAAAAATTAAGATAGATAAATTATTAAAAGCTTAACATATCTAAAATTTTGATTTTTGACTCATTAAACCTCATTTTTGTTTGAAAAAGATCTTGAAAAATCTCAAAACTAGTCAAGCTCATTTTTAACCATTTTAAACTATTTCAACAAATTTAAAATGATAAAACAAAGTTGTTTAAGTGGTCATTTGACCCTAAAACAAAGAAATAAAAAAGTCAACTCTTAAAATCTCATATTTTCTTGAAAAAGCTACTAAAATGGGTAAATATATTTAAGCTCATATTTAAGCTTGTTAAATCATTTGGAAAAGTTTGATATCCTAATTGTAAATTGTGCGAATAGTTTTTATACCCTTGTATGCTTAACAATAAGATTTGATCTTTTAAGCTAAAAATATTTTAAAACTTGCATTTAGCACTTCAAAAATTAAAACCATTGTAAGTTAAGCGAGTTTCTTTATTTAAGCAAGTTTTAATTATTGAACTCAAGATTTTTAAATTCATTTTATATTTAAAAACTTGTTAAAACAAAATTTTACATTTGAAGGCTTGACTTTTGAAAAAATGATTTTGAAAGCAAAACTTGAAATCTCAAAATCATTTAGCTTTGTGTATTTCCCCTAAGTTTGTGTATAAATATAAAAATAATTAAGCACAAAATTAATCAAACCAAGCTTGTCAAATATGTATCAAACATACAAGTGTAATGTCATGCTTTTACTAATGTGTATAAAATTTAAATTTAAATATGCTTCAAAAAAGAAGTATATATAACATTAAGCTCACCAAGCACCAATAATAATTCACAAAGAATGATATCATTAATATCCATATTCATATACAAAATCATACTTAAGTATAAGTTCTCAAATTTAAAATATAAATATATTTAAAAAATATACAATATCAATTTAATCAGCCATGAGAATATATTTATATCACAATCATGCATTTAAGAGCAAATAAATCCATACTCAATGTAAGCTTCACACTTTATCAAGATTATTTAACATATATTTATCAAATTAAATTGGCATAATTAAAATATATCAATAAGGCTTTAGAAAGGTTAGGCAATATATGATGCATATATAAAAATAGGCAACTAAATTTCAAATTCATTTCAAATAACTATTTGATTTATAGGTTACCCATCTTCCATTCACAAACTCATAGTTTTCAATTTTCAGAGTTTTGAGAATTTTCTTACCACTTTGAAACCATCTTGAGTCATAGAAATTTTTATTCAAGGTTGTTAGACCTAAAAAAAATAAAGTCCAAGCTTTTATACTAATTGTTAGTAAAAGATGGTGAATTAGATTGTCTCCAAATTCTTTTCAAATTCTTTATCAAAATTGAATTTCAATAAATTTGAATAAGAAGTTTTCAAAAATAATTTTTGATAGAAATTTGATGAAATTAACAACAATAAAGAAAATTAAAGTGCATATAAACAACAATGAAATAAAAAGAGTAAAGATAAAGAAATCAAACACAAGAAGTTATAAAGGTTCAATGCTTTTTCAAAAACATTTATGTCCTTTCACTTAACTATCGTAAGCCAAGTACAATCCATTATATCTTAAAACATACAACAAGCATCTTCAAAGTTTGAATTACAATCACACAAATCCCATAATGGTTTTCTCCCAAAATTTTCACAAAACAACTTAAGGGTTACACTCTTCTTATGCTTTCTATCTTTTATGAGACACAAATATTTTTGCAAATAAAATAACCTCACTAAAGTTAGATGTTTGACTAATTTAGTACAAAGAATGACAAATAAAAAGCAAACATAATTTGAATACAAGAATATAAAGAACTAAAACTCTAATCCTTTATGTGCTTTGAATTATTAGGAAAATAAAGATAAGGTTTTTGTTTTCTCTCCCTACAAATGTGTTGAAATGCCCATTTTATAGAAGAAATAAGCTTGGAAACATTGGAGAAGATTGGGAAATAAAAATGAACATTTTTCTCCTTTCAAAATAGCCATTAGAAGCTATTATAAGCGAAGGAATTGAATTGGTAAATTAAGAGATCTATTAAGTTATAAATTTCCTTCAAATTTTGACCATTGTAAAATAAAAAATCAACTCATTTTCATTAGGGATTGATAGGTCATGCTGGTCTAACGTCTAAAGTGATTATGGATGAATAGGGCAATCAATTAGCTTAATCTTGCTATACTCTTTACTTATTAATTTGATCATATCTTGATTTATACAAAATCTAAGTCATAATCCATTTGAAGATTTAGAAACTAGATTTAAGGAACTTTCTATCCTTCAACATCTAATTTAATGTATAAAAATTATAGAGAATTTCCAAAATGACCCATTGTATAGTTGTTAAACAACTTATAGAGAATTTTCAAAACGACCACTTGTGTAGTTGTTAAACAACTTACATTGTTGCTAGTTAAAATTCAATATCTATTCTTAGAAAATTTGAATTTGAATTGTATTTAGTTCATTAGAAAGTAAACTCAAATAACTTTCGACCCATAATTCAAATATTGAAACTTTGTAAATCAATCAAAATCAATATTGACAAATTTTATTCTTACAAAATAGCTTTCTTTAATTAATTCATTTCTTAAAACCAGTATTATCAAAATTATGTAGAGTTTAAGATAAATAAGTTCACTTAAAAATAATTAAATTTTCATTTAAACTCAAATAAATAATCTTTGAAGATAATTTTGATTTGAGAAATACAAAAACATACGTAAATGTTTGTTTAAAATTTGAAAAACATTTTACAAATAGTTGTTAATATTAGAAATTTGTATTTTTTATGTAAACCTTAAGACCAATATTTTAAAACATTTTTTCAACATATTTGTCAAATCAAATAATAATTTTGGAAGGCATAATATTTGTTTAGTACCAAACATAATATATCTTAAGAACTATGCATTAAACAAACCTCTTTCAAAATCTAAAACCCTTTTCCAAAATATTTTTCATTTCAAATATTATTTTGAAAAACATATTATTTATTTAGTACTAAAAATAATAAAACTTAAGAACATATCCTAAATAAATATTTTTCAAAATTTTAATTAAGTTTATTTAGCTTAACGTTTTATCATTTCAAAATAAGGATAAATTCAATACAGCATGGTACAAATAAAAAAGCACAAACTTAAATGGGACAAAAGAAATCTAGATTTAAAAAATAAAAAAAATTAAAATATAAATTTTTATCAAAGTTTTATAAAAAATCTCACCACTCTCGAAAAAAGAAAGAAATATATATACAAACACAAATTTTTTTGTTTTAGAAATAAAATTCAAATATCATTTTTTTAATTCATTTTTTTTTCAAAAACCTCATATCTTTTGAAAATACCAAAAGAAAAAAAAACAAGCACTTCTTTTCTTTAAAAAACCTATAAGTAGCTAATAAACAATAAATATAAAAATTGATAAAAGATCACAAAAAATAAAGAAAACAACATTTTCTTAATAAATGAGAAGCAACATGTAGGGCTTTAGAGTTTTATTTTGTCCAAAGTTTTGGGTTTAGGAATTTTTAAGAGGAATTTGAGAAGTTCAAAAAATGAAAGTGCCTAAAAAAGGTAGAAGATAGGTTCAATGGAAGTTTATTGGTAATTGGTGGTATATCTAGGTTTTTAAGTTTCAAATTTTAAAGATTTCATAAAAAAGTAATTTTTAAAAAAAAAATCAAAATTGATAAGGTTGTAAAGAAAGTTGATAAAAATATCTAGATGAAATTATGGATCATTTTGTTGTTAATAAGCAATGATTAATAGAGATATACAACAAATAAATTTTGACTAAAGAGAGCATATTAGAGAAAGAAGAGGATAAATGAAAAAAAAATTTCATTTTGATTTTTGTAGCCTAATAAAAAAGGTGTGTTTTGGCTTAAAGAGTTGGGATTTTTTTTTTTTGGCTGATTAGTTTTGGACGTGACCCAAACAATGTAGTTGATTTCAAATTAAATTTGATTCCTTTTATATGGATAAAACTTAATAACTTTTAGGTACAATTTTAGTATTTTTATTTAATTTAATTTGTGATTATTTGTTTAACTAAATTTATGAAATTTCTTTAAAAATAATAAATTAAATAATATAAATTAAATAATAAAATGTAACTATTTTGGATAAATCTCTTAAAATATGAATTTTAAAAAATTACAGCTAGTAATTTTTAAAGTTATTTTTGGTGAAAAATATTTATAAGACTTTAGCAAAAGTATTTTGACAATATCTTGATACTATTTTCATAAAAAAATATTGATTTCAAATTAATAAATTTAATTAATAATAAAACTTATTAAATATATTATGATTTTAAATAATAATAAAATATTTGTAATAAGATATATACACTGGAAATGAGCCTACATGATGTTACGAGTTCAATTTTTTATTAATTAAAATAAATACATTTACATAAATTTATTTTAATTAAAAAGATATAAAATAGAAAAAACAAAGGAAAAGAACAAAAAAAGAAAAAAAAACTAAAAAGGAGAAAATGAACTCATTGAAGGTATTACATGGCATCTCAATTAAGTTTAAAATGTTAATATCTTAAATTAAGATATCAAATAATACTTTATCAATAAAAAAATTGAAAAAAAAAAAAAACAAGAGAAAGGATAACAGATAAGTAAACAAAAGAAAAAAAAAAGCAAAAAGAAAAAGGGCATAGAGATCAAAGTATCACGCGGACATCTAAATTAAGTTTAAAATAGTAATATCTTAAATTAAGATATAAAATAATAATTTTATTAATATAATACAAAAATAAATATAAAACTAAATAGATAATAAAATATTTACTTTTATATATACCACGAGATGGTTTAAGGTAGAATATCTTAAAGATTCGCATTTAATTCGGCTCCACATTCTTAAATGAAAATCAACTTGACTCGATTCGATATAGTTTTTCACAAAAATGTTTATATCGAATCAAGATAGATTAAAACCTATTGAATATAGATTGTTTTGCTATTCCTATCAACCAACTCATTTTGTTATAAAATTAATCTAATTGAAAAAAGTAAAAAACAAAAAAAAGGAAATAAATAAATAGGAATGTTGCATGGACATCTTTATTAACACTATTTTTTTTTTTACAAAATTTATCTAAATAAAAAAACAGAAAAAAGCAAAAATTGTTTTAAAAAAATTGCCCTTCTATCAAATCAAGTCGAATCAAAACTCATTGGATGCAAATTATTCTGCCATTCCTATCCATTGGCTTCTTTTATTATAAAATTTATCTAATTAAATTAGTAAAAAAGGAAAAGGAATAAATAAATTAACGAGTTACATGAACACTTATATTGTTTTTTTTCACAAAATTTATCTAAATAAAAAAATTAAAAAACTAAAAAATTGAAAAAACAAACTAAAAAAAGCAAGAAGGAATGAAACATAAATAGCCATGTCGACATTTTCAATAAGGGTTAAAAAAAGTCAAAATGAGTAAAATTTATATAATAGATGGATAGATGGATGACATCTTAATTATGTATAGATAAAGTATTTTTATTAAATTAAGATATTAAATAATAACTTTATTAATATAATACATATATAAAAATAAATTATTAATTAAAAATATAATTTAATATATATACTTAGGGTAAGACAAACTACCTTAAATCTGCCTTTAACTCGATCTTAATTTAAAAAAAAAAAATTCGATCTGTTCACAAATTAAAAAAATGCATTTATTGGATTTGAACGAATCAAAACTCACTAAATATGGTTGTTTTATTACATATATATACATTGACATTTAAAAAAAAAAGATTTTATTTATTGGTTTCTTTTGTTGAAAATTTATTTAATTTAAAAACATAAAAAGGTAAAAGGCAAAAAAAAAGCGAAAAAATGTGCCATATTTACATTTTTTTTTCAAAAAATTGAACTAATTAATAAAAGAAAAAGGAAAAGACAAAAAGCAAAAGTAAAAAATAAAAAATAAAAAAAAAGTCGAGTTTTCATGCGACATTAGTAATAATGACATTTTCTTGCAAAATTTATATCATGGGTTTATATATTGTATTTTTAATTTAATTTAAATTAATTTTTTTCATATTTAATAAATATTTTTATATTTTAACTTTTTTTTGTGTGTGGTCAATTTGATATTATTGATTAAAAATATCTTTTTCTTATACCTTAAAACTAAAAAAATAAGAAATGGTAAAAAAAAAATCTAAATGCCAAATTGACACTTTCATTAATATCATTTTTTCACAAAATTATCTAATTACAAAAAAAAGGTATGAAAATATAATAAAAGAACATTTTAATCAATAATGTCGAATTGATTCCACATAAAAAAATAAAAAATAAAAAAAATTATTAAAATTTAAAATGGGAAAAAAGGAAAAAATAAATTAAAACAAAAACAAAAAAAAGAGTAAAGAAAAAAAAACAAATGGTTGACGTGTGATATCCTTTCGGGACTCACATAAGGAAAATTTTAAAATATAATAAATATTTATTAAATATAAAAAAGAAAACTAAATAAAAAAATTTATCGGATAACACATGACATTTTTTGAGTTTGAATTTCTATACAAAATTATTTAAAATATTAACAAATATTTATTAAATATAAAAAATAAAAAAATATATAAAAAATTAAAACAACACCGACAAACTTATCGTATGTAAGATTTATATATTAAATTATTAATTAATTATTAATTAATTAAATAGCAATAGTCTATCAAAATGGGAAGACGTTAAAAGTCACTTTGGATTCATAAACACGTCTAGTGTGGAGATGCGGTTATCAATAATTTTTGTGTCAATCAGCACTAAGTAGCAGTGAGATTTTTGTCGATTACTAAACTGGCCTTTTTATTCTGATGACTAACTGATCATTCTTTTTTTTTTTTTTTTTTTTTTTTCCCTTTTTTACTCCTTACTTAATATTATAAATACAAAATATCTTTATGATTTTTTTTATTTTTTTTGTGATTTTTATTTAAAAAATATAAAATAATTTTGTTAATTTAATAGAAAAATATTATTTGATGTATTGTTATTTGATTAATTTTTAATTATTTATTAATAAATTATTATTTAACATTAAAATAATTTAGCAAATTTTAAATAATTTATTAATTTTATAAATATGAAATAATTTGAATATATTATTTTATATAATTTTTAATTTAATATCTTTAATAATTTTTTAATATATTTATTTTATCACCACTGTTATTTTTATACCTAACCATATATGACACCAATAATTTAAATCTTATAATTATAATAATCAATATCATTTTTTACATTATTTTTAATCTCACTTGAATAATTTTACTGCCCTGCCAAATGACCGAGAGGATGAGTATAAATGGGCACGATGAAGGTTGACTGAAGGCGAGAAATCCTCTCCATTGTCTGCCTTCTTATCTTCCAACTCTCAGGTTTATGCCATTTGTACACAGTCACAATAGATTTCCGCTTTATCTTCCCAATTTTTATTTACTATATCAATTTTTCTTTTTAAGTTCAAATAAAGTAAAACCAAAGACAAGAACTTTTTTAAAATCTGTAAAATAAATCATGGCCATAAACCTAGATTTCGCATCATCCTCTTCTTCTACAGATCCACAACTGTCGCGCAACTTGTCATCCAGTCGACTCAACGCCCAGGCGCCCGAGTTTGTGCCTACTCGCTCTGCGCCTCAGCAGCAGCAACAACAAAAGCAACAGCAGCAGCAGCAGCAGCAGCAGCAGCAGCAAAGTCAGAGGATGATGATCCCTCCTCCTTCGCCCCCTGGGATGCTGCAAGTCTACCCTCCTCATCCTACTCCGCCGGCGGCAGCGTTTCACCTCCCCGTTCATAGCCCTGTGTCTGTGCCACCTCACATGGTTCCCGTCCACCTCCATATGCCTATGCGTAATCATCATCATCATCCTCACCAGAATCATCATCATCAACATCGAGAGCAAGAAGTTGATGCTGTTGTGAAGATGGATCAGCAGAAGGAGCACAAGGATCATGGTGCTACTCCCTCCAAAAATGGACTATCCCAAGAAGCTACATTAAAGATTTTGAATCAGGTCAGAGGTCACCATACATTACTAACATCACCGAATCAAAGTTCCCGCTGCTGCTTTTTGCAATTTTTAAATGTTGCTACTATTTTTGGTCTCTTTTTTCTTATCCTTCAAATTATTTCTGTTATTTCTTTCTTTGAATTTCTTTGTCTTTTATTCTAGAATCTGATTCTGAGATCAGCTGATCATTTGCAGATACATGAAATTCGAAATGATCAAATGCTGGGCTAATGTTGCCAGCTTTTTTAAGAATTTATTTTAACCATCCTGATAACCAATTTTCTCAACATGACTTTTCCCTCTGACTTATTCCTTTATAATTTTTTTTTTTTTAATGTAAAACAAAACAATCAATTTTGCAGGTTGAGTACTATTTTAGCGACTTGAACTTGGCCACCACTGATCATCTTATGAGATTCATCAACAAGGATCCTGAAGGATATGGTATAATTTCTTTCCATTTGGGAGCCAACAGTTTTAGACTCAGAACTTTAGTTTATGCAAATTTCTATCATTTAAAATGTTCATGCCCATTAGTATTGTTTATACTATACAGAAGATTAACATTGCTATTTATAATCTAGTTGCTTATTTCCATTTTCTCAGTGCTTTGCTTCACCTCTTCAAATTTCTTTGTTAATTTACTGATATGAATTTACCCAATCTTACAGATTTTTGACTTGTTCTAAAACTGAAGATTTTGATCTTGTTTTAATATTAACTATTCTCCATTCAGACTAATATTTTCTTGCCTCCGGTATAGTGCCAATATCCGTTGTTGCATCTTTTAAGAAGATTAAAGCCCTTGTTACTACTCATTCCCAGCTAGCTACTGTTTTGCGGAACTCAGTGAAGCTTGTGAGTATTTTCCTTGTACTCATGTTTCATGCACTTACATTTCCTTGTTAATGTTTTATTGCTACATGTAGTTACTTCATATCTCTTCGATGTCCTTGCTTGTGTCTTTTTTATTCCATAATGTACAGGTAGTTAGTGAAGATGGAAAGAAAGTAAGACGCCAACATCCCCTCACTGAATCAGATATGGAAGAGTTGCAGGTGAGGGTTTTGTTCATTTTTTCCATTCTACTTCTTATGCAACTTTATTATGTGTCTTTTCCTGTAAATTTCAAGTTTGTCTTTGTAGTCAGGCAGTCTCATAGAATATTTGTATGAGATATTTGTATTTTATCCTACCTTATATTATATTCATCAAATCAAGTATGCTAATGCTTTACATATTGCTTCCAAATTCTTGTAATTTGTAGTCTCGCATAATTGTTGCTGAAAATTTGCCTGATGATCACTGCCATCAAAACCTCATGAAGATTTTCTCTGCTGTAGGGAGGTACCAAGATTATTACCTTATTAAACAAATAATAAACTCTAGGTTGTGAGTTTTGCTTTTATCTATGTTTATCATCTCTCTTTGGACCAAACTCTCTTGATGTTTTCATTCTTAGTGTGAAGACAATCCGTACCTGTCAGCCCCAACCATCTAGTGGTGGGGCGTCTTCAACATCTAGGTCTGCAAAAAGTGATGGCATGCATTTTAGTAACAAGGTACATTTGATTTGTCTGGCATGTGCTAGCTACTTTATTTATTTCCTATGGAAATATATCTTTTTTACTCAAATTCTATGGAAAGATCTCACTTTCTATTGTATTTATCCTGATAAACAAATATTAATGGTTGTATAGTGTGATTTAATTTTGGATTCTTAATCTTTTTTGTAGTTGCATGCATTTGTGGAATATGAATCTGTTGAGTTGGCTGAGAAAGCAGTAAGTACTATTTTCCCTAGGATGGCCCTTTTTACCTTCCATGGTTATAATAAGGATATATGTCTAATTTTGCAGGTTGCAGAATTGAATGATGAGGGAAACTGGAGGAGCGGCCTTAGGGTTCGCCTAATGCTTAGACGTGCAGTACGTAGTTATGATATTTAAGTTTTTTGCTTTAATTATTTCTTTAGCTTTTTTCTTCCTTTCTCTTTGTCATGCCTCCAACCTGAAGAATAACAGACGCCATATTCCTGCAAGAAACAGTCTTGCAAACATGCAAGGCAACAAACTAACTAAAATCTTTTCAAAATTCAAGGAGTCCTAACATATAAAATAAAATTTTTGAAGTTTCAAATGCTACATTGAGAGGGAAGGGGGGTTGAGCACCTTTTATTTCCCTAAATTGGGGTAAAAGGAAGGGAAAGGAAGAATTAAAATTTCTAGAAGCTTAAAATAACTATTATATCTTTATTGTTTTCTTTAATTTTTAAATAAAATCACATTCGAGTTTTACAATATAAAAGCATTCTTACCACTTCTAACTCCTTATAAAAATCTTAGGTAGCCTTTTTTTTTATTCTCATCATCAAGTTCTCATCTTGTTGGATACAAGTAATTTTTCATGGATATTTTAATCAAAAGGATAATTTTTTTTTGAATTGTGGTAAGGATTTTATACTAACAAACCTTTTTATTGTTAATTTTTTAATGTGTTGTTCTTATTTGCTTAGCTAGACTTTTTCCTCTATTAACAAAATGTTGGTTGAACATAAAATTAAAAACAAAAAAATTTCTAGGATTTCATTTGGGTGCCATCTATTGGACATTTTTTGTGTATTATTTTTAGCTTTAGAAATGTTTCTTATTGGGAAAGTATTATTTTATTGTTTTATAATTTTTTAACAACAGATAATATTGTATTTTAGTTAAAAAAACGATGTTAATGGTAATAATTATTAATAATTAATTTCAAAGTCAAACACATTATTCACAAAAAAATTCTTTCAAGTCAAAGAACATATTAAATAGTCTCACAATGATATCCTAACACTCAAATAAACTCAAACAAATTATCTAATATTCTAGGACATTATAGAGCTTGTGTTGTAGTATTCAATAATAGCAAACAACACAATGAATTGGGGATATAAAGTTTCATTGGCAAAAAGTTAACTTAAATAGGAAATCTTCAAGTCAAATTTATAAGTTGGGTTGGAGAGGGTTTGATTGTCCTATGTATAAGGAGACAAATTAAAAGTTATGAACACAAGATGGGCATTTGTCATCCCAGAAAGAAGAAAATGTTCCATACTTCCATTAAATATTTTAATCAACACCCTTTATTTGTAATAAGGATAATATTATTTAAAAGTTACAAAGTCACATGATACATCACAATTCGGGATCAAAAAAGGGCTTTATGAATCTAGATGCATGTTGCTAATTAAGATATAATTTCATACTCCTTTCTACCATAACGTAGCAGCAATTTTTTATTTTATGTCCTTAAAACAAAGACCAATTAAACAAATTGAGATTAAGAAAGAAAGGTTATCCAAAAACATAATCTACCAAAATAACTAGCATTAATTAAAGAGGAATTGTGAGCTATACCTAATCCTGTCTCATTGATAGTTGCTTTCATTTGTGAGCTATACCAAAGTTCTAATTCTATCAATACCAAAAATTGGACTTACCTTAAGGAGCCGTGGTGTTCCTTGGAGGTAGTGTGGGAGTAAAATGAACTCCGACTCCATGAGCATAAGGTGAGCCTTAACTCTTGAAGGCTGAGGGGGACAACACAGTTTGAAGTTTGATCTAAAAAGCGAGAGCTTGGACTTGGAGTTGGAGAGCAAGTGTTGAATGTGAATTTAAAAAAAAAAAAAATAGTGAATGGCTATGGAGGAGTAGTGTTATGTATGAGAGTCGACAAAGTAAGAGTGATTAGGGCCAAAATGTTTATTTCGGCAAAGAGTCAGGGAGAGTTAAGTGAATTAGGTCTTACAATGGGCTGTGGGCTTGGTAAGTGGGCTAAATGTTTTGATTTGGGCTTTCAATTAGACATATGGATCATAACCCAAATTGCAATTTCAACTTTTTGGGCTTTTTTTAATTCGGGTTTTTCAAAATTTGATCAATAAAAACCGAATCGATTTGAATTTATTCAGTTTTGATGATTTCATCTATCTAAATTCAAATATAAACTAAATTGTTTAAAACTTGAATCGAATCGATCTGGACCCCTCGGTTCGAGTTAGTTTTTCTATTTTCTCAGTTTTTTTGTTAGCCCTAAGGTTACCTACATTGTCAAATATTCATTTTTCCAACTTCAAAAGCTAGTAACTCCTAAAATACAAAACCAAGTTAGGTACTATAAATCCTCTCCATAGGAAGGATTGAGTTTTGCAAGCAGCACAGACATGCTTGCAATCAACTCAATATCTACCGCAAGTTGAGCACCTAAGCCCTTGTTGAGGTGCCTTGCCATGGTAGGATTGAGTTCCTCATAGAGTAAACCTCTTGAAATTTGGAAAGACCATTAAAGGTCCTCTTGCCTCGAAAATCAGAATCTCTACCTCTACCTTTTTTATTTGGAAAATCTCCTCATTTAAGACTTCGCACTACTAACCTTTTCATCATAACTGATCAAATGCAATGAAGCAAGGCATCAATAGATGTGAGGATTCAGGCCATTTTCAAATCACATAGCTTTATTTTCATCGTCAAAAACAAGAGAAGCAACAAACTTTGAAAATGTATCAAACTTTACGTCATAATCATCCATGGTCGTTCTACAACAACAACAACAGAAAAAAAAAAAATCAAGCCTTTATCTTATAACTCTAGGGTCGGCTTCGACAATCGTTCTACCTTGAACCAAATTAAGAAACTCTCTTTCCAATTGTCGCAAATTGCTTTGAGAGAAATACTTTGTATAAAAGGCAGTTAGGAAGTTGTTCCAAATTAAGAATTTAGGATCTCACTTGTGAGTGTGAGCTACACCTTTCCATCGATTATTTGCATTTCCTTGCAGCAAGTTGGTAGCAAATTTGATCCTAATCCATAATTCAGTATCATCAGGTGGTGCCATCTTAAAGGCATCTAAAGCTTTCCATTCTATTGAATTGTTTCCTTGTTGCATTGGTGGCAATGGCTGATATTGTCATTGCTCCCCAAGCAAATTCACTACCTCTTGCATCAATTCAAACACCTTTTCATCACTTTTAGCCATTGCACATGGTGCTCCCCCATTTTGGTTAGTAGGAGGCATGTTAATCTTGGCACCTCTTTGAGCAATAGGTGCTTTAGTAACACCTTGATCTTGGTTTTGATTTTGAGAACTTTGTCATTGGGAGTTCCTAGAACCATCATTCTTGGCATTGCTGACATCTTAGCTAAACTAAACTCACGATTACGAAGAGACATGAGGTGCATATCAGTATAAATAACATAACCATGAATATATCACAAATGCATATTTTCATAATTTAGTAAAAGTGATCACAACAAATAGGAATTAGAAAGATTAATAATAATAAAAATAACAAATGAAAGCATCCCAAGCCTAAATTTTTTACCCCACTTAAACTTTGCTAAGATGTTAAAGTGTCTCTAACTAATTGATATTGTAAATTTAAAATTGAAAAACCTAAGCTTTGATACCCTAAATCTGTCACACCCTAATGCAAGGCATAACAAACTTCACATACCTGCAAGATAAATCTCACTAACATACAGGGCGATAAACTAACTAAAATCTTTTTGAAATTCAAGGAGTCCAAATGCTTAAAATAAAATTTTTGAAATTCCAAATGATATATTAAAATTTAAAAGTCGAGTACTTAAAAGGGCAAGTTTCCAAAATAACCATTTGAAACAAAGATCATAGAGCTCAAAACATAAGCTTAGGCTAGGGATGGTAGCCCTAACTGCATCTGGCGGATTCCGACTCGACCCGACTTCTTTCGGCTGGTTTTTTTTTTTTTTTTTTTTAAATTGGGTTTCAAGTCGAGTTGGGTAACAGTAAAAAAATTCGGGGTTGGGTATTAGGCAAACTCACCCCAACCCGACCCGACCCGATATATATAAAAAATTATTTTTTAATTAATTATTAAATTTTATATTTATATATGTATATATTTAATTTTATGTTTATATTAAAAAAAAGTATTTTATATTAAAAATAATATTTTATTAATTTCGGATCGGATTGGATTGGATACAGTTTTATACAATATCGGGTCGGATTCGGGTTTGGGTATTAAAAAAAAAAAAAAAAAAAAGGTCGGGTCTGGTATTGCAGGTATAAAGTCAGGTGGAGTTCAGAGCAAGCAAAAACCTGCCCGACTCGACCCGTTGCCATCCCTAGCTCAAGCTCTTGAGTAAGCCAACAAATATAGTCACTAGATTAAAATACTATAACAACCCTAAAGTGTTATAAATCTTGCCTTAATATCTCTAGGATCATAAGTCACTGTTTAGAACTCCTGCTCGTATGACTAAGCTTCGAACTTAAAAGAAATATTTAAACGGGAATGAGTATAACTACTTAGCAAGCAACTAACATCCCCTTAGGTGGGTTGAGTAAGATCAAAATATTTTTGGCCAAATTACAATAATGGTTCCATAATTCATATGTTTTGGGTAATCATATATGTATAGGCATATTGTTTTGAAATAAAATATTGTATTAACAAGATTAATATATTTCACAAGTTTCAATTTCATAATTGTCTTTTATCACAATGCCAAGGCCCCACATAATTGTAGTGGCATAGGTCAAAATTGTATAAAAAACCATTATTAATCCCAATGGCATGGTTAGGCATAGCAAAAGCAACCAATGGTTGGACAAAGTAGATATCACGAAAAACACTATTATACTACCGACAGCATGACTCGAAATCGGTTTCTAATAAAAAAAATACATTTAGACATGATCAATGATTAATCTCCATTGGTTGGGTCAAAGCTTACAACAACAAACTAACCTTTATATCTTGTAACTCTGGGGTTAGCTATATGAAAAGCCCAAAAAAGAATCATTTTAGGTGATAATTTTAAATTTTTTTACGCCACTCATTTCTATAGAAAACAACCTTTTCATCTACTTCCTTAACCCTCGTATTATTTCTTATTATTTGTATCAATGTCTTTCATGGTCTACCTCTAGAAGTTTTGGTCTCTCCCAAGTTTAGAAGCTTATTTCTCCTAATTGGTGCATAGATAGGCCTACGTTTTACATGTTCAAACCATCTTAAATGGCCCTTTCTCATTTTTCCTCACTTCGGGCTACCCCTAATTTTCCTTGAATCTCTTCATTTCTGATTTTGTCTCTTCTAGTCTTACCCAACATCCATCTAAGCATCCTTATCTTGGCTATGCTAATTTTTTTCTTATGTTGTTTCTTAATGGCCCAATACTCACTCCTATATAAGAATATAGGCCTTATAGTTATTTTATACAATTTTGCCTTTAACTTTAAAGGCATGTTGCGATTACACAACAAACCCAACGCACTTTGCCACCTCACTCATCTTTCTTGAATCCTATGATTTATAACCATTTCTATTTCGGTATCACTTTGAATAATTGATCTCAAATATCGAAGATGATTACGGTTGGTACTACCTTACCATCCAACTTAATTACACTAGTGCTCGTTTCCTTATGACTACTAAACTTACCCATATATTCAGTTTTAGATTTACTCTATTTAAAGCCTCAAGACTCTAGCATATGCCTTCATAATTCCAATTTCGTATTGAGATCATCACTAGTTTCAACAACTAAGACTATATCATCAGCAAATAACATACACCATGGTACTTTCTTTTGGATATGTCCAATGAGCTTGTACACAACTAATGCAAAAAGAAATGGACTTAGTGCTGAGTCTTGGTGCAATCCAAAGGTAATGGGAAAGCTATCAGTCAAGCCATCAAACTTCCTCACATATCTTTAATTATATTAATGTACTTTAAGGGAACTCCTTTCTTCATTAAGGTCCACCAAGCACCTCTATGGGAACTCCATTATATGCTTTCTTCAAGTCGATATAAGCTTATCGACTTGCCTTTTACAAAATTCAATGCGCTATAATGTCGACATATATCTTGTGATGAATTAAACACAAATTAAAAGTATGCGTGTAGTATTATAACTTAGAATTTTGTTTTGATTAAAATAAGTATAGAAATTATGAGTTTCGGCCTAAATTTTGAAAATCATCACTCCATGCCCAGATTTTTTAGGTTTTGAGTTTTAGCTTCAACGAACTGACATTGGCACTTCGATTGTCTTAGCCTTTACAACATCTTACTGAATTTATTATCTCACTAGAAGGATCACACTTCTTACTACATAAATCATCCAAAGATGGACCAAAAAGGTCATTGGAAGGTGTAGTTCCAGCAAGCCAAAGTCATGCTACCAATACTGTCAAATACTCATTTTTTTCCAACTTAAAAAATTAATAATTCCTAAAATATACAACCAAATATGCCACTGGGGGACCTTTGGAATGGTGCTGAAAATATTAAACATTTTAAAACTATGTTTTGGATATTGTAGAAAACCATACAAAATGTAAGAGTTTTAAAAAAAAAATTAAGCTAACTTTTACATTATAATTGTTAAAGGAATAAAACTAGAAAAATCTTGAAATTTCTCTTTTGCTGCTGGAGGTATATATATTTTTTATTTTCGATTTAGAGTTTGAGAGAAAATAATATATTTATAATAGGGGTAAAATCTGGAAAAATTACACTATGACCCCTCAAGAGTTCTATTGTTCAAAATAGTCCCTCCTATTAAAAATCATTCGAAATTAGTATATGCAATTTAGTCTAATATACCAAAATAAAACACCCAAAGTAAAATAAAATAATATTTTTATGACAAAAAAAATATCATAAGAAGAATTTTGGGAGGGATATTACACTTTTCTCTTTTCATTTTTATTGAGATCTAATGAATTATGAATTCTGTGAAAAACAAAAAAAGATCAAAATTTGTGTTTGATTCCTAAAGATCATTGAGTGGACCATAGTCTGTTTATCTATTGAGCTTTTTAACATGTCATATCACTGGATAGTTTACAGTGTGAAACTTATGATATGCTTGACAACAGAACCAAGTTTAATATTAAATTATTGAGCACTTAGTAGATTATGCAGTTATCGCACCACACACACAATGCAAAGAAAGTCCAATTATTATAATTTTTTGAACTTGTGTCCTATATATATATATATATATATCATATAATTCATTAATTTCAGTTGAGATCTTGGTTTGATGGAGAAAACTCGTCATGTTTGGCTAATTTCAGTTGATTCATGAAACTAGACTAGACCATTGATCTGTATTTGTATTCTCTCATTCTTTAGTCAAAACCTGCTCATGCAAGAGGGAAAAAGGGCCATGATGGGGAAGGTCACTGTGAAGAAGATGATGCTTCTACATCTGAGCAGCATTCAACTGAGAAACAACAAGAAGACCCTTCTCAGTTGTCTGATATCCTTTCACATGAGTATCCTGTAAGTGCCAATCCAATTATTATAATAAGTACTTACATTGACTTAGGTTTTCCCTGTTGTGGACGTAGATCCCCTCTACCATAAATTAACTATGGAAAAAAAGAGAAGATAAAGATAAGACAATGAAATACTGGAAATGGCTCCTTCAAAATTATGAACATGGTTCCATTCTTAGAGTGGCTAATTTGCTAAGCTTATGGAATAATTGGAATTGGGACTTTTAAGTTCTGCTTTTCAAGTAATGGGCTTGTTCCACATGTTGTTTTGTTGTTATGTGGAAGATACCTTAAGATAATAACAGTGAGCAATGCAGTGATGTATATTGTAAAGCATTTGTTCAGCACCGACACCTGTAAATTTTTGGAGCTGGAAAGCAAGCTTGGCTCTTTTGTCATATGCCTGCTATGGTAGTTCCTTTTTTTTTTTATATCCCAATGTCCAGAATGTGAGTGTCATACCATGATTTGTCTTGTGCAGAGAGAGGAGCATTCCAACGACAAAGAGGGTGGGCAGAAAAAAGGGCGAAACAGGGGTCGGGGCAAAGGACGTGGGCGGGCTCAATTCCATAATAACCATCATAATACTCGCGGAAATCATGTGAGCACTCCCCTTTCTGCTTCAAGTAATTTGCTCAGCAATGAGCAAGCTGTAGCAAAGCAGCCCCCTGGTCCTCGAATGCCAGATGGCACAAGAGGATTTGCTATGGGTAGGGGAAAGCCAGTTGCTGTTAATACCGCATGATTAATATGTATACTACACAATCTTGTAACTGTGTGCAATGTGATAAAGGGGTAAGGAGATGTGTATTTGGTATTTGGTGGCAGGTAGGGGCTGTTCATCTGTGGTTATTAGTTGTAGTTGAAGAGTAAAATTACATGATTAGTGAGTGTCGAGTGGCCATTTTCCTATGATTTTGTATGTGGGTATGGATGATGCAAAACCATATGCATATCTTCGTTTTTTTGTTTTTTTTTTTTTCGTTTTTAGCTTTGATTGATGTAGTGTGTCGATGACAAATACCCTATTATATAGAGTGAGTGAAGAAGCAATAATACTTTTGGTTAGAATAATTTGTTTTGCTTTTCTCTGTGTATGCCTTTATTTCTTTACATTGGATTGGAGTTAAGAGCAGAGTGGTTGGCAACTTTTACAGGATTGCTAAAATCTGAGAATGCAAACATAGCCTTCCCTTAAACATGTATTAAGAAAGTTTGTGATCCTCCTTGAGGCCTCTCCTTTACAGGAGAAACGAAATGTGCCATAATTGACAAGGCAACTTTGGCAATTGCTTGGACCAAATAATTTATTGGCATATATGCTCAGATTAACAAAGCTTAGGACGGTAGCATTGGTTAAATACTTCAACTGTCGTGCTGCAGATTTGATTTGAGGTTTTTATGTGCCAACGGTGATTTCAATTTTCTTTCTTAAAAAATTCGTCACAGTAGTTTTAATTCAATATTTAAAATGGATTTGTCCAACACTTTGCCAAATTAAGATTCCACTAATGCAAATTTGCACATTGCAGATAATAATACAACGCAATAAAAAGGTGTTCGAATGTTATCGTGAGTAAATTTGATAATATGTATATTCATATTATTTGAAATTATAAAAATTTTTATATTTATATTATGTTTTATATAAAAATTATTTATCATAATATGTATTGATACAACAATAAACATATTTTTTGTTTTTATTAGATATTTTTTGCTAAAATTTAATTTATATCACTTTCATATTTCCTTTTCGTAATGTATTTATATCTTATCACTATATAGTGTTTTGAATTCTTTGGTCTAGTCATGAATCAATTTTTTTATTATATCTACTCATCCTAATTTTTTACAAAATTTATCAAATAAAAAAAATGATAGGAAAGAAAAAAATAAACAAAAATAAAACGTAGATATCTTAATCGATCTTCTTTTTTCATAAAATTACTCTAAAAATAAAAAAAAAAAAGCAAAAAGTGAGAAAATGGTAAATGAAAAAGTAGAAAAAAAATAAAAATGAAAAAAAAAGAAAAAAGTTATAAGAGGATGTTACATTGATATTTGATATTGAGTTTAAAATAAAATTTTTTAAATTAAGGGAAAAACAATAATTTTATTAATATAATAATATATGTATAAAATTAAATAAATAATAAAATATATTTTAATGTACATCACAAAATGGGAGTAAGGACAAAGTATCATAAATATACTTTCCAAAACACTAAAAAAAGAAATTACAAATAAAATCAAATTTAGATGTCTTGTTAACATCAACATTAATATTAAATTTATTTTAAAAAATCAAATTAAAAAGTAACTAAAAATATATTTTTAATAATAATATCAAATGGATCTAATATTAAAAATATTTAAAAATATATATTAAATAAAGGGAAAACTTATAAACAAAGAAGATTAAGAAGCAAAACGAAAAAAATCATATTACTTGACATATGACAAACTTTTGGTATTAAATGTGTTATTAAAAAATAAAATCTAAAAAATCATTTATTATATATATACAAAAGGAAAAAATAGAAAATAAGAAAAACTAAAAAGCTAAAAAAAAAATGAGATACTCTTAGTATCAATTGGGTTTAATAAAAAATAAAATATAAAAAGATTAACTAAGTTTTTATAAAAAAAATTAGTATCAAGTGGGTCCAAACTTTAAAAAAAAAATTATTAAATATTAAATAAATAAAAAATTAAAAACAAGTGACACCAAACGAAAAATTTAGAAAAAAGTAAAGATAAAAGCAGGTTTCACAGAAAATATAATTGAAAAGTAGGCCATTTAAAGAAATTATAAATTATAAAAAGATAAAAATAAAAAAAAGGCAAAACAAAAAGGTGAATCTCATAAAAAAATTATGGATCCCATTGAAATAAATACATTATATATAATATAAAAAATAATAAAAAGACATTAAAAGAAAGATCCCATGTAAAGCAAAAAGTAGTGAATTCCATTAAAAAAATTATAATAAAATATATTAAAAGTTACAAAATAACATATCAAAAGTTAAAAAAAAAAACCTAGCAAAAACAATGTACCACACCAATAGAAAGTAATGAGATCGTTATAAAAAAAATTAATTTTATAATCAAATATATAAAAAAATTAAACAATAAAAGATAACATAAAAAAATAACAAAACAAAAAAACTTTGAAAGTGCGGGTCCCACCAAATAACAAAGAAAAGAAAGAGAGATCGACATCTGACACAATATTACCCTTCGTATGCGGCATTATATATAAAATATATTTAAAAAAGAAAAAATGAAAAATAAACCCATTGCTCTTTTTTTATTTTTCTAATTAAAATTTTTTAAGCAAAGAAAGAAAGAAAGAAAAAAAAAGGATAGAAAAAGATTGGTGGAACCTTTCCCAAAATCCTATCTATATAATGGTACAGACCTTAGCTTAATGAAATTATAATTTCCAAAACTACACAAAAAAGAGAAAGAAAAATAGAAAAGAACGAAGAAAAAAGAAAAAAAACAGATAAGAGAAATCAGGAGAGAGAATTAAAATTGTATTTCCAATAGAATGATGTACAATTCTTCTTCTACTATTTTGTGCTTAGATGATAGCAACAGCCCCAAATTCTCGGTTGCCAGCTCTTCTAATCTCTCATTCTTTTTTCACATAGAAATAATATCTTAAATGATTTAAAACACAAACAGTAACATAAGGGCCTTGTTTATCAAATCTCATAAGAGTCATGCCCAAACAAAAGATGACAAAGTCCAAATAAGTATGAGCCAAGATAGAAAATAATTAATTGGCACGTAACAGATACTCTTATGAAGAGGATTTAGCCCTCAAGGATCAAATGCAATACTCTTTCTTTAATTCAAACAGAACCATGTTTTCTCTTTTAACCATCCTTCTATTTAGAACTTTAATTGATTCTTGCACCACAATGCCATATTCATTAACTATACGTATATTGTTAGTGTTCAAAGCCTTACTCAATGTTTTGATGAAGTAAAGCCTTATATCCCTACTCATGCACCCATTTGTAATATCAAATGTTGGCACTACCATGCTGCGAGTATCAGCTGTCATAAATGGTAGATTAAATGCAGCATGCATTGATAGTGAAAGTTTGATTTGAACTTTCTCAACAACTTCCAAAGCTTTTGAAATGTGAATTTTTCCTTTGAAAAATCAATTCCCTCAATTTTCATCAATTCACTCACCAAGAAATCCATTAGGGCATTGCCAAAATCTTTTCCCAAGAAGGAACTCCATTTGTTGCCTTGATCTCAAGGACACCATTAGAATTCTCCAATATTGAAATATCAATCTTCTCACCATTAGGATAAAAAACTGCAAAGAAACCTTTCTTATTGTTCATTCCATATAAGTAGGCATTTACAGTAGGTTCATTAACTATTCTTTGAACATTAAGAGCATCATTGTGCTCAAGAGCATAAGCCTAGAATTTTCTTTCCAGTTCAGCTAGGCATTTCCAATTTGAGTATTCACCTCTTTCATTTTTCCTGGATGTTACACATTGTAACTTTACTTTTTCAACATTTATATTTTCCTAAACATATCCAACTGATTTTTTCTAAAGTTTTCAATGCATAATGTAGACACTCAATTTTGTCTAGATCAATTCGAGTTTGTTCAATTTTGTACTTGATTTGAATATTTTGATTTGGGCTCAATCATGCTTTGTTTTAAATTAATCATTTTCAAATATTTTTGTATTAGATCAATTTTAAGTTTAAGTTTAAAGGCCTAATTTTTTTTTTTTAGAGTTCAATTTTGATAAAAATAGGCTTAGAACATTTTTTTAAAAAAATCCAAATGTAATATTGATGACCCAAATACAATCCAATTTCAAGGCCCAATTACTCTAAGAAAAGATAGATTCTATCTCTGCCAACAAACACCACCCTACTCCACTACTCTTCACCCTGCAACCAGCAATTTGTTGGCCATTACCCTATAACTCTAAAGAGCTATTAAGCCTTGGATTGTTGTAACCCCAATTGATAAATAAAAATTCACAAGCACCATTTGCAAATGGGGATAAAGCAATTATTTTTTTTTGGGTTCCAACATCCATTTTGCCCTGCACATACTAGGCCAACCCTACACCCAACACCAACCCTTGCCTAATACCAGTCTCAACACATCTTTATCCTCTTATTCGCCCTTGCTTGCACTAGCACCCACACCAACACCGACATCAGCTCTAAGCCCCTCATCAACCTTGCACAGTCCCTATTCTGTTTGAACAAAAACCACCAGCACACCAACCTCAACATCACTAATCGAAAGCATCTCTCTTGGCTTCACTAGCAACCAAATAGCTTTTTTTTCTTAGAACTATATCCAACCAAAAAAATCCAATAAGCACACCAACCCAACTTCACCCTTAAACACTAGCCTAAGCACAAGCCCTAGCCTTTCCTCATTTACTCACCGCTAATGCCTAAACAGCCACCTTTTTTTAACCACATAGAAAACCACCACAAAAAAAGAGTAAAAAAAAAAACACAAAAAAAACGATCCACTCGAAACTTGTGACAACCAAAAATAAAAAAATAATAAAAAAAATCACAATCCTTCTCATGGGGAGGAACCATAGTGCTAAAAGACGCTGTTTAACAAAAAAAAAGTTAAATTTGAAAAAAATAAAAAAAGAGGTGGCTTGCTTCAGTTTAGGTAATTTGAAAGGATTTTAGGTCTTTATTTTTTAGGAGAAAGCTATAAGAAAAAAGGAAATCGTATAAGTTGAAAAAAAAACCAAAGAATAAACCACTTATTATTGTCGGTGGGCTTTCAAAAATCTGAGACTTTGGAAATGAAGAGCAAAGAGTGGCAAATGATATACTGGAACTTAAGTCCAATCGAATGGCGGTAAAATGACTTTTTTTTTGGGCCTTGAAGTTTTAGATTAAAATCTAGATTTACAACTTTGCAAATAGATTTCGAAAAAGCCTAACGGTGGGTAGTCAATGAAAGGTGAGAGGAATACTCGGTCAAAGTTTGGCAATCATCAGAGAGGTCAGTAGCAGTAAAAAATTTTAAGATTCTTCTTTCTTCAACTTTTTGCAAAAAAAAAAAAAACTTTTTAGGGAAATCTAAACTGTTCGATTAAAAAATGAGAAGGTGAAGGATTTTTCAAATTTTTTTTTTATTTTTGACATCGACGAATGGTGGCCGATGGTAACTAGTGGTAGTCGGTATGGTGGCCATCGATTGGAATCTAGGTTTGAGATTGAAGATGGCTAGTGTTTTTTTATAAAAAAATTTTTTTCAAAGAATTTAAGTTTTTTTTTTTTAGATGAGGTGTTGGAATGAAGTAAAAAAAATTTAGACTTTTATAGAACTAGATCTAACTTGTACCCACTAACCCGATGATTTGGTTCGACCTATGCTTGTCGACTCAGTTGTTACAAACTTGACCCTTTTTGTAGACCCAACTAAACCCATTAAATCAACTAGCTGACTTTAGATTTGGCTTTGACAATTTTCTGCCTTCTTTATTATAGGGTCAATCCAATAGTTTAGTAAATCTCTTAGTTTTTTTATTTTATGTTTTTTTAATTGCATGCATATTTATATTATACCTTAAATGGTCAAATGGGTACATATTTGAAGATAAATAGTATCATTATGATTAAATGAAGAAAATAAAAAAGAAATGTGATACAAAAATTCAAATATTAAATTTAAAAAAAATTTTAAAAGTTGTAAATTTATTTTTATCATCATTTTTGCATTATGTGTATTCATAAAAAAAAATTAAAAATGAATGAAAAGAAATTTTTATTCGTGGACGGGATTTTAAAAAAGTCCAAGTAGAGATTCTTAAGAAATCCCTAAGAGAAAAAGTTCTTCTAAAAATACCTCTAAAGTATTGAGGTACTTATAAAAATTTTTTATAAAAAGGTTTTCTTTGCTTTTTTTTTCTTTTAATTTTAATTATAATGATTGTGAAATAATTAGGTCATTAAGATAAAATTAAAATGAATAATGAAAATATATAATATAAAAAAAATAAGTAACATGTTTTTTAGATATATATATATAATATGTAATAAAAAATATAACAAAATAAAAAAAAACTTTCATATGCATATTGTACTTATCATTTACATTATATAATCTTGAAAGTAACGTGTGTTTTTGGTGATGAAATTCTGGACAGTTCGAGTAGTAATTCTCGAGAATTCCCTAGGTGAGAAAATTTTTCTAAAACTTTTGCCAAAGTATTGGATTATTTAGAATGATTTTCAATATGAAAAGAAAACTCTCATTTGCTTTTCATTTCTAAAAACAAATTTTCATTCAATGCAACAACATCATAACTTAATCTATGTGCATCGTATTATGAAAGTAAATGAAATCTCCAAAGATGAGATCCTAAAAAAATTCGAGTAGTGATTCTTTATGAATCTCTAGGTAAAAAAATTTATCTAAAATGTCACTAATTTGTCAAAGCATTTAGAATAATTTTTGATAATGATTTCTTGTTTTAGTATAAGAAATGAATTTTTAGAAAATATTTTTTGATTTTAAATTATAGATATCATATTTTATTATATGCTTATTAAATATAAACATTGAAGATAAATATGCCGAGGATAGGATTTTTGAGAATTTCAGATAGTGATTCTTAAGATTCTTAGGTGAGAAAATTTCTTTTAATATTATCAAAGTATTAAAATATTTTCGAAGAATTTTTAATAAACAAGGTTCTTATTTATTTTTTCAACCAAGATAAAAAAAAAAACCTAAATAAAAATATGTTTTTTTTACAATAAAGAAAATAAAGAAAATAAACTTTTAAACACCAAAATTAAGACCTTTTAGTTATAATTAAAAGATAATATATAATTAATTGGTATCGTTTTTTATGAGCATTGTGGGGATGCTAATCCTTCCCCATGCGTAATTGACTCCTGAACTCAAATTATTTTTGTAGACTCAAAAATTATCTTTTTAATAAATTTTAATTAATTTTAAAAATTTATTAAAAAGGTAAGTTTTAATAGGTGATCAATCGCACCTAGCTCAAAAAGATTGGTGGTGACTTTTCCTTTTTGTTTTCAAATTCATCTAACGGTCCTTAAAACTGTTATGACAGCTTAGTGACTCTACTGAGAATGTCATTTTTTTAGAGAATTAGGTCAAAAAATTAATTATGTGTTATCCTTATTTTTGATGTAGTGGTTTTTATTGGTATTTAAATTTAATTTTTTTTATTTTGATTTTATTTTTAATAATAACAGTAATAAAAAAAAATTTTACATGCATTTCATTTTAATATGTCATTTATTCATTTATTATTTTATATTTTTATATATTATTCCCGATAGATTGCAAGGCATTTAAGATTAGATTTTCAATGTTATATTTCCTCATTCACAAATGACACATTTATATAATGTATGAGCTCTATACCGAACTCCATCCCTTATAAGAAGAAATAAGGTTCTTATATTTTCGTGAAGTGATAACTTTTGTAATGGCAAGTGAAATACTCTTACTCAAATTGAATCATTTTCATTTGTAACCTAAAATGGGTGAAGATTTGGGTGTCTTACTAGTCCTGTGTGGACACTAGTAAGGAATAATTTAGAGATCTTTAGATGCATAAATCTTCACTCAGTATATAGTGAACCTTTGGGGACCAGTAGATCATTGACGAACTTTTTTGTAGAAATAATCGAAATTAAGACACTCCAATATAATATGCATTTAGGGATAATAATGGTATAGGTAAAATTAAAATTTTGAAAAAAAAAAAGATAACAAAAGAAATGTATTTTCTTTAAAAAAAAAGGAAAAAAGAAAAATTCTTTTTGACGTTTAATTCATTCGTTTAATGGTTATCTAAAATTTGCATTTTCAAGAAATATATTAAAATAAAATGAAGAATTTTTATTAGCATTATCCAACAAACATAAAAAAAAAAAAACGAACAAAAATTTTCAAACAAAAATAAAAGTTTTTTTTTTAATTCTTTATTTATCGGCCAAATAAAAATTAATAAAAAAGGGAAAAACCTTCAAATCCTAATTATTCTATATAGTAAAAAATGTGTTTTCTTTAATTTTTCTTTTTTTTTTAAAAAAAAGGAAAAGAGAAAAAGAGAATTTTAAATTTGAATGGGGTTTCATTTTTCCCATTTTCATTGATATTTTTACATACATTTTTATCATTTTTTTTAAAATGGAAATAATAGGATAGTATATGTACCTCATCTTAAGCATCTTAATAGATAGTATATGCATCACTTTTCATATTTTTTAATAGATAGTACATGCATTTTATCTCATGCATATCTCATTAGATAATAGATGCATTCCATTTGATTACATATTTTACAGTAATGTCAATTTCATTAGGTCAACATAACATAAATGTTGCATTTCATGTAGATATATCTCATATACATGATAGGTTAGTGCATTTCATATAGGTATGTTACATTATTCATAGGTATACACGCCTCATCACTCATATAAATATATCATTACATTTCATACATGAAGATCCATGAATAATAGGGTTTTATAAAACATGCATTGCATTTCACATGAATATACTTTATCACCCCTGGCAACAGAACATTACATTTCTTGTATACACATTCATAGGTGATGGAATCTTTATCATTCGGGGCTTGGTACACTGTGAAAATCTATTTTCTTAGGCATTTTGATGTTTCATGACATTCTTTAGGCCTTATTGTCATATTCATAAACATGCTCTGTGTGTCAAATTGTTTGGAGGCATTCATTCAATAAGAATAATACCTTAGATTTTGGTCTAAGTCTTGGAATAAAATGTTTGTTTTGGTGGAAATCAGAATAATGAAAATGAGAGATCAATTGGAAGCAAAAAGTAATGCAATGGAATTAAATCAAGAGAAATTTGGGTACAAGTTTCGAGAAATAAAACAATACGTTGCCTAATTAATAGAAATGGTTAAGTTTGCTATTCCTCAAGGATTGCCATCACTTTCAACTCAATCAGATCAAAATCAACTAGTTGTTATTGGGTCCATCATTTTTCTCGAGCATATTAAGGCATTGGGTGATTCGAACAGTGATCAAAGTTTGGACAAGCTCAATAAAAGAATGGGTAAATTTGCCACACAAATGATTGAATTCAAAAGTCTAATTTTCAAAATAAAGTCATTGGGCTTCAAACAATCCTCACCAACTATCCTAAGTGCAAACATATTCTTAAATCCTTCTCATAATCATTTTCGAGCTCCTTTCCAAGCACCCAAGATTAGGTCCACAAACTTCATGCGACCTCTTAGAATTTCATACCTGAATTCATGCCTACCACATCATATTTCATAATCACTTGTTTAGCTCACTATCTCATCACTACTTCTCAACCTAATTTTTGACCTAGGGTTTCCCAATTCATTCCAACACCAACTATACCTTCATTTTTCCAACAAAGTAATCTAGCTATAGAACAAAAAAACTCTTGCACCATTAACACTAAAGGAAGAACCACTATTGACTTAATACCCATGTCTTACATAGATTTATACCTACCATTTTTGAAAAAATACCTTATTGTCCCTATCCTTATTGAATCTCGCAAACCACTGTATCTCAAATGGTACCATCCCAATGCCCGATATGAATACTATTTTAGCATATTAGATCATTTTTTGAAAGACTGCACATCCTTAAAAGAAAAGGTACAAGGATTAATAAAAGTCGGATATTTGAGTTTTGATGCCAAAATGAAACTAGTTGTTCAGAGGAATCCTTCATTGATTCATACCGAGATAGCAAGTAGTGTTGTAGGCAATAGTAAAGTTGGCTAAGGTAATGAATATAAAGTAGAAGCTTTAAAGCAAAGGGTTATCCTCACCAACAATCATAGTCAATTCCTTTTGAATTTCTTAGGCAAAATAAGGGGGAGTAAGAGAGGGTCTAGCACTTTGTGGCCTTAGTCCTAGGATAGTTCATGATATATAAACTTAAAACTTTTGGGAATGAATGAAAGTTTCTCTTGACTTGAATTTTCTACAAATGGATGTCTCTGTTTACATTTCATTTTTCTTTAATAATGGTAGGCTTGAAAAAGCTAAAAAAAAGAATAATAGTTCTAAAAATGCTTTCACCAAGCTTTTAAGGCAAAAAGAATGTCTTTAAATAACCCGACTTGAATATAGGATGAAATTTAAGCTCTTTCTTAACAATAATAATAAAATTTGACTCGCACATCATGCATTATTTGTTTGAATTCATTATTTTTCATGCTAGCTAAAAACAAGAAATGATGATTATGAGTATATTTTCATCAAACATTTAAAACAAAAAGATATTTTTGAAAAATTTTACGTAAATATTAGAAGACTTTTAAATTATCTCTTAAAGCCAATAATAGAATTCATGTCATGCATTTCTAACTTTTGGTAATTAATAAAAGGTTTAAGGATAGTGAATTCTAAGAAACAATATTAGTTAATTCTGCACACTTACAATGCTTAAGCCTCTACAAGAATTATGAAAAATAAAAATGCAAGTCGAATGGATAAAATAGAAAGGGCCCAATAAGAGATTAAGGAAACAGTTAAGGGAATGCAATAAAATATGGACAAACAGTTAGTAGAATTAAAACATATATTAATAGGTTTAACAAAATGAAACAGAATTGCTGAAACATACGGGGCAAAGGGGAAGCAACTATTGAAGAACCACTGTACCCACCCGAGTTCAATTATCCATATGTTTAAAACTCATATATGCCATAAGCACTTCAAACAACCCATCAACCTTATATTGACATTTCTATTAAGTTACCTCTAATTTAGATAAATATCAATCTCGAGCCTACTTTCTATGACCTCATTGTTGTGTCTAATTTAGATGATCATAAAAAATGGGAAAAATTAAAAAGGGTATTAGATCCATCAGGAGATATGGTGATAAAAGATAAATATGACATATTAGAAGTGAAACTGAAAGCAATTAAAGGTTATGGTATATATGGGAGTGTTGATGCCAACGAATTTAGTCTAACGCCTGATCTTATAATTTCGTCAAAATTTAAAGCTCCAAATTTTGAAAGGTATGATGAAATGAAATGCCCCTAAACACATATCATCATGTACTACTGAAAGATGATAGGTCACATTCATGATGATAAGTTATTGATCTATTATTTTCAAGATAGTCTCACCGAGTTTGCAAATGTGGTATGCTTAGCTAGACCGAAGTAAGATTTGCTCTTAGAATGATTGGGCTAAAGCCTTCCTAGCACAATACAAGCATATTGAAAATATAGCACCAAATAGGTTGTCCCTACAAAACATGAAAAAAAGTCAACCAAAATTTTTAAATAATATGCAAACAAATGGAGAGATATGACAGTCTAAGTACAATCACCCTTATTAGAGAAAGAAATCACTATTCCATTTGTCAATTCCCTGAACACTCTCTGTTACAAAAGAATGATTGAAAATATCTCTAAAAACTTTGCTGATATGGTGATTTTTAGAGAAATAATAGAAAATACAATCAAGAATGGCATGATTAAGTTTAAAGATACAACAAATGTTGAAAAGGGAAGTGCATCGAAAAAGAATAAAGAGGAGGTGTAAGTAGTCACAATTGAAAGGCATCTACCTAAAAACTTTTTCCCATGCAATAATTATCCTTTTCATCAACCCTACTTTGCTATCATAGGTAGTATCTCTCAAAGCCCATATCTTTATTAACCAAGCCAACATTTGGGCTTTCTAGCAAATTTTCATCCTTAAATGCCCATTCCTGATTTGGTCCCCACACTTGAGCCTACCATTTGACCAACAACAAATAAAAAAAGACCAATAAATGACTAAGAGAAACTTTCAATCTTTATTTCTCACTTTTTACCTTTACTAATAGAAGGTCAATACCTCACTCCTATACTTGTGAAAACAGCACCAAATCCATCAATAAGGAGTTATAATCCTAATAGAAAATATGATTATCATATGGGGATAATTGTCTATTCAATTGAAAAATGCTAATAACTGACGAAAAAGTTTGAGAATCTAATCAAAAATGATGTTTTGAGTTTGGAATTGATGGAACAATGGAAATTGACTCATCCAATTGTGAAACGTAAGGAGTTGAAATGTGAAAACAAGTCTTGAGTTTCTAAAGATTAAGATAAGATGATTTCTTTCTAGATCTATGACTTGTTGTGTATGACATGCATATGGTGTCCCTAAAAGTTATGTAAATTAATCTTGTTAGAGTTTATTTAGGAAGAAATGAATGCTTTGGATTTTTTTATGAAATTTTATTTGAATAAAAGTCTCACATAATTAATTTTCAAAACATAAAATGAAAAGAGCTTTGTAAAAAAAAAGAAAAAAAAAAAAGGGAAAAAAAGAAAGAGAAAAAAATTTCTTTTGTAATAAAAGATGGAAGGAGTCTTGGAGGAATTGACGATTACTATTAGAAATAAACTCATCAAATACCTTCACATCTTTTTAAATACTTTCATGTCCCTAATCATATCAAATGATTTGACTCATCAGCCATAACCCTTTAAAAGACATAATCTTGAATTAGTGAACCTTACCTTTACCTGATAATATTGAGACATAAAAATGTAATAATTTTTTCCTAGGTAATAATGAACAACAAGATGGTTAAACAAAAAAAAAAAAACTTTTTTGAATTTTTAGAAGACCAAGGAAATAAGATATTTGTTTTTTAGAATTTAGATATGGTAATTTGACGTGTCAAGGCTATGCTATAGCTTTAGATTACCAAAGTTGAAGTCACCCAAGTCCTTTTAAATGACTACAAACATATTATCTTTCTAGTTCTTTACCTAAGAAATTATTCTTGTTTGGTATCTTAGGGCACATAGATAAAAAAAAAAAATGTCATTGTCTTCAAGACAACTTCAATTGTGATCAACCCATGCTTTGTTGTGAAGTGACATGGATTTTTTAATACCTTAAACTAGTTCATTACATATTACCATTTTTCTTATATTAACCCACTTCAGGAGTGGTTTGTCAAAACCAGGTATTTTTTTTTAAAAGTGGTGGGAGGCATGAAAAAAAAATAAAAAAAAAAGAAAAAAAAGAGAGAACAAAAAGAGAAAAAGAAAAAAAGTAAGAAGAGAAAAATGAAAAGAAAAGAAAAAGAGGAAAAATCTTTGACATTGCAAAAAATCAAAAAGTTTTAAAAAAGTCCCCAACAAAGAAAAAAAACCAAACGTAAAAAAAAAAAAAATTCAAGCTTCATTTTTTTGAAAAAATCATTTTTCAAAATTAAGTAACTTTGTTTGAGATGACAAATGGTCATCTTTCATCATCATTTTACAAATGTAGAAATTTGTCCTTTGCTACAACTTTTAAACCTGATAAGATTTTTTTCATAATGAACCTGACCAAGGATTATCATTTATATTAGGAGGCAAAAAAATGATGCATCTAAGGATAACGTGCAGCAAAGTATAAGGCAAGGACTTTATATGCTGAAGGCAAATATCCGATAAAAGGTTTTCAAAGTTTTGAATCCACTTGATAAAAAAAAGATGAAAGAATGAGAAAATAAAAAAAGGGAAAGAAAATGAAAGGAACAAAGAGAACAAAAATAAAAAAAACAAAAAAAATGAGAAAATGAAAAAGAAAGAGAAAAATGAAAAATGAGGGAAGAATAAAAAAAAAAATAGAAAGAGGAAAGAATGATTAAGTAGAGACATGGAAACTGAAAGGATAAATTTTGCAAATTGAATTCTTCAAAGAATGATCCTTGGTTTAAATTTCCCTTAAACACTTATTTTGAGCCAATATATATATTTTTCATAATCTTAAGCTTGGGCCTGTATTACATCATAATAAAAGTCCATATTGGATCAAACATGGTTGCTTAAAATTGAAGAGCTTCTTTTTGAGGAATAACCATAAAATTCAAGAACTTTATTTGTCTCATTTTCTTACCTAATTACCCATTTGAACCATTATCTCATTTTGGATAAATTTAAATTCTTGATTGCATGCTGCAATAATAAAAAAAATAGAAAAAAAATATGAATATAACTCCAAGATGAAAACCGTACAAAAGGACAATCTAGAGCAAACTCAAAAGGTTTTAAAGCCATTCTTAATGTTAAGATAAGATGTCAACCAAAGGCAACCCATACCCTTCAAAAGATCCAAAGGTATCGAGACCTTAAAGGATTGAATACATAAAAAAGGATTGATTTTGAGAATTTGAGCCTTCTTTCCTCCTCATTAAATGACTTTCCTAAAATTTTGAGTCCCTCACAGCTAGCTTTACTGTATATCGAATTGTCACCTTTAGATACTAAATAAAATGTTGAACATGCTTAATTTTTAAATGATTCATATTTTAGACAAATTTATCTCTCATTTGTAAGCCTAAATGAAAGTATACACTCATTTTTACCTCTTTTAGATGGTGAAGCCTTTTTTAGTGCACTAAAATCTCCATGTGCTAAGACCTTTCAATCCATTTGAAAAGAAAATTGTCATTTCTTTATTTTCTAATAAGCAATGCCAACTTCTAATACTCCCAAAGTCACATTTGTTCAGATATTTCATTCTCTTTGACTAAAAAATTTAATTATGTGGGGCAAATTGTGTTTGTCATTTTGGAGAAATTTTTGAATAACCAGTCATTTTTTTCTTGTGAAAAACAAGAAAATTATGTTTGAGAAAATTATTGAAATGTGAGAATCTTTAGACTAGTTTGTATTCAGGACAAAAAAAAAAGCTTTTTCATGGAATAATTGACATTGTTGAAAAAGAAAAAAGAGAAGAAAGAAAGAAAAATGTTAGAAAAATGTTTTTATAATGATGGTGTGTCTTTTGGTTAAATCTAAACACATGTGGCATATTGAGTGTTGTATGATTGTATAAACGTTTGTTGAAAATTAAATGAAATCAAGAAAAACATGTTGAAAAAAATAAAAAGGTAGAAATTGGTAAAGTGACCACGAGAAAGATGGGTGGAAGAGCAAAAAAAAAAGACATGAGAAAATGGAAAAAAAAGACCCTTTTGAGAGGAAATTAATTTGCTAAGGAGAAATCAACAGGAATGGAATTTGAATTTGAAAAATGAAAAATTTTGGCATTTGCATCACTATATGGACATCTACATTATGAAGGATTTTAGCATCTGCATCCTTATATTTGCACCCACATCATTGCAATACATCTATATAACTAGGATAAAAAGTTTCATTTGTATGGAACATTTGTATAAGGGAAGAGACATTTGCATTTGCATTTGAAAAGAGACATTTGCATACTCACATAAAGTATTCATCTGCATATTTGCAAGAAGTAAAGTTTACATCCACATGATTATAGTCTTTTTGCATCATGATTATGTTTGTCAAATTTTGGGTAATAAAGCAAGAAGGAGAAAATTTGTTATTTGGAAATATAAAACATTCAAGAAATGGTGTAGAACATTTCTAAAAGACAAAATTGAAATATAGGGCATTTTCATATCTAAAAGATAAGATGTTTTGAAACAAAGAATGAAAAACTTTTGAAACAGAAAGTGGAAATTTTGAAGTGAAAATATTTCAAACTCTAAAGAAAAATGAGTACATGATTTTCATGACCTTTGAGTAAAATCTTAGTTTTCGAAATGATTTCCAAAGACCTTTAGGTAAACTTTTCAATTTTTGAATGATTTTCAAAGACCTTCGAGCAAAATCTTATATTTTTGAATGATTTTCAAAGACCTTCGGACAAAATCTTAAATTTTTTACATGATTTCCAAGACCTCCAAGCGAATATTTAAATGATTCATAAGACCTATTGGTAGAATGTTTAAATTTTTTAAAGTTTCAAGGCCTCTGATCAAATGAGATTTCATGAGTAACAAGATTTATAAAACCTCCGGCTATAATCTTTAAGATCTCTGGGCATAATCTCTAAGACCTTTGGGCAAAACATTTTAATTTTTTAAAGTTTCAAGGCCTTTGATCGGATGAGCTTTCATACATTATAAAATTTTAAGACCTTCGGACATAATCTCTAAAACTTTCGGGTATAATCTCTAGGATATTGGCCAAAACATTTTAATTTTTTAAAATTTCAAGACCTCTAATCAGATGCGCTTTTATACATAACAAGATTTGTAAGATCTTTGGGCATAATCTTTGAGACTTTCAGGTATAATCTCTAATACCTCTGAGCAAAAGATTTTTAAAGTTTCAAGGCCTCTGATCAAAGAAGCTTTCATAAATGACAAGATCTCTGAGACCTTCGGGCATAATCTTTAAGTCCTTCAAATAGGATTCGTAAGTTTTTTGAGCTGAATTTGTTTTAGTTTCAAGATTTGTAAAATCTTCAAACATGATCTCTTTTTTTTTTTTTAAAAGTTGTCGAGTTTTTGTTTTCAAATAGTCAAATTCATTAATTTAAAAGAATAAAAAATAAAAAAACAAAAAACAAAAGGGCAAGAAAGACCGAAAAATAAAAACAAACAAACAAACAAAAATCAAGAAAATTCAACATAAAAAAACATTTGAAAAAAATCTGGAATCATTAATTCAAACAAAATTGTTGTTTATATCTTTGCCCTATTCTTGATTTTCAATAATATGCAAAGAATGACAGTTGTAAACACCTAATTTTTCCGAGTCAATTCAAGTTGGTTCAATTTTTGTACTTGATTGAATATTTCGATTTGGGCTTGATCATGCTTTATTTCAAATTAATCATTTTTGAATATTTTTATTTTGGATCAATTTTAAGTTTAAGTTTAAAAGCCTAATTTAAAGGTCCAAATCTAATTATAAAGGCCTAAATTTTTTTTTTTTAAGTTCAATTTTGATAAAAATGGGCTTAGAACATTTTTTTAATCCAAATCTGAAATTGATGGCCTAAATACAATCTAATTTAAAATCCAAATTCAAGGCTCAATTACCCAAAAAAAAGATAGATTTTGGCTCTACTAGTGAACACTACCCTGTTCCATTATTCTGCACCCTGCAACCAGTAGTCTATTGGTCGTTACCTTACTGCTTTAAGGAGTTGTTAAACCTTGGACTGCTGCAACTCCAATTGATAGATAAAAATTCACAAGCACCATTTGTAAAAAAGGAATAAGCAACAATTTTTTTTCAAGTCCAACATCCATTTTTCCTTGCATGCACTAGGCTTGCCTTTACACCTAACACTAGCCCTTGCCTAGTACCAGTCTCGTTACAGCCCTAGCCTTTTACTCGCCCTTGCCTGCGCACCAGCACCAAGCTCCTCATCAGCCCTGCATAGCCCCATCCATAGCACACCCTTGCCTGCACCAACATCAACACCAACACCAAGCCCTTCATCAATCCTACACAACCCCTATCTCATTTGGCCAACACCACAAACCGAAGGCACCTTTATTTCTTTCAGCAACAACCATATACCACTTTTTTCGTATAATCATACCTAACCAAAAATCCCACCAGCACACCAACCCAGCTTCACCCCTAAACACTAACCTAAGCATAAACCCTAACCTTTCCTCACCTACCCGCCACCAATGCCCAAACAACCACCCCTTTAAAGCCACCCAAAAAACCATCACAAAAAAAAGTATAAAAAAATAAAAAGAGGATCCACTCGAAACTTATCACAACTAAAAAGATAAAAAATCACAATCATCCCCTTAAGGAGAAACCATAGTGCCAAGTGACCTTACTTAACAAAAAAAAAAAGAGGTTGCTTGCTTCAATTTTGGTAATTTGAAAGGATTTTGGGTTTTTATTTTTTAGGAGAAAGCTATGAGAAGAAAAGAAACCATATAAGTTGAAAAAAAAAACCAAAGAATAAACCACATGCTATGATGGTAACAACCGTAAAGGTAGATTTGGTGTTGCTAGGCTTTCAAAAATTTGAGACTTTGGAAAGGAAGAGCAAAGAGTGATGAATGATATATTAAAACTTGAGCCTAATTAGATGGTGACAAAATGGCTTTTTTTAGGTCTTGAAGTTTCGAATTAAAATCCAGATCTACAACTTTGCAAAGAAGTTTAAGGAATCCCAACAGTGGATAGTCAACGAAAGGTAAGAGAAGACTCAGTCAAAGTTTGGTGGTCATCGGAGAGGTCGATGGCAGTAGATTAAAATTTTTTAGATTCAACTTTTTTAACTTTTCATAAAAAAAAGAAGGCTTTTTAAGGAAATCTAAACTGTTCAATTGAAAGAGGAAGAAGAGAAAGATTTTTTAGCATTTTTTTTTTTACATCAAAAAGTGATGCCTGATGGTAGCTAGTGGTGATCGACGTGATGACTGATGACTGAAATCTAGGTTTGAAGTTGAATATGGCTATCTTTTAAAAAAAAAAATTTTAGAGAATTAAGTTCTTTTTTAAGTGAGGTGTTGGAATGAAGTAAAAAAATTGGACTTTTATAGAATCAGATCTAACTTGTACTAGGTGATTCAACGATTTGATCCAACTTGTGTATGTTGACCTTATTGCTACAAACTTGACCTTTTTTTGCAAACCCAATCAGACCTACCAAATCAACTGGCCCAGTTCATATTTGGCTTTGACAATTTTGGGTCTTTTTTCTTTTAGGATTAACCAAATAGTTTGGTAAATCTCTTAGGTTTTTTATTTTATGTTCTTTTAATTGCATGCATATTTATATTATACCTTAAATGGCCAAATGAGTACATATTTAAAGATAACTAGTGTTATTCTGATTAAATTATGAAAATTAAAAAGAAATATGATACCAAAATTCAAAATTCAAATTTTAAAAAAAATTTTAAAAGTTGTAAATTTATTTTTATTATCATTCTTGCATTATGTGCATTCATAAAAAAAATTTAAAAAAATTAAAAATGAAAAGAAATTTTCATCATAGGATGAGATTCTAAAGAAGTCCGAGTAAAGATTCTTAAAAAATTTTTAGGTGAGAAAATTCTTCTAAAAATATCACCAAGGTATTGGGGTATCTGGAAAAATTTTCAATAAAAACTTTTTCTTTGCTTTTTTTTTTAAAAATTAATAATAATGATTTTGAAATAATTAAGTGATTAAGACAAAATTAAAATGAATAATGAAAATATATAACATAAGAAAAATAAGTAATATATCTTTTAAAATATATATAATATGTAATAAAAAATATAACAAAAAAAACTTTCGTATGTATGTTACACTTATCATTTGCATTATATAATCTTGAAAGCAACGCGGGTTTCAAATGATGAGATTCTAGGAAGTCGATTACTAATTCTTGAGAATTTTCTATGTAAGAAAATTTTTCTAAAAATATTGTCAAAGTATTGAAATATTAAAATGATTTTCAATATGAAAAAAAAAAATCTTGTTTGCTTTTCATTTCTAAAAACAAATTTTCATGCAATGCAACAACATCATAAGCTAAACCATGTGCATCGTATTATGAAAGTAAACCAAATCTCCAAGAATGAGATCATAAAAAAATCTGAGAGTGATTTTTTAGAAATTTCTAGGTAAAAAAATTTATTTAAAAAGCTGCCAATATATTGGAGTATTTAGAATAATTTTTTATAACGATTTCTTGTTTTAGTATAAGAAACAAATTTTTAGAAAATATTATTTGATTTTAAATTATAGATATCATATTTTACAATATGCTTATTAAATATAAACATTAAAGATAAATATGAACTACTGATATAGAATTTTTGAGAATTTCGAGTAATGATTCTTAAAATTCTTAGGTGAGAAAGTTCCTTTTAATATTACCAAAGTTTTGAAATATTTTCAAAAAATTTTCAATAAACAAGATTCTTATTTATTTTTCTAACCAAGATAAAAAAAAAAAAACCAAAATAAAAATATGTTATATTTACAACAAAGAAAATAAAGAAAACTAATTTTTAAAATTTAAAATTAAGACCTTTCTGTCAAAATTAAAAGATAACACATAATTAATTGTTACAATTTTTTTATGAGTATTATGGTGGTACTAATCCTTCCCACGTATAACCGACTTTTGAGCTCAAACTACTTTCGAAGACCCAAAAATTATTTTTATAATAAATTTTAATTAATTTTAAGATTTTATTAAAATGATAAATTTTAATAAGGAACTAATCTCACATAACCAAAAAAAATTAATGACGACTTTTTTTTTTCCAAATTCGTCTGACGCTCTCCAAAACTGTTATGACACATAAATTACAACATCATTTGACAACTTTTTTTAAGTTAGCTAACCATCCACGTCAGTTGCCAGTAATGGTGGTCAATTGATTCCTAATGCTAGGCTTGAAGATCTGTTTTAGAAGTAGGATTTAATTTCAGGGACAATGAACTTGGAAAAGCATCCACTGAAAGCTTGAATGTATGTCTTTTGCATAAAGAAATGTGCAACAAAGCAAGAAAGCCAACAATGAAGTTCTGCCTCATGCTGAAAAAATGCAAGTTGCTTCCCTTCATTTTCTGCGGACGCCTTATGGTAACCTTGAAACTTGTGTTGGCAACACTTATTTCAATATGCTCAACTATTATCCTGGAGCTCTTTTGTTGAGCTTATTCATTATAGAGAAATGCTTGAGCCTTGCCTTTACAGTTTTACCCAAAAAAAATTGGAGCCTTTTTTGCATTTTGTAGTAAAGGATGATCTAGTATTTCTGGAGCTATAAGTTGCCACTTGAGATCAGGATTGAGCATCTTCCCCACAAGGTCTTTTGCATTATCAAAAACTTTAGGCCAGAGGTCTTTATTAAAAGCAAGCACTTGCAAAACCTATGTCTCATTGCAATTAGAAAGTTTTCAAATTTGAGATCTTTATGCTTTACCCCATGTTTGTGACTCATCTGAACAATTTCAGCAACGATCTTGGAGACAGTAGCTGTAGATCTTTCAATGTAATGGCCTCTTACAACAATCCTATCAAACCACTCATCACTTGCATATACCTTTATAACCCATTGCACTGATGTTGTAAAAATGCTTGTAAAATCCAAGTGTCAAATGCCCTAAGATTTTGAGACATCTCAATTTTCTTTCCAGAAAAATTTTTCTTAACTTCTGTTAAAACCTGTTACAGATTCAGTGACCACAATAGAATAATATTTGAACAAGTGCCACCTCTGTATGAACTCAACATACTTTTTTGTTCAAGGATAATTCTGTCCCCACCATATGCATTTGCATTTATTCATTTTTCAGCGTAAAAAGCCATGTAGGAATATTGTGACTCCACCAAAGCTATCTTGAACAGGGAACCAGGTGCATTTTACTATTTTGAGCTCTGCTATACAATTTTTTCCTTTGTAATGCCTCCATCATAGCCTCACGAGATTTAAACGTTGGCAATCCAAAAATTCCTACCTCAACATTGCTCATCCTTTCCATTACCAAAAGTCTAAATCTGTAAGTGTCACGAACCTTAATCAAATTATGACCAATCACAAACTTCTTTAAACAACCTTTTTTAAATGTTCCACAAACATCAACATGCCCAATAGCCATTTCTCTAGCTAAGTCACCAAGCTTATACTCATTACACTTCATGTATTGAACCAACCCCAATGATTGATTCGAAAGCAGTGTTGTCCACCACTACAACACCTTCACCTCCTTGTTCATGATGTTGAAGTTGATGAAAAACCAATTTGAGGGGTTGTGAACTTCGGGATTGACAAGGCTGCCCACAACAACACAATCATCATAAGTTTGCCATCGTCATTGGTACCGAAAATGGCAAAAACATCTTCTGAGTCATTTTTGTCTAATGGTGCTGTCTTTGTTGGATTCACATCAATATGTAAAAGGTCATCGATAAGGGTTGTGAGGTTTGAGATTGGAAACTAGTTTGAGTAACAAGGGTAGTGTTCGATATAAATGGTTCTTTAGATACATCATAAACCAAGATTCTAAGTGCCAAGCCGTCTCAAAGCATGTGTCAATGATTTTGGGTGAAAGAATGTTACTGATTTAGATAAATCAGGCTCTAATATGTTGATGAAGTTGTTGACAACATCTTCATCATCTAATTATAGAAGTTCATAAAATTTTCAAATTCTTTAAAGTATTCATCCACTGTTCTGGTCCGCTTCAAGTTCAAAAGTTCGAACATGGGGTCAAAGGCCATCTGAAATAGCTTCTTAAACTCCTTTCATAGCTCAACCTAAAACTTTTCAAACAACTGATCTCCCCTTGAACCCAGCTTCTGCAACTCATCCTGCATTTTGGTCATTCCTTGCTGCACATGGTTGATCTTTTTCTGTAGATGTATTTTAACTCCTTGCACCATGGTTGCTGAGAATGCTAAGAAAGAGGTTTTGATACCACTGATACAGACCTTAGCTTAATCAAACTATAATTTCTAGAACTAGACAGAAAAGAGAAGGAATAATAGAGAAGAATGCAGAAGGAAAGAAACAAAGAAAACAAATTGAGAGAGAATTAAAATTGTATTTCCAATAAACTGAACATACAATTCTTATTCTCCCATTTTGTGCTTAACTGATAGTAACAACTCGAGATTCTCGATTGCCAGCTCTCCTATTTTCTCATTCTTTATTCACACGGTGGAACCGGCTTAAATGATTTAAAACACAAACAACAACATAAGGGGCTTGTTTATCAGGCCCAGTCATTCCCAAACAAAAGATAAAAAAGTCCAAATAAGAAATGAGCCCAGCTAGAAAATAATTAATTGGCACAAAACTATAACAATCCAAACTACGATAGCTGGTGCAGGTGACCTTCTTTGTTTTCCTATGCCTCCACTGCACCAACGCCAAGAGGCATTGGGTGAGTGTGACTTTAGAGTTTGACAGTGAGAGTCTGATATTCTTTCACAAGGTGCTTGACAACCTCTCAAAGCTAAAGCTTTCCTTCAACAACAACACGAAACGGGAGATCTCCCACCCTCACTTGGCCTTCACTTCCAAGCACTTGTCCATCCATTAAGATGTTGCAGACAGCGATACCCTCATCAAAAACTCCTTCCATTTGGCTCCTTACTTGTATTTCAAACCTTTTCACTTCCTCAAGGTTTCCTCTTGCCACTTGTCACTTGACACTGTAGACATCGAATTCTCTAGATCAATTCAAACATACTCGATTTTTATGCTTAATTTGTACGTTCTTATTTGAGTCAATTTAAACATTAAATTAAATTGTATTTATTTGAGTTTATTTCATATTAGTTATTTTAAATTTTTTTTTATTATTATTATTATTATTATTATTAGTTATCATTTAAGATTAATTAAATTAATAAAAAAATATAAAATAAAAATTAATTAATTATCAATTAAAATTAAATTACAAAAAAACAACAAATTGCAAAATTAAATAAACAAATGGGGCAGAAAAACAGAAAAGAACAAAAACCAAGCTGGCAATTCAGGCCATAAGGCCAAAATTTTCAGGCGCTATTCAGCAACCAGTAGTTTTAGCTCCTCTACCCTACAAATTTTGTCCATCATAAATTACTTATCAGTATTCTACAATCTACTTATTAAATATAAGTTTTAATGAAAATATAAATTATTGATGATAAAATTTTTGAGAATTTTGAGTAAAAATTTTTAAATTTTTCTTAGATAAAAAAGTTCTTATTAATATTGTCAAAGTATTAGAATATTTTTAAAAACTTTTCAAAATGCAAGGTTCTTGTTTATTTTTCAAAAAATATTAAAAAAACTCAAATAAATAATAATAATAATAATAAATATATTTTTTATACTAAAAAAAATTAAGAAAGTTAATTTTTAAATACAAAAATTAAGATCATTTTAGTCCAAATTAAAAAAAAATACATAATTAATTGGTACTGTTTTAAACGAATACTTGAGAGTGTTAATCATTCTTAACGCATAATTAACTCTCGAATCCAAATAGTTTTCACAAAACCAAAAATTATTTTTTTGATAAAGTTTTAATTAATTTTAATATTTTATTAAAATGATATGTTTTAATAATTAACCAATCGCATCTCGTCAAAAAAAATTGATGACGACTTTTTTTGTTTTCAAATTCATCTAACATCCCAAAATACTATTACGACAGTTTGATAACTCTAATAGGATGTCATTTTTTTTTTTAGAGTCAAGCCAAAAAATTAATTATGTATTATTCTCTATTTTGATTTAACGGTCTTAATTGGTATTTAACTTTAATTTTTTTTATTTTGATTTTATTTTTTTAAAATAAAAATAGTAATAAAATATTTACATGCATTTCATTTGAATTATGTCATTTATCCATTATTTATTATATATATATATATATATATTATTCTTAATAAATTGTGGGCCATATATGATAGAAATTGTGATGTCATTTTCTCTCATACACATGATGACACATTTCATATCATGCATAGGCTCTATATTTAAACTCTATCCTTTTTAAAAGTGAGTAAAGTGTCTATGCTTTCGTGGGGTGATAATCTTTGCAATGGCAAGTGAAATACTTCTACTCAAATTGAACCATTTTCATTTGTAGCCTATAATGAGTAAAAATCAGAGTGTTTTACTAGTCCTATGTGGACGTTAGTGAGAAACAATTTGGAAATCTTTAAACGAACAAATCTTCACTCAACATATAATGAACCTTATGGGATTAGTCTTGGATAGAGCCCTACTAACCTTTTTGTAGAAATACCCAAATATGTATTAAAATTTTGAATATATATATATATAATAAAAGAAAAGCATTTTCTTGAAAAAAAACAAGTAAATTTTCTTTTGGTATGTAGTTTATTCATTTGGTGGTTATCTAAAACTTGTATTTTCATAAAATATTTTAAAATAAAATGAATAATTTTTTTAGCATTATCCAACAAAAAAAAAAAAAAAGAAAGCAAAAATTTTTAAGCAAAATTAAAGGTTTTCTTAAATTCTTTGTTTATTGGCCAAATAAAAATTTATGGAAAAAGAGAAGAATCTTTAAATCCTAGTTATTTTGTTGATAAAAATGTACGTTCTTAAATTTTTCCTTTTTCCAAAAAAAAAAAAGAAAAAGAAAAAAAAAGAATTGTAAGTTTGAATGTTGTTTCATCTTTCATATTGATCTTTTTGCATACATTTTTATCATTTAAAAAAATGATAAAAATAATAAAATAATACATGTATCCCATTTCATGCACATGACAATAATATAATGCATGCATTCCATCCCATACATCCTAATAGATAGTACATGCATCACATTTCAAGCATCTTAATAGGTAATACATGTATTCCATCACATTCACATAAATAGATAGTACATGCATTCCATTGCATGTACATGTTGATAAATGGTATATGCATCCTATGCACATCTTAATAGGTAGTGCATACACTCCAACTTATTACATGTTTTAAAGTAGTGTCAATCTTATTAAGCCAACATAACACATGCATTGCATTTCACATAAACATATCTCATGCACATGATAAGTCAGTGCATTTCATACAAGTGTGTTGCATTAGTCATAGGAATATATCTCATCACTCATTTAGTATGTTGAAGCATTTCGTGGACATGGATTCATGAATGGTATGGTTTTATAAGAACTTACATTGCATTCTATATCCAATCATCCTTGCAATATAACATTACATTTCTTGCATACACATTTATAAATAATAAAATTTTTATCATTTAGGGCCTATATATGTGAAAATTCATTATTTTAGGCATTTTGAGGTTTCATGACATTCTTTAGGCATCATCATCATAATCATAAACATGCTTTGCGTGCCATATAAGTTAGAAATTGTTTTGTAGCATTCATTCAATAAGGGTAATAACATAGAATTTTTGGTCTAAGTCCTAGAATAAAGTGTTTGTTTTGGTAGGAATCATAATGGTGAAAATGAGAGATCAATTGGAAGTAAGAATTAGTGTGTTAAAGTTGAATCAAGAAAAGTTTTGGATCGAGCTTTGAGAGATGAAATAATAGATTGCTCAATTGATAGAAATGGTTAAAGAAAATTGTATGGTTAAGTTTGTTACTCCTCAAGTGTCACTATCACTTTCAATTCCATCAAATCAAGATTAACTGGCTCCTATTGATTTCAGCATTTTTTTTTAGTATACCATGGCATTGGGTAGTTCAAATAGTGACCAAAGTTTGAGCGAGCTCGAGAGAGAATGGGTAAATTGGCCACACAAATGACTAAACTCTAAAGTTTGATTTCTAAGATAAAATCATTTAGCTTCAAACAACTCTCACTGACTATCCTAGGTCCAAATTCACACTTAAGTCCTTCTTATGACTACTTTTGACTTCTTTTCCAAGTGCTTAAGGTTAGGCCCCCAAATTTCGTGCAACTTACGAGAATTTCACACTTGAATTCATGTCCATCACTTCTTATTTTACAAACATTTGCTCAGTATGCTATCCCATCACCACTTTTTCAACCTTATTTTTGAGCCAAAGTTTTTCAATTCACTCCAACACCAACTATACCATCATTTTTTCTAGCAAAGCAAACTAACTATGGAACAAAAAAACTATCGCACCTCTAACACCAAAGAAAAAATCCCTATTGACCCAATACCTATGTTTTACACAGATTTATATCCACTATTCCTGAAAAATTACCTCATTGCCTCTATCTCTATTAAACCCCTCAAACTATCTTATCCCAAATGGTACGATCCTAATACCCAATATGAATACCATTTTGGTGTTATGGGCCATTCTGTAGAAGATTGTACATCTTTGAAATATAGGGTACAAGGATTGATGAAAATCAAATATTTATGTTTTGATACCGAAATGAAGCTAGTTGTTTACAAGAATCTTTCATCGAACCATATCGAGATAGCAAGTAGTATTGTAGGTAGTTGTCAAATTGGCCAAGACAATGAATAAAAAGTAGAAGCTTTAAAACAAAGGGTTATCTTCATCAACAATTACAGTCAACTTCTTTTATATTTCTTAAATGAAACAAGGGAGAATATAAGCGAATCTGGCACTTCATGGCCCTAGTCATAGGATGGTTCAAGATGTGTAAATTTGAAACTTTTGGAAATGAATGAAAATTTTTGAAATTTTTATGAATAGATGTTTCTGTTTACATTTCATTTTTTTAATAATGGTGTGCCTAAAGGAGCCTGTAAAAAAAATGATGAATGCAAATATGTTTTCACTGAACTTTTGAGATAAAAGAATGTCTTTAAATAACCCAACCTTAATATAGGATGGAACTTAAGCTGCTTCTCAACAATAATAATAAAATTTGACTTACATGTCAAGCATCATTTCTTTAAATTCATTATTTTTCATGTCAACTAAAGATAATAAATGGTGATTGTGAATATACTTTCATCAAACCTTTGAAGCAAAAAGATATTTTTGAAAGTTTGAATAATAGAATTCATGTCATGCATTTCTAATGCATCATAGGAAACAAGATCAATTAAATCTTATAACACTTGAGCCTATACTAGAATTATGAAAAATGAAAATGCAAGTCGAAGAGATAGAATGGAAAGGGCCCAATAAGAGATTAGGGAAACAGTTATGAGAAAGCAATAGAATATGGATAGATAGTTGGTAGAATTAAAATAGATGTTAGCAAGTTTGAAGGAAAAGGAATTGTTAAAACATATGAGTAAGGGAAGAAATAGTTGTTGAAGAACCATTGCATCCACTAAGGTTCACACATCCATATATTCAAGACCCTCATATGTCACAAGCACCTTCAATAACTTATCAATCTTATACAAATTTTCTACCAAGTGACCCATAATTCAGATAAAGGTTAATCTCGGGCTTACTCTTCACGACCCCATTATTGTATAAGATATTAAAGAATTAAAAAAATTAAAAAAATGCCATATCCATCAGGAGATATAGTGATTAAAGATAAATATGATTTGTTGGAAGAAAGGTCGAAGGCAATTGAAGGCCATGATATATGGGAGTGTTAATGCCAATTAGCTTAGTCCGGTGCTTGATCTTATCATTTTGTCAAATTTTAAAGCCTCAAATTTTGAAAAGTATGATGAAATGAAATATCCCTTAGCACACATCACCATGTACTACTAAAAGATGATAGGCTACACTCATGATGATAAGTTGCTAATCCATTGCTTTCAAGATAGTCTCATCGAGCTTGTAACAAAGTGAAATGCCCAGCTAGATTGACGTAAGCTTTGTTCTTAAAATAATTTGGCTAGAGCCTTCTTAGCATAATACTGACCTGAAGATTTGTGTATTTATATCATGTGAAATATTAAAATTTATGTATTCATACCATGTTTTATACAAAAATTACGTGTCATAATTCATGTCAACATGAAAATATAAAATATAATTTTTTTATTTTTTTAAACACATTTATAGTTATTGCTATAATTTTAAGCTGTGTCATTTTTATATCCTATTTTTGTATCATATTTGTGTTGTGTCACCATGCCGTAATTTAGATTGCTAGGTCTACACAATATAAGCATGTTGAATATATGATGTCAAATAGGTTGTCAAATAGGTTGTCTTTATAGAACATGAAGAAAAAGGAAACCAAAACTTTCAAAGAATATATACATAGATGAGAGACATAGTAGGCTAAGTATAACTTACCTTGTTAAAGAAAAAAATTACTATTATATTTGCCAATTCTTTGAACACTCCCTATTACAAAAAAATGATTGGGAATATCTCTAAAAACTTTGTTGACATGGTGATTATAGAAGAAATGATAAAAAAATGCAACTAAAAATGACAGGATTAAGTTGAAAGATGCAACTATTGTTGAAAAGGGCAATACATCGAAAAAGAATAAAGATAGTGTAAGTGGTTACGTTTAAACGGCATCTACCCAAGAATTTCATCTTGTACAAACCTTACCCTCTTCATTAACTCCACCTCTTGGTCATCGTAGTATCTGTCATAACCTATATCTTTGTCCACCAAATCGACATTTAGGTTTTTCAGCAAATTTTCATCTTCAAGTGACCATTCATGATCTTGTCCTTACACCCGACCAACAATGAAGAAAAAAACTAAGAAATGACTAAAAAAACTTTCAATCCCTATTTCTCACCTTTTGCCTTAGCTAATAGAAGGCCAATACCTCACTTATATGCCTCCAAAAATAACACCAAATCTATTAGTAAAGAGTTATGATCTTAATAGCAAATATGATTATCATATGGGGGTAACTGGTCATTCAACTAAAAACTACAAATAGTTAAAGAAAAAGGTTAAGGATCTTATCAAGAATGGTATTCTAACTCCAAAACTGATGAAACAATAGAAGTTGGCTCTATCCAATTGTAAAATGTGAAGAGTTGAAATGTGGAAAGAGGCCCCAAGTGTTGAAAGATCAAGATAGGATGATTTTTTTTTTAACCTTTGACCTTTTGTGTATAACATGTGTCCTTAGGAGTTATTCGAATTAATCGTATTATAATTTATTTTGGAAGAAATGAATACTTTGGATTTTTCTATGAAATTTTGTTTTTATGCATTTGTTTAAATAAAATTCTCACATAATTAATTTTTAGAATCATAAAATGAAAAATGCTTTGTAAAAAATAAAATAAAGAAAAAAAAAGAAGAAATTGATTCGTAATTATTTAATAATAAAGTCCCGGATAAGCGGTTTTCAAGATCAAAACAAAAAGTCTCATAATCATAAAATTTTGTTTTTATGCATTTGTTTGAATAAAAGTCTCATACAATTAATTCTCAAAATCACAAAATGAAGAGTGCTTTGTAAAAAATAAAATAAAAAATTTAATTTGCAATTATTTAAGAATAAAGTCTCACATAAGCAGTTTTCAAGATCAAAAGAAAAATTAAAAAAATTAGCATTTTCAAAGAGAAATATACGTTTTCTATCTAGTAGACATCTCAAAGTAATTGTTGATTACTATTAAAAAATAAACTCATCTAACATCTTCACATCTTTTCTTGACCACTTTCATGCTTCAATCATTTTAAATAACTTTACTCACTAGTCATAATCCCTTAAGGGGCATGAACTTTTACTTGTGAACCTTGTTATATTTGATATGTTGAGATAATAATCTTTTCATGGGCAATAAAAAAAATAGGCTAATTTTGAAATTTTCATTTTGAATTTCGAAAACCAAGCAAGACACTTTTTCAAATTTTTAATTGATAATTCAATGTTTGTCAAATTTTGTCAATATGATTGAACCATCCAAATTCTTTCGATGATCATAGACATAAAAAATGCTTGAAGTTTCTCTCAAGTAGCCCTTGTTTCATGTCTTAAGGCACATTGATTAAAAGAAGCAAAATTCTTTCTTGCTTAAGACAATTCGTTTCATGCATTAATACCTTTTCCCTTCATTTTACCACAAATGCTAGACAATTTGGAACCAAAATGAGACTTTTTGTGAACTGTGTGATCAAATTTGAAACATCCTATACAACTTGATTTTCACCATCATAAAAACCTTGAGTGAAAAACAAAATGGAGCATAAATCACACAAAAATGATTGATGGTTATAACACAAAAATAACAAATAAAAAAAAAACTTTTTATCTCTTTCTTCAAATAATTTGCTCTTTTAACTAAGTGATTGTGCTTAAAATGATGAATAACCATATTTCTTCATCCTTCACATAAAGAAAATTTATCCACTTGCTTCCTATTTGAGTCTATAAAATTTTTCGTTCCAAAATGAACCAAATGATCATCTTGTACACTAGAGGGCAGAATAATAATATCTTAAAAAGACCAACTTCAAGGAAAATGTTTAATATTGAAAGCATCTAATGTGCACATTGGAGATGAGAGTTCAGAGCAAGAAATGAATAAGGTTTCATTTAGAATTCCAAAAGCTCAAGAAAGTAGTTTGCTAACAATGAAGTTAAATGTTAAACAAAAAAAAAAAGAAAAAAGAAAGAAAAACATGCTTCTCGGATATGAGGATCTAGGGCAAAATGTGAATGAAGTTTTAGTTAGAATAAAAAAAATGATAGAGCAAAAAAAAGAAAGACATGTACTTCAGATATAAAAATTTAGGGTAAAAAGTGAATAAAGTTTTAGTTAAAATCTTAAGTAAAACTTCAAGAAAATAAAATGTTAAAGTTGAAGTTAGATGTTTTCAAAAAAAAAAGAGTAAAAAAAGAAAGACATGCACCTCGAAGATGAAGATCTGACGTAAAAAATGAATGAAGCTTCAGTTAGAATCCATAAAAAAAAAAAAAGCAAAGAAAGAAAGACATATAACTTTTCATCCAGAGAAATGCTCTATAAGATCTTTGGCCTAATTATCCTGAATAACATATTTTAAGCTTATTTTTTCATTCTTTCAAAACCCTGAACCTTGGCATACATTCCATACCTTTAAAAGTTCATTTTTATCAAATACGAATACTTAAATTAAAGTGCTATATCCTTGAAAATTTATATATACTTGTTATTGATTGGCAAGATGTTACCAAGTTCTTCATTATTAAAAAATATAGCTCTAAAGTGAAAACCCAAAAATTGTAGTTTAAAGCTAAAGTCACTCTTAAGAAAGACATGTACTTCAGATATAAAAATTTAGGGCAAAAAGTGAATAAAGTTTCAGTTAAAATCTTAAGTAAAACTTCAAGAAAATAAAATGTTAAAGTTGAAGTTAGATGTTTTCAAAAAAAAAAAGAGTAAAAAAAGAAAGACATGCACCTCGAAGATGAAGATCTGACGTAAAAAATGAATGAAGCTTCAGTTAGAATCCATAAAAAAAAAAAAAAGCAAAGAAAGAAAGACATATAACTTTTCATCCAGAGAATGCTCTATAAGATCTTTGGCCTAATTATCCTGAATAACATATTTTAAGCTTATTTTTTCATTCTTTCAAAACCCTGAACCTTGGCATGCATTCCATACCTTTAAAAGTTCATTTTTATCAAATATGAATACTTAAATTAAAGTGCTATATCCTTGAAAATATGTATATACTTGTTATTGATTGGTAAGATGTTACCAAGTTCTTCATTATTAGAAAATATAGCTCTAAAGTGAAAACTAAAAAATTGTAGTTTAAAGCTAGAGTCACTCTTAAGGATATAAAAGAATTTTAGAATTTTAAGGTTCTATCTAGAATAAAAAGTCACAATGCAAAACCTTTTAAAAGATTAGTACCAATTAAAGACTTTGTATTTCATCAAAAAATGAAAAAAAAAAAAAAACCAATCTTTTTAAAAAAATAGTGGTTAGTTTTGACACATATTAAAGTATCATATTTTCAATAAAAAAATATTTTAAAAAAATTATCTCTTTGGTGAGCCCAAGAAGTAATCTTTGTAGCCCTCATTAAGCCTTCTTTTATATATGACCACCAATGAAAATAATTGAATTGTCAATTACTTCTATCTACAAGCATTCCAAATAGTAATCACCAATTTTCAAGAGATTCAAAAGTCATGAGTTTTTAATTTTTTTAATTGATTATAAAGATACATTATGTAAGGTAATTTTATGATCACTTTTGAAAAGTTCATAGATTATTTGAGTTTTTTGTACAAAATATTGAAATCATTTTTTATGAAGAGTAAACATTGAAAGTTTGAACAAAGATTTAAAAAAAAAAAAAGAAACAAAAAAAGACATTCGCATTTACATTACTTGTATTTGCATTTTCATGTTCATCATGAGAAAGACATTTGATCTGCATGCTATAAAAATAAAAAAGATATTCGCATTTGCATCACATGCATTCGCATTTACATGTGTATTATGAGAAAGTCATTCACATTCGTATCATGAAAAGGACACTCGCATTTGCATCACTTGCATATGCATCATGAAAAAGATATTCACATTTGCATTACTTACATCTGTAGCATGAGAAAGATATTCGCATTTACATCAATTACATCATAACCAAGGCATTCACATTTACATCATAAGAAAGACATTTGCATTTGCATCATGGCATCTGCTTTATAAAAAAAAGTATTTGTAAAGGCATCTACATAGAAAGAACATTGCCATTTGCGTTATGAAAAAGTCACTTGTATTTATTTTGAGGGACAAAAAGAGAGAAAGAAGTCTATCATAAAAGGTGAGAAAAAAATAATTTGACAAGAGACTAAAATGTCAAAAAGGTTTGAAGAGTTAAAAGAGAAATAATCTATAAAAAGTGGAAGGGTTGTTAAAAAAATGAATGAAAGAAGATGGAATGCAATACAAGATGATATTTAAACCCAGTTTAGCTAGCACGGGTGAGATTTTAAGCCCAAATTAGCTTACATATTAACCTAGATCAACTGGCACCCAAGCCTAAATTAGTTGGCATCCAAGCCCAGATTAGTTGGCACACAAGCCCAGATTAGCTGGCACTTTAAGCCTAGATTATCTGACACCTAAGCCCAGATTAGCTAGTGCCCAAACCTAAATTAGCTACACATTAAGCTTAAATTAGCTAGCATCTAAGTCCAGATTAGCTAGCACTTAAGCCCAAATTAGCTAGCACCCAAAATCAAATCAAACCCAGTTAAACTGACATCCAATATAATTTGTAAGACCTCTAGGCAAAATATTTTAAATTTTTAAAGTTTCAATGTCTTTGATACGTGAAGCATTCAAAGATGTTTAGATTTGTAAGACCTTCGAGCATAATCTCTAAGATTTTTGGGTAAAACATTTTTAAATTTTCAAAGTTTTAATGCCTCTGATATGAGGAGCATTCAAAAATATTGAGATTTGTAAGACATTCAGGCATAATCTCTAAGATCTTTAAGCAAAATATTCTAAATTTTCAAAGTTTCAATGCCTCTGATATAAAGAGCATTGAAAGATTTTGAGATTTATAAGATCTTCTTGCATAATTTTTAAGATCTTTGGGCAAAACATTTTAAATTTTCAAAGTTTCAATACTTTTGTTATGAGAAACATTCAAAGATGTTGAGCTTTTTAAGACCTCCGAGCATAATCTCTACGACCTTTGAGTAAAATATTTTAAATTTTCAAAGTTTTATTATCTTTGATATGAGGAGCATTCAAAAAAGTTTAGATTTATAAAACCTCTGGGCATAATCTGTAAGACCTCCTAGCATAATTTATAAGACCTTTAGGCATAATTTGTAAGACCTCCGAGTAAAATATTTTAAATTTTCAAAGTTTCAATGCCTCGATATGAGGAGCATTTAAAGATGTCGAGATTTGTAAGACATTCGAACATAATTTTTAAAACTTTCGGGCATTATTTGTAAAACCTCTGGACATAATTTTCAAGACTTTCGAACAAAACATTTTAAATTTTCAAAGTTTCAATGCCTCTAATTAGGATGAGCATTCGAAGACTTTAAGATTTATAAGACTTTCAAGCAATCTCTAAGTCCTTCGATTACGATTCGTAAGTCTTTCGAACTATATTTATTTTAGTTTCAATATTTGTAAGACCTCCAAACATGATCTCTTATTTTATTTTTAAAATTATTGAGTTTTTGTTTAAAAGAGTTTTCAAATTTATTTTCAAATGGTTAAGTTTATTAATTTAGAAAAGAAAAACAAACAAAGAAATCAAAATTTAAGAAAACCCCAAAAAAATAAAAAATAAAACTTTTGAAAAATTTTGAATCATTATTCAAGATAAAATTGGTGTCTAACTTTGCCCTATTCTTAATTCTTAGAAATGTGTAAAGAAAAGTAATTATAACATCCAATTTTGTCTGAGTAAATTTTAATACGTTCAGTTTTTATGCTTAATTTGCTTGCTTTTATTTGAGTCAGTTTAAGCATTAAATTAAATTGGATTTGTTCGAACTTATTTCAAATTAGGCATTTTAATAATAATAATAATAATAATAATAATATTATTATTATTATTATTATTATTATTATTGTTATTATTATCATCATTTAGGATTAATTAAATTAATAAAAAAGTACAAAATAAAAATTAATTAATTACAAAAAATTTAATTATCAATTAAAATTAAATTACAAAAAGAAATAAATTATAAAATTAAATTAAAAAAGGGATAGAAAAACAGAAAAGAACAAAAACCAAACTGGCAGTGTAGGCTAGCAATTCAGGCCTTATGAGGCTAAAATTCTCAGGCACTACCCTGCAACCAGTGGCTTGAGCTCCATTACCCTACAATTTTTTTCCAATCTTGCAATTTTTGTCCATTATGGAGATTTACCGATTAAAAAAAGGAATGAATACACAGTAAAGGGGGGATTCTAAAAACAAGAAGCAAAAATTGCAATAGAAAATATTTTTTGAGCCTTCCACCCTTGCATGCACCACACCCGGTAGAGCCGAGCACAGTCCCTCAACGCCCTGTAACATGCACCAGCCATAGACAATTCACAACACCCTAACCCCAAACACCAATGCCCGGCCCCAACTAGAGCTCTCGGTTCCTCTATCCCAAGACCCTCAAAGCACCTTCAAGCCCGTGCCCTCACCCGTACCATCACCAACCTCGTAAATACCACCCTTGAGTACCAGCCATCCCAGTCCTTGTTCATTACCATTTCCACCGTAGCCTCTACAGGACCCGGCCTTCACCCCTACACCGGCACCTTTCCCCACACCAACCAAAGTTCCTCCATCCAGAATACCCAGCCTCCCCACAGCCAAATCCCTGTACCTTTGCCCACATCTGGCCAGCGCCACTCTCATGTCGCCGATCTTTCACATGTATACAACCACCTTCATCACCAAAGGCCTGTATTAGTCTCCCTTAAAAACCAGAAAATACTATAAACCCATAATTCCGAAATCACCTAGTACCCAAACCGCCCGTACCCAACAATCACAACCCTGAAAACCCACAGTACACCAACCCAAAACCCCAGCCCTCTCTCCATAGCTTAACACGTCTCAAACCCAAAGCTTTAGCACCCATTTCCCTGTGCCAAGAACACCTCACTGAGAAAAACTTCGCCTACTCCCCAAATTCATCACGCGTCCACTGAAACCACCTATCACAGCCCTCATACACCGCCCTTTTAACACCAAAAAATAAAACCCACAAAAACATAGAAAAACCTACAACCAAAAATTAAAAAAAAAAAAAAACATAGGTTTCCCTTGAGAGAGGAATCCAATGCCATAACCAAAGCCAACCTGAAAAAAAAAAAACAAAAAAATTAGTTTCAGTTAAAAGAGAAGGAATGAAGAAGAAACAAAAAGGCGGCGTAGCCAGTGATAACAACAGTGGTGGCGAACGACGACAGCAATGTCTTTAGGCAAACTTAAAGCATGGAAAGGAAGGTCATGGATGGAAAATCAACATCGTAGAAGCTTAGCCGATTAAGACAGCAGTAAAGAGGGTTCTTGGGGGTTCAAAGTGTTGGCTTCAAAATTAGATTTAGAAAGCTTGGTTGGTTTTTAGAGAAACTTGAGCTCAGATTTGTGATTAGGAGTTTGATAAGGACATTAGGTGAAATTTATGGGGAGGACGCCAACAGACAGCAATTGACAGTGGCATGCGATGGCATTGGCAGTTGCAATCAGCCAAAATTGGAAAATAGCGGCTATTGTTGGTTTTGGTTGAGAGAGATTAATAGTTAGAGAAAGAGTGAAATTTGTGGAGATAGAAGTTTGAAATGAAGAGTGAAGAGAATTTGAGTTTTTCTAGTTTATATACAATGCATGAAACAGCGTAGTTTTGATAGGAAAAAAAAAAGAGTTGTAAAGATGGACTTAGCTAATCTAGCCTGTGACCTAACTTGGATCTACTCCAAAAACTTTTGCCCGACCCAAAAAAAGTCCAACCAGCATGGATCCTCTTTGGAAGTAAATTTATTGATAAGGACTGTATTACTTAAGTTGTTTTGGGCTTAAGTTTCAAAGGCTTAATTTAAGTATTTTTTTTTAATTTAGTTATGCCTTACATTTATTTGTTTTAATGCTTGTTAATATATATTTATAAAATGTAAATTTATTTATGAGCAATTGTATTACTATAGAACTCTTAGGGTGATATGACAATAATTTTAGAATTAATGATAATAATAATTAAAAAATTTATGAATTTCTGATAATAGGACTTTAGAAAGTTCGAGTAGTAATTTTTAAAAATTTTTAGATGAGAAAAGATTTTTAAAAATTATCAAAGTAATGAAATATGTAGAAACTCTTTTCAATACAAAGATTTTTATTTTTCCTTAATTTGATTTAAAAAAATAATAAAACATAAAATATTTATAAGAATATGTATTTTTTAGGAAATAAATTTATTTATTAATAATTATATTACATGACTTTTAAATATTAATAATTTTTATAAAAGTAAACGAAAAATTTTTTGAGGATGAGATCCTAAAGAAATTCAAATAGTGATTCTTTAAAAATCTCTAAATAAAAAAATTTACTTAAGATGCCACCAATGTATTAGAGCATTTAAAATAATTTTTTACAATAATTTCTCATTTTAGTATAAAAATTTAATTTTAAAAAACATTATTTATCATTATTCTACAATTTGCTTATTAAATATAATTTTTATTATAAATATGAACAATCGAGAATAGAATTTTTGAAAATTTCGAGTAGAGACTTTTAAGAATTCCTAAGGTGAGAATGTTTCTATTAATATTGTCAAAATATTGTAATATTTTTAGAAAATTTTCGATATGCAAGGATCGTGTTTATTTTCAAAAAATATAAAAAAAACTCAAATAAATAATAATAATATATTTTTTTATAATAAAGAAAATTAAGAAAGTTAATTTTTAAATACCAAAATTAGGATCATTTTAGTCCAAATCAAAGGATAATACATAATTAATTGATATTATTTTAAACGGACACTATAGGAGTGCTAATCTCTCTTTACGCGTAACTGATTTACGAATCCAAACTATTTTCACAAACCAAAAAATTATTTTTTTGATAAAGTTTTAATTAATTTTAAGATTTTATTAAAATGATATATTTTAATAGGTGATCAATCGCACCTAACCAAAAAAGATTGATAATAATTCTTTTTTGTTTTTAAATTCGTCTAGCTCAAAAAACTGTTACAATAGACCCATAATTCAATTTCAATTTGATGTTTTTTCATGCATTGCTCAAATTTTCTTCTCTTCACTTATTTCTTTCTGGCATGTATCTATATAAGTTATCCAGTATCATGCTCAAACTTAAAAGTTCAAGCCACCAATTTTAGTTACTAGTCACTACTCCTTTTTTTTTTTTTTGTCTTCCTTTTTTTATTGAACATCTTCCTTGCAAATCCATGTTTAGGTTTCCCTTGCTTAAATCTATCCCTGCATTCCCCTGCTTGCTTGCTGATGAGTGATGAATAATTACATTAAGCAATCCAGTATCAGTTATCTATTTTAGGCAAACCAAAGTGAGGTGGCAAAAGTTGTAAGCCTTTCTCATTTGGGATCTGCCCTTGAGCTCTCATCTCCTATTCCCTATGTTGGTTTTATGAGTATAATCTTACATTATTATAGTGTTTTATCAGTGAATAAGAAATCATCTCCACAAATGTTTGACCTTTAGACATCAAAGATTCTTTTATGGTATTACATTTTTTACTTTTTTTGTTCCATTACTTCCATCTAAAATTGTTCAGCTTGGCAGCCTGAGTCTGAGTATCAATCTCAAACTAGTTGAAACATATCTTTATATTTACTTTACACCGTTTTCTTGGTCCACGCATTAAGCTACCAAAATTATGTTTCCTGTTGCATCATTTCAACATGCCATTCATGATGCTGTCCTTGTATTCTTTCTGCAAAGCATTATCTTTGCATCTTTTTCACTCTAATATATATATATATATATATATATGTATGTATGTATGTATGCATGTATATATATATATATATTAAAATTGTATATGGCCTTCTCCCCATTATTATCTCTGTTCCTTTTCCTGATGTTCCAGCCTAGAGCAAGCATTAAGTTTCTTATTGGTGAAGTTTCATTACAGAAGAGAAAGGATGAGGAAGTGAAGAGAAAATTTTCAATAATGGTATTCTCAAAGGTCAGGTTCTGACTGGCGTCCGTGCTGCTAATTACAAGGATGAGAAGTTGAAATTAAGATACTCATATAAGGTCATTCTCACGCCAATCTAGCATTATAGCCTTTTGTGTGAGCTTTGATGTTTTCATTTATTAGCAAGGCCATGCTAGGTTATTTATTCTGGGTGATTGACTTGCATCAATTTAATGTGAATGACTTGAATGGTTGGAAGTTGGCCCTAGAGATCACCTATCCTGAAATGCTTAGGCTGCAAAATGATGGATATGCTAAGTATTGTGTTGATGTATGTAAATTTATTATAGGATGAGGCACTATCTTTTATCCCAGGCATTTCACCGCCTTCAAATGCTCTATCAAATGGACTGAAATTCTTCATAGCAATGCTTGATAAGCTGAGGCTGGAGCCGCTATCTTCGTCTATTATTATTTTTACAAAATTCCCTTTCTTGAAGGATCTCTCTGTGCTCGCTGTTGGAAACTGCAACTGCTTTGCTTATTAATGGAAGTTAATGGATTCTTTTAGTTGCTACACTCTAAGTTCTTATGGGAAAGATTATGAGTGTATTGAATTTTACTTTGAAAAGAGAAGCTCTCTGTCATACTTGCTAGTAAAGGAGGAGAAAATTAGACGTTCCATGGTGTGGTAACTTTCTTAAAGTTACACCTGGTTGGGTGTGCAAAACTTTGCCTATATTAATGAATTTGAAGAGCTTGTTAAGTTTTTTACATCACATTTTAGTTCTAGCTCTTTCTTTCTATTATTTTATTTCAATTGTTTGATCATCAATTTTGATGTTTACATACAATTACTGGTACTATTTCTATTCAAACTAATGGTATTTTGTTTACAAGCACACAACTGGCAAAGACTTCAAATTCAAAGCTGGTTATGATTCAGAGGTTCATGTTGGCTGGGCTTCTCTGTAAGTAAGCTAACTGTTAAAATTTGTCGCTTACTGACATTCAAAGAATTTGCAGCCAATTTGATTTTCTCCTTATTATTTCAGTTGTAAATAGAAAGACATCCTGCTTTTATAATTGTTGCTTAGATGTGAAGTATCACTCTATGCATGGATTAAATTAAGATATGGGGGGAGATATGGGTATGTTCAATGCTTGTTGTCCTTCCCCTAAACCCTAGCTATGTTTTTCCTTTTGGATAAGCTGTAATTTCATTTATCCAAAGCTAGCAAAGATCTGCCACAATACAACTATTCCACAATCTTTATAAGATAAATAAGAATGTCATTCTAGTAGCCGCCTATACCATAGCTACATTAAGATTCCAAGAATCACAAAGTTGTTTGTTACCTGCATCTCCTGCAATCTGAATTAGCCCATGTAGTCTGTTCCTAACAACATCCTTGATTCTGTCCATCACTTCTACTGGTATCTCCTCCATATGCTTGGACAACCGTTGATTCATTTCCCTTCATATCTGATATATACGAGCATTCCAAGCTATGCATAGTTGGATAGAGATCAGAGATCTCCTTTCCATCTTATTCACTGCCCAACTCAACTCAGCAACCCGGCTTTCTACTCTTCTGTCCTCAGCCTCCATTCCCGTGACCTCAGCCTGTCCTTGGTGGCCCATTCAATATAGCCATCTAGGTTATCAATGAATGTTTTGGAATATGGTACTTAAACCATATAATCTTATGCCACCCAACCTTCTCTTGCTTAGGCCTAATCTCATTCCAAACCATTTCAGCCGAATAACAATTCCTCGGAAATGACCACACCTCAACTCCATTGTCCAGTTTAATGAATTGCTGAGCAATCTGCCTCCATTGGAGTTGTTTTTTCACCTTTAGCTGTTGCTACGTGGAACCCTAGCTGTGATTGGTTGTAACGGATGCTATCATGTTTAACACTTTTATTCAATAATTTCCGAGGAAATTTAGCTTTGGAAACTGTGACTTGACGTCATGACATGCACTTCGAAGTAGTAAGTTACCTTTCATCCCGTGTATGCTATTTAGCAATTTGTTTGCAGCAGTGTAGCATGGACGCATCTAAATCCCTTGCCTACTGATATGGTATTCGTGTCTGACATTGGGACGCTTGCGACACGCCAAAATAAGCATTAAACTTGGCCAGATACCGCAGAAAAAAAAAAAAAAAAAAAAAAGACAATTCTCTTGCGGATAACAAAATCATATGTTTTTTTATTATTATGTCTATCATTAGTTTTTATTACAGGGGTAAATATTTTTTAAAAATTAGTTGAATATCTATTATATATTTTTAACTGATGATTACAATATATAAATAATATTTTTTTATTATCTTGTCACGTCATGTCTGTTCTCATTTTTTAAAAATTACTATGTTGCCATGTTCGTAACGTGTCATGCCCTGTATTACTTGTTCGTCTTTGTGCTTCATAAGTTTGTAGTAATTCTTTTACCTTTTGGATTGGCTTCGCTTCCATGTGATTAGAATAATTAAGGTTGAAAGGTATGCCAAATTGGTGTCCGATAACCAAATTTGTTCTGATGATCGTCATTGTATCACCTTCAATTTGCGGAAACCAGCTGTCTTAAAGATCTACAAGTGCGGTGCCATTGAATGGGTTAGGAAAACACTATAATTGTTGAGGGATATCACAGCTCTGATATTATTTGTTAGGTTAAAAGCCCCAATCCAATCACACCAGCGGAAACGAAATCAAACAATAAATCAAACACACAAGAGATAATAATTTAACGTGGTTCGATCCAACTGATTTACATCCACGGATGAGAAACAAGATTCACTAGTTGTAAAGAATTACAAACATACATCATATCATCAACCTCACTCAACAATCAATACTCATAAGACACTCTCAATCTCCTCTAGTCCTATGAAGTATTCTCTATCCAAACAAGCATAAACCCAAACTTTTGTACACTTTTTCAATACAACCAAACACATACTCATATGTTCTCATACATCATACCTATGTATTAAGATCCCTCTCCTCTTAGAATTCTTCTCTTGTAAGTCAAATTTGCCTATTAAGAATCCATTTCCTTTTAGAATTCTTCTCTTGCAAGTCAAACTTACCTATTAAGAATTTTCTTTCTCTTGGAATTCTTCTTTTGCAAGTCTTCTTGTCCATCAAGCAATATCTGACAAATCTCAAACAAATCTCTAACAAATCTCAAACAAATCTCTTATGAGATTTGAGTCAATATTCTCAACAACAATATCAATTTTGTTCGGTTGATATTTTTTGGGTTTGTTTTCATCAAGACTCGAGTTCATTGTAAAAGAAAAAGGCATGTCGCTACATATTTACCCATACTAGTAACATGTCACGCTTTGCTACGGATTCATTATTTATTTATTTATTTATAGTTAATGGTATTGAATTTAATAAATCAATGAGCATAATTTTGTTTATAATTTTTTAACAAAAAGCAGTGATTAATAAAAATTTATCAATTAATTTGTAAATAATTTATGAATTTAATTCTCATAATTTATATAACAAATCAAATACTAATCCATTTTTTCAAATTTATCTTTTAAAATATAATTAAAAATATTAAAATAGACATTGAAAATCAAAAACTAAAAAAAGAAAAATCCAAGCATAAAGAAATAGGGGAGCAAAATAGGGATGTCATGTGAACATTTCCACTTACGGATGATAATTAGTCGAGTAGGAATAGGTTTATTCTTGTCTTGACACTAACAAGATATCAGGTTATCACATTTTATACCCAACCTGACATATATATGTGTGCATATATCCACATCCAATATATATTTTTAATATAAATTATATTTTTTTAAGCTTTTAGTTTGCCTTTAAATCTTTCTACCTTACTGGTCTCTCAAACCTATAATCTTCAAGTATCAATTCCAATGACATGTCAATTAATCTAAGGGATAATAGACAATATAAATTATATCTTAATTATATATAAATATAATATTTTATTAAATAAATAAATTAAATAATAACTTTATTAATATAATATATATAAAAATTAAATTAAATAAATAATAAAAAATATATTCTTATATATATCTTGGGATGGGGTTAGAGGCAAAGAACTCTAATCGCGCCTATGAACCGACTTTGGTTTTCAAAAAGAAAAAACCATCCTACTTTGATCTAATTTCAATTAAAAAAAATTGTTCATATTGGATCAAAAGATTGAAACCAATTGGTTATGGATTGTTTTGACATCCTTTTTACCAATGATAAAAAAGGAAAAAAGGATAAAAAAAAAAAAAAACAAAGCAAGGGCCAAAAAAAGCCAAATAGGGGTGCCACTTGGATATTTTTATTTTTAATTTATCTTTTAAAACATAGATAACAAATATTAAAATAGACAATTAAACAAAAAAAAAGGAAATCTAAAGCTAAAAATATGAAATTGTCCAAGTAAAAAAAGAAAAAAATGAGCTAAATTAATGAAGCATCAAATGAATAACTTCATTTAAGAATGGCAATAGGTTAGAAAGGATTTATATTCTTCCCAACTTTGACCCTTCTTTTAATAATTCAATCTGACTCTTATTTGAATTCGAGTTATTATTTATTGATACTTGATCATGGTTCATTGCATATATGTATAACCTACATTCAATTCAAATTGATAAAAATTAATTTAATAATTTTAATTTAGTATAATATTTATAAAAATATTATTTATATATATAAATTTAATCTTAATTATGTAAAAGGTGTTTATAATCTAAAACACCTTAGTTATTTTTTGTTAAGTGTAAAAAATGCCCTTGAATTATAATTTAATAATCATATAAACTCTTAACATTTTATTGCAATTAATTAAACTCTTAATTTTCTATTTTGATTTAATTGAACCTCTAAATGGATTAAATCTAGTCACATGGCAAAATTGTATCAATAATCCCCGAATTATAGTCAATTGAACCCTTAAAGTGATCTTAGAAAGAGAAAAGAGAAATAAAATATAGAAGAAAAAGAAAAGAAAAGAAGAATATTTTATTTTATTTTATTTTCACATATATTTATTGTGTCATGTGGAAAACTTTCATTTATTTTATTGTGTCATATGTAATTTTATCTTAGTTGATAAAAAATTAATAGTGTTAACTTTTTCATCCAAGTATTGGATATGAATAAATATTGAAAGAGTTGATTCATTGCAATAAAGAAATAAGAGTTGATGACTTTTTTAATTATAGTTTAGAGATTTTTTTACACCATGTAGCCATTATTTTTAATATAATCTTAATTGTGTTCATAAAGTATAAATTACATCTTAAAAATATAATTTTTAATATGAATTACATCTTAATTATTTTAAATATATTTTTATTCAAATAAGATATTAAATAAAAACTTTATTAATATAATACATAAATAATAAATAATAAAATATATATTTTTATGTATATTGGATGAGACGAAACACCTTAGACTTGCTTTTGACTGTACCCGATTTGAAAAAAAAAAAAGAACTCTATGTAATCTCATATTTAAAAAAAAAAATACACCTATTGGATCGAGGTGAATCTGAACTCATTGGATATAGGTTGTTTTCTCATCCTTATATTCATTGACTTTTTTCTTACAAAACTTATCTAATTAAAAAAATTAAAATCTAAAAAACAAAGGAAATGACAAAAAAAAAAGAAATTCAAATAGAGTGCCATGCTTGATTTATTAAATTAACGTATTAAATAATAACTTTCTTAATAGAATACATATATAAAAATATAAAATTATATAGATAATAAAAAATATATTTTTATATTCCAGAGGCAAGGTGGAACATTTTAAATTCATCTTTAACCAAACTTCGATTTTAAAAAAAAAAAAAACTCTTCTTGATCTTGAATTTAAAAAAAAAAAACGCACTTATGGATTATAGTGAATATACACCTATTAGATATGATTTGTTTTATTATCTCTACCTTCATTAACTTTTTCCTTACAAAACTTATCTAAAAAATAAAAATAAATCAAAAATAAAAAAAATGGAGGAAGGTTGGGGTGCCAAGTGGACATCTCCACCTTGTTTCAAAATCTATAATATTCATAGTATGGATTTTCTTCTCTTTAGTCCTTAGGAAGTAGTAGTCCTTTATGGTTAGTAATAGTAACTTGTCTCTGACAAAGAAAAGTCTTCTAGCAAAAGGGTTAAGATTGGACAAACTGAATGAAAGTTCATGTAGTTCTAATAAGTTGAAATCAAACATGTAAACATGATTGAAAGATTATAATTATAATTTGTAACAGACAGAATTGTAGTTAGTAGTAGACTAGTAGTATTAGCTTTTTTTGAGTTAGGATTGCATAGTTGTTTTAGTAGTGAAGTATTTGGAGGTCTCACGCTCTTACTTAAATGACATTATTTTAGGGTGGGCAACAGAACAATAAAGCAATGTTGTGAAGATGGCTTAAAATTCTTAGCAATTTTCTTTGACAAATCGTTTAGAAGATGAAAAGACCAAAGAAATAAATTTTGACATTTGCTATAATAAAGCCCCATGAATAGTAACACCCCATTAATAGTGATTACTGTAAAGATGGAATGTTGGCAGCAACAAAGTTTGAAGAAGAAACTGGCACAGGAATTTTGACACTCATACTGTTGCTACAGTACCTGTCAATTTTATAAAAACCGACGCCTTGTATGGTAAAATTTTACCTATAAATAGACATGGGATTGTAAAGAGCAAAGTGTGCCTTTGAAGGCCTCAGGTGTTTTGTGTGCGTGGTGAAACCACCAAAAAGGAAGAAAAGTAGTAAGGAGTGAGAGTGAGGTGCTAAAAATGTAGTCTTATATTATAAAGGCTTAGTGCCTGCGAGGGTAGCAAGAATGGTACCGAGGTTAGAGAGTTCTAGGGCATAAGGACAGGTTTGGTTTATAGGTTGGTGAAGGCTTTGGGAGAATGTTTAGGTGATTAAACACTTGTATTCATCTTGTTCTAAATATAGTGAAAATTTTTTATCGTCTCAGTCTGTGAATGTATGCATGATGCCAAACCATGCAAATTTTCGATCCACATATTATTTTTTCATGTATGTTTCCTAGGTTTGTTCTAACAATCAATAATATCGAAGCTATCATTGTACCTAATAATTGGTAACGGATAGTCCTCATGGATCTTAACAAATAGTATTAGAACTGTCTCAATCATAACAAATGATATCAAAGTTAGGCCAATTCGAAAGATTGCTGATGTCAAAGCCAAGCTTATTCAAAAAATGATTGATGTTATAGCCAGACTTATCAGAAAGCTAATTTTTGTCAAAACTCTAGGTTATTTGAAGGAAGGAGATAAGAGCAAGGTTAGCCAGATTACCAGAGGGATGATTGTTGTCTATAGCCAAAATTTAAAGTTTTTTAGGGGAAGTACTATTCATCATACGATACTGTTCAAGTATACAGTCTTGTTCAATTATATGCTACTATTCACAAATATGAAAAACTAATAGTGTGGATAAATACATTTTGGAGTTCTGATTAATGAGGTTGAATTTTAAATGGGACCGATTGTGACCCTTCCAATCTTTCCTGAGAGCTCTAAAAGTATTATTCATATGATACTGTTTTTGTATACTTTATGTTGGTTGTGAAAGTGCTAGCTAATGAGGAAGGAGCAATCTAGTCTAGTATGGCGTATCATGATGCAAGCGAATGTAACAAGAACTGATTAAAGAAAAAAAGCATGAAATTTTAAAAAAGGTGAATGGCAAAATTTTGTGAAATCTTGAAGATGAAGGTTATTGGAGGTAGCGATGAGACCACCACGTTGGGCTTGTGGCTGTAAGTAGAGAGCAAGTGTATGACAAACTGATATTACCTTTGGAAAAGCTTCAGAATAGAAGAATGTACTCCTGTGTTTCAACACTTGGTTATGCATTTTGAATAGAAGTCGGTAAAGCATTGTCACAAGTTCAAGCACGATTGAAGATTTTGTCTAAGACTGAATGGTAAGGTTAAAAAAATGTGGAAGATATTTATTTCTTGGTGGTTCTCGACTTGACAAGATAGTGGTATTCTACTAAAGGTGGAGTCTTGAGATTACAGTTTGGACATGATGAAAAGGGTGTGATAAAGGTAAATTTTGAAAAAAAAAAACCTTTATGTGATTGGACAAAACTACAATTCTTAGTGTTGCTTGAATGTCATTAGTTAGTACAGATCTCTGAAATATTCAGTGCAACGAAGATGTGTTGTGCTGCAAATGCGGGTTGAATCATGGTCTTCATGTTGCCATGTGGAGTTCCCTTGTGGTATGTTGAATAGTAGATATTTTAATCTGTGAAGTTGTGTTGATGGCATGTGCTTGCAACTTGTATATAGCAGAACACTATGTTATTGCTTGGAACAACAATTATAGTTGTAAAAGTATGGTAACTCTCTAGATGTTGTTGGTATAAAATCTTAGAATATACTTTCTAATTCTAAAGTGCTCTGGATTAGGTGAGATGGATAGACTACTCATGAGATTTTCGACGTATGTTGTGAACTAACTGGTTTAACGGTATGTTGGGAAACTTTAGCTGAAGCCAGATTAAAGTGAATTGTTGTGCTTTAGTTGTAATGGCAGACTTAAAAAGGGATGAGGAAAGTTAGTGCATGATGTTCTTATTTTAGGTCACCTTATACTAATAGAGTTGAGGTATCAGGAACATACCACCCACTTAATGAAATCATGCATGTTAGGAGTCAGTTGGAGTGAAAAATCACAGTGATGTGGAGCAGCTGGAGCTTGATGCGAGCGTTCTGTTGTTAATACAATTTGGCATCTTAGTCAAGCCTGTATAGTTGTGATGTAAGGCACATCGCGAAAGCAATAGTCCGTGAGATATTTGGTTTTGCAGATGCTTGGTTAAAGTGTGGCAAGTTTCATTGTGTGTTTATAGCACTGTTGTTACAAAATTACTATCACCTTTGGTCTGTTGTGAATTGTTGGCTTGTAAAAAGAATGAGACTTTTTTGAAAGATGCTATTTTGAGAAAGGATGCCCTTGGAGAGTGGTCATTGTGGTAGTTGACAATTACTCTCAAATAGTTATTGTACTACAGGTGTGTGTGATTGGAGAGAGTATCACTAACACGGATCATGTTGAGTATATAAGAAGGATTTTGACATGGTATGGTTTTCATTCCTTTTAGATATGAGAATTTGGAGTCTAGGTGACAGACGGTCGTGGCCTTGTCTAAGACAAAGGCAAAAATGATCTCAAAGTAGATGTGGAGGAAGCTACGCGCTTGGAAGATCTTTACAATATGAGTTTGCAGCAAGGATTGATTGTTGTGTTCTACAATTGGTAGAATATGGTTCGTACCTAGATGTCAGTTATCACTTCGTTCGTGGACATGTATCACTAGGTATTGGTGATGTTAGTAAAAGTCATTTACTGAATAGAACCCCACTGCTGTGTCCAATGAAGATATTCTCGATTGTAAGTTCAAATATGGTTTGGACTTGGTTAAAATTCACATGCTTTGTGGATCTGCCTTAGGGGTAGGTGTGGAAAAGACAATTCAGTTTTTGAGAAAGTTGCTAGCTTGTAAAAATTTTCAAATCAAGGTGAAAATTGTTGGGAAGATAACTTGAAATTTTTAGCCTTTTTTTTTTTGAGAAATTGCCCGTAAGATGAAAAAAAACCAAAGTTGCAAATTTTGACATTTATTACAGTAAAGCCACCATGTAGCACCACTATTAACGGTGGTGTCGCCATTAACAATGACCATCACAAAGATGGAAAGTCGGTTAAAACAAAGTCTAAAAAAAATTCGAAGCAAAAAATTTTGGCTTTCATATCGCATACTACATTATTTGTCGCCTCTACAGCAACTGCTACTGTGTGTATAGTGAACATAAAAAATTTTGCTTATAAATAGGCATGTCATTGTGAAGAGCAAAGATGTACCTTTGAATGTCTTAGGTCTATTATGTGCTTGGCGAAAGCACTAAAGAGGAAGAGAGGCAGCAAAGGGTGAGAGCGAGATGTTAAAAATGTAGCCTTGTACCATAAAGGCTTAGTGCCTACGAGGGTACCAAGAAAGATATCGAGTTTAGAAAGTTACAGGGCATAAAGTATAGCTCTCGGGTCTAAGCTATTGAAGGCTTTTTAGAGAGTATTTACGTGATTAAACATTTGTATTCATTTCGTTCTAAATATAGTGAAAAGTTTTTATCGTCTTGATTTGTGGATACCAAACCACATAAATTTTCGATGTTCTTGTTGTTTATTATTTCGCATATTATTTCATCATGCATGTTTCTTCGATTTTTGCTGACAATCAATATTAAGCTTTTGCTGTACCCAATAACAAGTAACAGACCATCCTTATGGATCCTAACAAGAGGGAGGGGGCTTCTAAATACATCATAAAATTTTCTCTATACACCCTCAATTTTTTTTTTTTTAAATATCCACATAACAAATGTCAATTTTAACCTTTAATAAATGACAAAAATATCTTCAATAGCTTAAACAACCTTAAACCACTTTTGTAAATCTCAAAAATGGATGTATTCTAGAAAATATATTTTTGAGAATACAATATAAATTTTGAAATTTCATTTTCGAGAAATATATTATGTTTTTAGAAATAAATTTACGAGGGTAATATTGTATTCTCAAAAATCTATTTATGAAAATACATAAATTTTTGCTTAAATATATATTTAATTATAAACTTATGGTAACGTTTAATTTAAATTTAAATAAAATAAAATACATTTAATTTTAAAATAAATAAATCTTATGTGCTAAGATTTTCAAATATCTCTAATGATTTTTTTGAGGTATGGCTTAATTCTGGCAATAAAGACCTCTAATGGTGGTTGAAAAATTAAAGGTTCTTATTATCGGATTTATCAATCTCTTGATGACATTGTCAGGGTTAATGTTTTATAAGGTGTTCAAGCTCGAACTAACATGCATGCATATGCATGAGTTATTAATATGCCCATTCTAACTTGATCATATGTATGAATGGAAGAAAAATGGCAGTTCTTAAGCATGCATGGGCATAAATTGTTCTTGTCTTAAGGCTAGAAACCAATAACACTTTTTTGCCCATACAAAACCAGAAAATCAGAAAACCAAAAAGTAGTATTCTTGGTTTTCTCGAATCTCAAGAGAAAAAATAAGTTTGTTCCATGCATGCTTGAAAACATCGATTTTAGCTCCATTTGCACACATGATTAAGTAAATAGGTTTATAAGTGCATGACTAAGGTTTCCAATGATTAAAAGTGAAATCGAGCTTTTTAAAAATAGATATTTGAGAAGTCTTAAAGCTTATTGGAAATAGATATTCGAGAATCCTTAAAATTTTTCAAATATTCATTTTTGAGAATTCTCAATGTTTCTCAGATATCCATTTTTGATAAACTTGATTTTTGAAAATAAAGAGAAAAGATAAAAGAAATACTAGGAATGGAAAATAGAAAGTTAGGGATGGGGTGTATTTAGTGGAATTCTATTTACACTCAATTTATTATTTTATACACCTCACTTCTAAATACACCTCAAATTCAAAACTAAAATTTTTATTTTTACTAAATACACCCCATCCTTTACTTTCTATTTTCCATTCCTACCCTTTCTCTCTTATTCTCAATTCTTTTTCTAAAATCGAGCTTCTCGAAAATGAATATTTAAAATGTTTTGAAACTTTTAAAAAATGAATATCTGAAAAACTTTAAGAATTATTGAATATTCATTTCCGAAAGACTTAACGCTATGTGTGGATAAATATTAGTAAAAAAAATAAAAGGAAAGTAAAGTAAAGGAAATGAAGGTTTTTAAAGGAAAGGAAAATATATATGTACCCATTGTTTGGATAACTAAAATTAATAAAGGAAAAGAAAGTAAAGGAATCCTAACAACTATTATTTAGTTAAATAATGGAAAATGAAGGAAATGATCTATTACATTATTTTTTTCGATTATAACCTTTGATAATTTTTTTTTTTACTATAACATTTACATGTTTATGTTAACATATTCAGCGTTTTCAACTTTCCTTTTATTTCTTCATAAAAATAGTCATCAATGAAATTTATGGAATTCATAAAAATAAGAGCAAAAAATTAAACACAATAAATTTATTGGTAAATGATATTTTGTATTCTCAATCTAATTTTAGAGCTCAAAATCATACATTTTTAATTTAGAGAAAATTAATAAGAATATAATAGTCATTTTATATTTTAAAATTTTTATTCTTTTCTTTTTTTTTCCTTTTCCCCCAATTTGGGGCAATTAAAAATAAAGAAAGTTGAGGGAAACTAATGGGAGCTAAGCATACCTTCTTTTCTTTTATTTTTTTTATGTCATATACAAACAAAAGAAATGATTTCCAAGTTCTTTTTGTTTCCTTTCCATTATATTCCTTTCTCTCCCCTTACCTTAATCCAAACATAAGCTAAAAGTTTATTAGATATTCATTTTTGAGAAGATCCAAATTTATTAGATATCTATTTTCGATAAGTCTTGAGTCTTCTCGAAAATTGATATCCGAAAAGATACGAGACTTCTTACATCTCTATATCTGAGAAGCTTTATTTCACTTTTAATAACAAAACCTTAATCATGTGCTTATGAATCCATTTACTTGATTATGTATGTGAATGAAATTGAAATCGATGTTTTTAACATTTATGGGATAAATTTGTTCTTTTCTTTTGAACTTCCAAAAATTCAAGAACACCTTAATCATTTTTATCCCATGCATGCTTGAGAACTTGGTCTTTTCTATTCACACATATGATCAAGTAAGAATAGACACATCGATGACTCATGGATTTGCATGCATGCATGCTGGTTGGACCTTGAATACCCTATATAATATTGTCGCTAACAATGTCATCAATGGATCGACAATTTTGATTGTATCTAACTTTTTGACCACTAGTTTTTATTATAAATTTGTCAATCTGTTGATAATATTTTTTAGTGCCGTAAATATTAGAGATCCAAATTTTTTTTGTTATCAATAGTTTATAATTAAATATATATTTTTTAAAAAATTTATGTATTTTTGGAATCAAATTTTTGAGAATACAAATAACTTTTGAAAATTCATTTCTAAGAAAATAATATAATTATCAAAAATAAGTTTTAAAGATATGTATTTTATTCTCGATAATTCATTTTTAAATTATGTTATTTTCTCAAAAATAAAATTTTGAGAATATAATATAACTTTCAAAATTTCATTTTTAAAAAATACAAGATGATTTTTTGTTATTTAATATATAAAAATATTTTTATCATTTATTAAAGATTAAATTAATATTTGGTATGTGAGTACTTTTGAAAAAAAATTTGTAAGTATATAAAAAAAATTTGATGATGTATTTAGAAAAAAAAAAAAAAAAAAAAGAAAGCTGTCCTTACGATTCTATCCAATGCTACCGAAACTGTCCCTATCCTAACAAACAGACCACGCAGAGAAATAAGATAACCTTTTACTTTTAATAAGGTTTAGTAAAAGTATTTGATAGTATTTAGTTCGTTTGGCTCTATTAACTGTAAGTCTTTCTTTCTGAGTTTTGAGTTTTTTGATTGTGAGTTTTTTACTTTGAATTTTTACTTTACCTACCCGAACGGCAACAAAATCTGACAGAAGGTTATTTGCGTTTATCAAGCTTATGCCGCGATCTCTATTCTCACTCCGGATTTGGAATCTGCCACTGCCAGTGCCATCTATCACTCTCCGTCTCGGAACAATCCGTGGAATGAACAACAACAACAAGAACAATAGCCGCCGCCGTACTGCGGACATCAATATTAAATCTAATCCTCGCTTACTTAAACTCCAACAACTCGTTAACAGCAACGCCGCTGGTAATTATCTACTACTTCACTCTTAAACTCCAACAACTGCCTAAATTCATCTCACATATTCGATATTCCCCTTCGCTTCTTCAAATTTTGGTTTGTTCGAATAACTTGGTTTTTTTTCTTTCACTTTGGTTAAAGGTAAGCCTTTCCCGTTCTTCTTTTCAAGCAATTAAGGGTGTTGCTTATGATTTAAACTAGTTTTACTATATGGGTATTCTGGGAAAAATAAACTGGAAGCGTTTCATTTTGATTTTTTTGCTTGGGGTTTCTGTCTGATCACAACTCATACAGTGACACCATGTTGTATCTTTCCATTTAATTTTTAGCTGGTTGGGAAGAGTCCTGGAAGCAGGGAGTCACCCCTTGGGATTTAGGTCGCCCTACGCCTGTTATTTTACATCTCCATCACACAGGATCCCTCCCCATGGGCAGCGTTCTCGTCCCTGGATGTGGCACTGTATGTTGAATACTCTGCTATATGCCTTATACCTTTAAAATGCAATTTTATTCACTATGCTAATTGGTACCACCTTTGCTTCCTCTCTGCAATTATTCTCATCATATTTCTTCCTTAAAAATATCTGCTACCATCACGTATTACTGATTTAAACAGGAATAAACTGCTCAAACATGACAGGGCTATGATGTTGTGGCAATGGCATGCCCTGGACGCTATGTTGTTGGTCTGGACATATCCGAAGAGGCAATAAAGAAAGCAAAGCAGGTAAGTGTGGCCTTTGCAGTCCTCCCACTTTAACAAGATCCACAGAATGGTAGCTCCAATTTAAGGTATTCGTGCTAGTTTTAGTCTTTCTGAAGGATTGCTTTTTCTAATGTTCTGTTTGATTGTGAATATAGATGTCTTCTTCGTTACCAAATGCGGATTATTTTACCTTCTTAAAGGCAGATTTTTTCTCCTGGCACCCAACAGACTTGTTTGATCTTATTTTTGATTATACGTAAGTTGTCTTTAGAAGCAGGTTGTTATCCCATTAGGAGAATCTATTGATCATCCTAATCTAATGAATTTGCAGGTTTTTTTGTGCTATTGAACCAGATATGAGATCAGCTTGGGCGCAGCAAGTCCAAAATTGTTTAAAACCAGATGGAGAGCTTATTACATTGATGTATCCAGTAAGCATATTTGTTGTTTTATGAATGGTCCTTTATTTCTCTTTCCTTTTCCCCCATTCAGGGACTACTTGTTTTTGTGGTTTTTTTTTTTTTTTTTCATTTCAGTTTTTCTTTACAAATTATAAGTAGCTATGGCTTTGAATCTGCAAAGCATTTCGATTATACTCAGAAATTTGTAGTGATTGAAGTGACAATTTCCTACTCAACTCTGTCATGACACTGAAAGTGAAACTATAATTACGTGATGGCAGATGGATGATCATACTGGCGGACCCCCATATAAAGTATCAATTGAAGAGTAGTTTTCTGCCTCCTTTTTCTGTTTTTATCTAGATTGGTTTCAGAGTATTTTCTAATCCTGTTTCCATAGAATTGCCTGTTAAATTTTAATCATATAGGGAGATATTTATCTGTTGACATAAGAATGATCCATCAAAATCTCTTTGAACTTTGAACCATGCAGCTACAAAGAGGTGTTGCATCCAATGGGATTTAAGGCAATATCCATTGTTGATAATAAATTCGCCATTGAAGTTAGAAAGGTATTTTAACATGCTTTTAGCTAGTAAACTTGTCACTCTGAGCTTGCAAAACCTACCATGCCTTCTTTAGAGCAGTGATTGGACTTTCAAGAATGTGCACTAAATTTCACATAGTCAAAAAAGGTGCAAATCAGTTACATGATTCCTCAGTTTCTGTAAGATGATAAAACCTTTAAGGGTGTTGTGGGGGGAAGGGGGAACTTTGTCTGATAAGAAGATGCTTTATGTCTATTCAGAAATAAAATTGAACCATCCTTATGCACTATGTTACTCATACTCAGACGTGTGTCGAATACGGGTATGTATCCGACACAGGAATGCTCAATTTTTTCTAAGTTTTTTCATATATTTAGAGGTTTGTTTCCCCATACCCATGTCTGTGTGTGTCAGACACAGGTTCTTTAGAGAAAATGAAGAGTCTGATTAACATAGCTTATGCAAAATCCAATGCCATTATAATAAAGTTTACACTTAAGACTACTTCTCACTGCTGTTTTCATGGGCCAGTTGATTATTTTTCTTCTTTATCTGTTTGGATTAAAACAGGTACAAAGAAAACATACTCATGGACCCTTATTTGTCAAAAAGAATTGAGTTTTCTCTTCCTTTTTTTTAAGAGGAAAAAAAAAAAATCTAAAGAGGGATTTATATCTGGCTAAATCTTATCCTTAATTAACTGAAGTTCATACTGACAAGTGATATTTTTGCTTGGACTTGTCTTGACTCTGTTTGGATGTTTAATATCATTTATGTATGACTTGGGAAGGGAAGTGGTTTCTATTAGATTTATCCTCATCCTGTACTGGGAAACAATAGAAAGGAAAACAAAAGGAATGGAAGATGAAGAAGCAATTACTTGTACTTTGTCCACAATTTTTGTGGACATTTCTTAGTGTAGATTTCTAGTATTGGTTTTATTTGATGTCTTCTTCAGCAAAAAGAAGAGATGATTGAACATATTTCAACAGTGAGGGACTCAAAGTGTAATACTTGCGGTCAATGACACACTGTGACCTTGAGTGATATTTCTTCAATTTTTCACTGGCATTTTCTGCAGCTCTGTGTTGGGTTTTGTTTCCCCATGGATGCATTCTATAAATGACATATTTAGGAGCTAGTGATTTAATTGTATTCGTAAGCTGCATTGGTTATCTATAAATCATATGTGTTCTCATAAAGTATAATTGGTTATATATGTTTTAAGGATGTTCTAAAAATAGTATTTGCTTCAACAGGGAAGAGAGAAGCTTGGAAGATGGAAAAGAGCTGTAGGCCACTCCTCGCTGTAAATTGTGATAATGACCGTTGGCTATTGAGGAGCCGTGTGTTGGGGGGGGGGGGGGGGGGGGGGGGGGCGGGGAATGAGTTGGGAGATTAATTTCATTCATACAGCATCTGAATTGGAAGACATACACATGATGCATGATATGTTTCATTTTCTTTCCTTTTTTGTTTAACCTTTAGATAAACGAAAGAATAATAATAAAGAAGTAATTGTTGTTTAAGGTACCCAAGTCACCTGTGGCTGTTAGGCTGTTGCACGAGTAAAATGTGGTTTGATTTTTCATGTAAGATTGGTGTTTTTTCCTAAATTCTGAAACAATAGCAGAGAAAAGGTTAGAAGAATCATGAATGTGATGCTAAAGCGCAAGAGCGTGGCGTGTTTCAAGGGAATGAGTCGAATGTTTAATACTTTGTTAAAAATAAATTATTTATGCATGTATATATCCTTAATCCTTATGCATGAAGAAGATACAATGGTTTTTCTCATCCTACGAGGGAAGGGTTGGGTACGTAGATTGAGTAAACTGCCCTGGGAAAATTGTTGGGAAGTACGGTAGATTAGTAGAGATCAGATGGAATGAGTCTTGAGGGCATAAACTGAAACTTCGTGATTGAGAAGGATTAACAATTGCCTTGAAATTGAGAGAGAGAGAGAGAGAGAGGAGATTTGCATAAGACAACGTCGTCATAGGCACTGGAAGAAAAGATTATCCCGCTGTTACGATGAATATAATTTCAATCAAAATCAAGTAGTTTTAAGGGGTCGAGAGCGCACGTGCTGGTTGAAAAAGACAAAAGGGAAGTCTTATGGAAGGCCGCAAGACAAGGCAAGCTGACAAAAGACGAAAGAAATGCAAGTAAATTAGCAAAGCGGCAAAGAAAGGTTCAACTTTTCAAGTTTCAAGTCCCAAAGTAGATTGATTTGGAGGGTGGCTGAGAGGGTATGGTATGGGGGTATGGGTATTGGATTGCAGCAGTTGAAGAAACATTCCTGTCCAGTCTTTGAGCTCCTCAGAATGTCCCGCCTAACTCCTCGCTCTCGCTTTTAATGCAAACAAATCGCAACGAGCTCTCCTCCTCCACTCCTCTCTTCTCCCCACTTTCCCTCCCCTTCTCTCTGCCCTTAGACTTGACTCTCTCCAATCCAATTCCTTCTCATTTTCATTTCATTTCCCTCTTTCTCTCTTGTTTTCGTTCTTATGATATTAAAAAAAAAAAAAACGAAATTAAACCAAAATGAAAACATAAACGAAATTAATTCTCATTTTCCACAAAACCAAATTATACTACTAACAAACATAAATGGATGAACATATCATCCAAGACGACGACGAGGACAGGGAGGCCCTCGCTGCCCTCAGTTCTGTCCCACCTCCCCAACGCAAGATCCACTCCTATAGCCAGCAGCTCCGCGCCAACTCCGCCCAAAAGCGTTACCATCAACTCCGCAAGCACAGCCTGGATGACATCCCCAAGCCCCCGGACCATTACTGCAATAATGACGACTCTTCCGACGATGACTTCTTCGCCTACTCCTCCTCCTCCTCTTCTAACAACGCTCCCTCTGCTCAAGATTATATCATCACTCATTCCCAGAGGCTCGACCAGAACCTCTCCTTGGAGGGTTGCCCCGAAGATCCCCGCCATTGCCACCCTTTGCCCGAGTTCATTGGCGCTGGTGGTGGTACCGGTATTTTCAAGGTCCCTAAGCGCGCCACCGTACACCCTGGCCGCCCACCTTTCCTGGAGCTCAGGCCCCACCCCCTCAGGGAGACTCAAGTAGGAAAGTTCTTGAGGAACATTGCTTGCACCGACACACAGCTCTGGGCTGGCCAAGAGTGTGGGGTTCGGTTTTGGAGGTTCCAGGACGCTTATGAACCTGGCCTTGGTGCCAAAGTCAGGAGGGGTGATGAGGATGCAGCGCCCTTTCAGGAGTCTGCCAACACCTCCCCAACCATGTGTTTGCTGGTAGATAACGGGAATAGGTTGGTTTGGAGCGGCCATAAGGATGGCAAGATTAGGTCTTGGAAGATGGATCACCCTGCGGATGATACTTCTCCTTTCAAGGAAGGCTTGTCATGGCAGGCGCATCGTGGTCCTGTTCTTTCTATCATCATCAGTTCCTATGGTAACTCCTAAGCTTCTTTTATGTTTTCTTTTTCCAATTTTAATTATTGGTCAATTACGAACTGGATGGTTCTGATCTCAAATGATGTGATGATTGATAATGAAAAAGAAATAAATTAATTAATTAAGCCTTTTAATTTTTTTGATATGCTGCTTTGCTCCAGGTGACTTGTGGTCCGGTGGTGAGGGCGGTTCTATTAAGATTTGGCCATGGGAATCCATTGAAAAATCTCTTTCTCTTAGACCAGAGGAAAAGCACATGGCTGCTTTACTGGTAGAGAGGTCATTCATTGACCTCAGGAGCCAAGTTACTGTTAATGGTAACTGTATCATCTCTTCTTCAGATGTCAAGTGCTTGGTCTCCGACAATGTAAGAGCTAAAGTTTGGTGTGCTCAGCCTCTTTCCTTCTCCCTATGGTACGTTTGACCTCTGACATTGTAGAAAACTTAAAGAACAATTGTTCTTTTTTTTTTCTTATTATTTTTAGAACGAAGGAGTACATTAAATAAATAGGAACGGTAAAGTTCGTTATTAAGAAACAACTTAGGTGAAATAAAAAAATAAAAATTATAAAAGGAAAGAGAAACAAATTTCTACAATCTTGACAATCAGAATAATTAACTAAATCAAAAGAATAAATGAGAAATATTCTCAAAATAAATTAAGAAATCAAGCTATACTAATGTAGGAGAATCAGATTTCTATACTGCCCCTCAAGCTGGGTTATGAATGTTAATCATATCTAGCTTGAATTTCAATCCGTCAAAGATGCTTTTAGGAAGAGCTTTAGTCAGAATATCTGTAATTTAAGAACTTGTACGGACATAGGCCAGTTTGACCAATCCATTTTCTATCTTTTCCTTTATGAAATGTCGATCCAACTCTATGCGCTTGATCTTATCATGATAAACAGAATTTTTGGCAATACTTATAGTAGCCTTATTGTCACAAAACAGTATCATAGATGTCACAGTCTTAACTTTTAATTCTCCAAGTAACCTCATCAGCCAAATTCCTTCACAAATACCATGGGACATTGTTCTAAACTCAACCTTAGCATTGCTTTTAGTCGCAACAAATTGTTTTTTCCTTCTCTAAGTGATCAAATTGCCCCAAACATAAGTACAATATCCAGTAGTAGACCTTCTATTTGTGACTGATCTAACCCAGTCAGCATCTGTGTACATCTCAACTGCCTTGTCCATTGACTTTTTAAAGTATAGACTTTCACTGGGACCCTTCTTTAAGTACTGTAGGATGCAATGAACAGCTTTGTGGTACTCATTGGTTAGATTATTTATGTATCTACTCACCATCCCTACTACAAACCTAATATTAGGTCTTGTGTAGGAGAGGTAAATAAGCTTCCCTACTAGTCTTTGGTATCACCTTTGTCTATGAAAGAGCTTCCATATTCACTTCCAATTTTATTAGTTGAGTCCATGGGTTTATTAGCAAGTTTGCATCTAATCATGCCAGTTTCTTTGAGTAGATCAAGTACATACTTACATTGAGACACTGATATTCTATTCTTAGATTAAGCCACTTCTATCCTAAGGAAATATTTAAGGAACCCCAAGTCTTTTATTTCAAACTCCTTTACAAGTAGTTTATTCAAATCATCTGTTCTTTCCTTGTGGTCTCTGGTGATTATGATATCATCTACATAAATAAAAATGACTTTTTTTCCTTTATTAGTGAACTTAACAAACATATTATGATCAGATTGACATTGAAGGAATCCATGCCTCTTCACTGCCTAGGTCAACTGTTCAAACCAAGCCTGAAGAGACTGTTTAAGTCCATACAAAGACTTTCGGGTTTGCACACTTTGCCCATGTTTCTTGCCTTTCGAAACCGAGGGAATTTCCATGTAGACATTCTCCTCCAAGTCATCATTTAAGAATGCATTCTTTATGTTAAGTTGGTGGAGAGGCCAATCCAAGTTGGTTGCCAGTGACAATAGAACTCTAATTGAATTGAGTTTGGCTACTGGAGTAAATGTTTGCTCATAGTCTATCCCATAGGATTGAGTGAACCCCTTTGCAACAAGTTTAGCTTTGAACCTGTTTATACTTCCATCTACATTGTGCTTTATTGTGAAGATCCACTTACATCTAATCGGGTTTTTCCCTTTAGGCAAATCTAAAATTTCCCATATCCCATTCTTCTCTAGTGCATTGATTTCTTCAAGAATTATTGCCTTCCAATCTGGTTCATTGAAGGCTTCCTGAATATTTTTTTGGAATTTGCGCATTGTTAAGGTTAGTAGTAAAGGCTTGAAATTTGGATTTAACCTTTCATATGAGATGTACTTGTAGATAGGGTAGTAGGTGCATGATCTCACACCTTTTCTTAATGCAATAGGAATGTCAAGGTCACCAGCTAGCTTACAAGTTTTTGTTTCAGATTCAATGGTGACATTAATTGTATCAGTTTCAGGTTCTTGGAGACTCAGATCCGGTTGATCTTTAGTGCTTAGCTGTGTATAGTTGTCCACTTCTTCTTGTGTTTTTTGCTTCCTTAAGTAGACTATAAGTTCTTTTGTTTTTTTTTCTTGCATAAGCTTAGGGTTTGAAAAGTCAAGAATTGTCTGAATAGATTGGGTTTTGGAATCTGTATGGCTGATAGGTTGGTAGGTTGAGAATCTGGTTCTAAAGGGACTCGTTAAGAATCTAGTTTTGAAGGGACTGGTTGGAAAATTGAAGGGGTTAGTTGGGAAATTGACAAGTCAACTACTAAGAATTGATATTCCTCAACAGTATTCTCCCCCTGAATATCATTCTTGCTATAGTATGAAAGCTTCCTAAAGAAGGTGACATCCATAGAGTTATAGAATTTTTTTGTGATGGGTGAGTAACACCTATAGCCCTTTGGTTTGCGAAATAACCAAGGAAGATGCATTTTAAGGCTTTGGGATCAAGCTTGCTACAATTTTGTTGGCTAATGTGAGCAAAGGCAATGTAGCTAAAGAGTTTGATGGGAATGGAAGAGATCAATCGAGTTTGTGGGTAGGAAGCAAGTAGAGTTTGACAAGGTGTTTTAAAGACAAAAGCTCGAGAAGGCATTCAGTTAACCAAATAAGCAAGTAGAGTTTGACAAGGTGTTTTAAAAACAAGAGCTCGAGAAGGCATTCAATTAACCAAATAAGTTGCAATAAGGGTGGCTTCTCCCCAAAAATGTTTAGGCACATTGGAAGGTAACAAGAGGGATCTAGTCACTCTTATCAAATGTCTGTTGGCAACTCCATTTTGCTGTGGAGTGTCAACGCAAGAGCTTTGATGGATAATACCATGATTGGTAAGGTAAGGGCCAAGAATAGAGTTGAAATATTCCCTCCCATTGTTAGTTTTATGATTGGATTTTGGCTTGGAATTGCATTTGTACCATACTATTGAAGTTTTGAAAGATTTGGCCAACGTTGGATTTTTCTTTCATAAGGAATACCCAAGTGAGTCAAGTATGATGACCAATAAATGTAACAAATCACCAAAAACTTATGATATTGTTAACTCTTGATGGTCCCTAAGCGTCACTGTGAATCATTGAGAAAGGTTGAGATGATTTATAGGAAAGGCTAAGGTAGGTATTTTGAGTGTACTTGGAAAGTTGACAAATTTCACACTGAAAATCTTTAGAATTTTGTTGAATAATGAAGGAAATAGCCTTTTAAGGTACAAAATATTTGGATGTCTTAGTCTATAATGCCATAACATGATAAGATCATCCTTACAAGTACCATAGGCTAAGGCTGTACAAGAGCTTTGTGGTCTCTCAATTCCATTATCTTGAAGAAGGTAGAGCCTTGCACATATCCTAGCACTGCCGATAATCCTTCTTGAGCTCAGTTCCTGAAATTCACACAAGTTGGGAAAAAATTTAGTGATACAACATTTATCCTTCGTAAGCTTACTAATGGAAAGTAGGTTACAACTTAACTTAGGGACATAGAGGACAGAGTCGAGTGTTATATCTTTTGAAACTATAATAGAACTTGTTCCTACCACCTTTGAGAGAAAGCCATCAGCAATTTTTACAGCAGAACTATCATAGCAAGATCTATATGTTTTGAATAAGGATGCATCTCCAATCATGTGATCTGATGCTCCTAAATCAACAATCCAAGATTGTGTTTTTCCTCGTTGAACACTTAAGGCATTTAGGAAATTACCTTTTTGTGCTAAGAAACTAGTTCCAAAGGTTGCAAACTTGTTTTGAAGGGTTTGTTAGAATATCACCTTTTTGTGACTTTCTCATGCCGTACCAAAAGAAGAGTTCTCACTCCTGCTAGCCATAATGGTAACTCATATGGCTACAGTCTAAAGATTTAGACTAACTTGCTCTGATACCATGTAGAAAGTTTAAAGAACAATTGTCCTTTTTTTTATTATTTTTAGAATGAAGGAGTACATCAAATAAATAGGAACAATGAAGTTCTTTATTAAGAAACAACATACATTAAACAGAAAAACAGAAATAATAAAAGGAAGGAGAAACAAATCCCTAAAAACTTGACAATTAGAATTATTAACTAAATCAGAAGAATAAATGAAAAATATTCTCAAACTAAATTAGGAAATCAAGTTGTACTAATATAGAAGAATTAGATCTGCACTAATATTGGAGAATCAGATTTTTATAGACATTGTACTCTCTGCCTCTTAGGTTAACATGTTGAGATACTGCTCAGTCTGCACTAGCAAAGTTTTATTATTATTAGTTCAAGGCTGCTAGTCCCATCTATGCTTTTCAATTTAAACCTGAAACCTTGGTTAAAAATTCATGCTTTTGCTTAAAGCTTGAAGGATGTAATTAACTGGCAAGAGTAAATATTTTATAGCCCATTTCCAGTCTTTATTTTATTCTTTTGTAGGTCATCACATCTAAACTATGTACTACTCTAAGAGTTATTTAATCTGCAGGGATGCTCGCACAAAGGAGCTTCTCAAAGTGTTCAATATTGATGGTCAAACTGAAAATCGAGTTGACATGCCATCAGCGCAAGATCAACCAGCCGTAGAAGATGAGGTGAAGGTGAAATTTGTTTCCACTTCAAAAAAGGAGAAATCTGGGGGCTTTTTGCAACGGTCACGCAATGCTATAATGGGAGCGGCAGATGCTGTCCGTCGAGTTGCAACAAGAGGAACAGGGGCATTTGCAGAAGACAATAAGAGGACGGAAGCATTAGTACTAACAGCAGATGGGATGATATGGAGTGGATGTACGAATGGTGTTCTGGTGCAGTGGGATGGAAATGGAAATCGTTTGCAAGATGTTCATCACCATTCTTGTGCAGTCCAATGCTTTTGTGCTTTTGGAACGCGAATATATGTAGGCTATGTTAGCGGGATGGTCCAGGTGATGGATCTTGAAGGGAACCTGATTGCAGGATGGTTTGCTCACAATGGTCCTGTGATAAAATTGGCAACTGGCAATGGTTATATCTTCAGCTTGGCCACTCACGGGGGTATACGTGGATGGAACATCTTATCTCCAGGGCCAATTGATAGCTTATTACGATCAGACTTAGAAGAAAAAGAAGCAATTTACTCGAGACAAGACAATGTCAGGATTCTCGTTGGATCATGGAATGTTGGTCAAGGAAGAGCCTCTCAGGAGTCACTTATGTCATGGTTGGGTTCTGTTGCATCAGATGTTGGCATTGTTGTTGTTGGGTTACAAGAAGTGGAAATGGGAGCAGGTTTCCTTGCAATGTCTGCTGCTAAAGAAACAGTAAGATTTATGTACCAATAGTGTCATCTATAATGTTCTACACCATTTGATTCTGGTTGGTTACCATTGGATATACTATTTGATTTATTTGAAAATGATAATTCACAGCAGGTTTCCTCATAATCTGATATATTTTCTCCTTTGACAGACACAAAAGGAAATGTCTATTATGTTTCCATAAATAACTCCATCTACAACATTTTTCTTTATTATTCTAATTAATATATATGTATTTACAAAAACCATTGATTTTATTTTTTATATTTCTATATAATTATCCATGTTATATTTATTTATCCATCCACACCCAGATCATATTTCTTGAAGTCTATAATCAGATTCAGTCATTATTGTTGCTTAGTTTGAGCATTTTTGGCAGGATGAAATTACAACATATGTCCTATTTCTAATGGTTCTTGATTTATTAGTTTAAAAAGGTTCATTAACCTTTCATTTTGTATCCATTATTTCACTCTCGTTCATTTAACATTGGCAAAATAGTCCTAATTAAATCAGGTTAAGAAAAAAAGGTGCAAAGCTTTATTTGAATTATGATTTGTTTCTAGGAGTGCTTGATTTGATATTCAAACTCTTAATTTGCGAATCTGTTTACTCCCTGTTTGGTATTTTGGTTATGTAAAAAAAAAAGCAGACACACAAACTCTCTGTGTGCGTATGTGCATGTAGTATGTACTCTCTTCATTAACCTCTTGTTTCTAAGTGTAGGTAGGACTTGAAGGGAGTTCTATTGGTCACTGGTGGCTTGACACAATAGGAAAGGCCTTAGATGAAAACACAACATTTGAACGTATGGGTTCTAGGCAGCTGGCAGGATTGCTCGTTTCTCTTTGGTAAGTAGTTGGCAATTGGTCATTCTTTCCTTTTCCTTGGTAACTGGTAAGGCATGTTTGGTCTTCTTCTCAATGGTTGAACTTGTAATGAAGGTTTTTTTTTTTTTTTTTTAAACTTTTGCGTCAAATTTTAATTATGCTTTATCTCCTATGGTATTACTTATTATTTGTCGCTCAGGGTAAGGAAGAATCTTAGAATGCATGTTGGGGACATTGATGCGGCAGCAGTTCCTTGCGGCTTCGGTCGAGCTATTGGCAATAAGGTTGTCTACCTTGATAACTTTCATTATCATGTTTAGAACTTAGGCGTTAATGCCTCCGCACTTGCAAAGTAGAAGAGGAAAGCAGCCAGTTAAAGTTTGTCTCACCTCATCCTCTTTTGTCTTGTTTATGTTTATGACTTGGGAAGGGTAATTTGTGTGAACTTTTCTAATTTCAACCATTGCAAGTATCTTGGTGTTCTCTTCTCCCTGCAACTAATGCATGATAACCATGGAGAACTAATCTGCCATGCCCTTATCATATGTTTGATAAATTGGCATGTTGGGCAATGAAATATAACTTTGGAGGGAGGCAGATGAGGTATATTTATCTGGTAGCCAATAGCATTGAGGTTTCTAGGAATTGTTTGATAATTAAATTCTAATTAACCGATTATATTAATGCTGGAACCCTTTTTGTTTTGGCTAGTTTTTATACCTACTGTTGTTAGAACTGGTGGGTAGAATGAACTGCAAGCTTCTTTACATCTTATTTTCCTTATTCTTCTCTCAAAATATGTGATGCATACAATAACAAACAGACTGAACTGGTTCAACCTTTTCTTTTATTTTTTTTATTTTTTTTATTTCCTTCCTCTTTCTAGAGTACTAAATGATGTTTATGAGGTTTTAACCAGAGTTGACGAGTTATAATCCAGATAATTCAAACAGGATGCTTGATGGTGATTAAAAGAACTAAGAAAACGTGTTCAAGGAAAAGGAAAAGAAAAAAAACCTTCTGAATGTCTTTCTTGTTTTCTTTGATCTTTTGCCTGTGTTAAATTTGAACCTAGGTAATGTATAACTTTGCCCTAAATAGACTGAGTTGCCTAGCTTTTCATAAATTGGATTCTTTTTCCACTTTTGGCTCAATCACTTGTCCCCTTGACAAAATAAGATAGTTTCATGATTTTCTTCTCTCATGATCCAGATACTTATCTTTCCTTTGATTGTGAAAGTATTTTGCATTAGTTTAGTTGTTTTTCACCTTAATAAAATTAAGAGCAGATTAAAATTAATCTCAATACCTGTTGTTTGATGGTTTTCTTCATTTTATAAGATTGATTTTGGTTTGTCTAATGATGCAGGGAGGTGTAGGTTTGAGAATCAGAGTGTTTGACCGGTTAATCTGCTTTGTTAATTGTCACCTAGCTGCACATCTGGAAGCAGTAAATCGTCGAAATGCAGACTTTGATCATATCTATCGAAATATGGTCTTCACCCGGTCATCAAATCTACCCAATAATGCAGCTGGTATGGTGCGATTACTGTTTTTGTGTTGCTCTCTTGCGTTCTCCACATATTTATTTAGGCTGCTTTATTCTTCTGGCTTGCCACTGGTGCTCTGTGTTGCAGCTGGTGCCTCTGCTGCTGTTCAAACGCTTCGGGTGACAAATGTATGTCCTTGCTTTGGTCAATTTTATTGATAACTATATTATCTTTACCTTCTATACATAATTACTGCTATCTTATTTCTTGATCCATGTTTCAAGATCACTGCATTTCCACAGACTGCAGGTGTCAACACTGATGAAACAAAGCTTGATTTAGCTGAAGCAGATATGGTAGTCTTTTTTGGCGATTTTAACTACCGCCTTTTTGGTATATCTTATGATGAAGCAAGGGACTTTGTTTCTCAAAGATGCTTCGATTGGCTTAGAGAAAAGGATCAGCTCAGGGCAGAGATGAAAGCAGGCAAGGTTTTCCAAGGAATGCGTGAGGCGTTAATCAGATTCCCTCCAACTTACAAGTTTGAAAGGCACCGACCAGGTTTGGCAGGTAAAAAAACTTGGTGAAAATGGTACGAGTTTCTTAATTAAACATTAAGCTAGTTGGCTGCTAGTATTAAGAATCAGTTTAGATTCTAAAGTGGAAGTGTACTGACTGAATGTCTTTGAATTAGTTCTCGTTCATGGTTTGAGTTTTACCATTTTAGGTTACGATTCTGGCGAAAAGAAGCGCATTCCTGCATGGTGTGACCGAGTGATATATCGTGACAACAGGTCAGGACCAGTGTCTGAGTGCAGTTTGGAGTGCCCTATAGTCTCGTGCATTTTACTGTAAGTTTCTTGACAAATTGTTTTCTGTTTCTCTTTGCCATTTTTTATTCCGAAATCTGATCTGCAATGTCTAATTAGGTATGAGGCTTGCATGGACGTGACAGAGAGCGATCACAAACCTGTGCGTTGCAAATTCCATAGTACTATTGCCCATGTTGATAGATCAGTAAGGAGACAAGCATTTGGGGAAGTCATACAATCAAATAAGAAAGTTAGGTTTCTTCTCGATGAATTACGTTATGTTCCAGAAACATTTGTTAACACCAACAATATAGTCCTTCAAAACCAGGACACATTAATCCTACGAGTCACCAACAAATCTGACAAGGATAAAGCTATATTTAAAATCATATGTGAGGGTCAGTCCACTATGAAGGATGATGAGGAGGTAGCCGATTACCATCCAAGAGGCTCCTTTGGCTTCCCGAGGTGGCTTGAGGTATTGCACCTTTCTTTAAGTTGGACACAGATGCATGTTCTTTCATCTTGGTTTTCATGCCTGATTGGTAGAAAAAATTACAAGAAAGAAGAAAGCCAAAAGTAAACATGAATTTTTCTTTCACTTTTTGTTTTCGCCAAGGAGAAAAATAATTGGAGTCCACTAATGTCTGTTTTCCTTCAAGAAAGTCTTTCCCTCACGCTTCAAATCCCATCCTACATTTTCCAAAAGGCTCAAAACTGGACCAGTTAACAACAAAGTTCTCTTGTGAGCCAAACATTTATGGACATATTCTTTCTTTTTTTTTTTTTCCCTTACTTTTCAACCTGATTGCATGGGTCGAAAGCTTGCAATCCTGATTTCCAAAATAGACTTCAACCGTTCTTCCTCTGCAAGGCGTCCTTTAAAACTTCATACCCTGCCTTTCCATTTAAGTCATTGCAATAGTTGTTTTTAAGAGTAATTTGCAGTTTTCCCCGTGACAATGACAGATTTATGCTAAATATTTCAAGAATATATTGCTGTATCACGTATATAACTTTGATTTGTTTGTGAAATATATGATGCATACAACAGTTGTAAGAAGGTGGACTTTGCTGGTCATTGCACGGTATCTTATGTACTTTCAGTGAAAAAAAAAGCTTATGTAGTTTTGCTGTGTTTGACTTAGGTTACACCAGCTGCTGGTATAATCAATGCTGATCAATCTGTGGAGGTCTCAGTCCATCATGAGGAATTCCATACCCTAGAAGATCTTGTTGATGGCATCCCACAGAACTGGTGGTGTGAAGACACTCGGGATAAGGAAGTGATATTGAGAGTGATTGTACAAGGCAGTTGTTCAATGGAAACAAGATGTCATCAGATCCATGTGCGTCACTGCTTCTCAGCAAAGACAGTCCGCATCGACTCGAAGTCCAACAACTACAGGAAAGGCCAAGGAGGTAGTCTTCATCGCTCTGAACTTCGGCAGCTCAGCAGTTCCTCTGATACGACTGATGATCCCAGGAATTCGCATAACTGTTGAAGCTAGAAGTGAGGTCTGATAGGATATAGGGCAGATACAGATGCAACAACCGGAGGGAGCGCGGAGGCAATGAGGTCCGTTGCCTCAGGAATTCATTCCCACAACCACAGTCCGTTTGTTGATGTAAATACTAAAGAAGGCATGGCCCCTATTTGGCGTGTTGAGACTGGTTTCATTTGCTAATTCGTTGTCATTTCTTATATTAAGCATAATGCCATCCATATTCATTTGACTCCAACTATTCTTGCTTGAAAAACGCTGTGATACTAATATTCCTGGACAAATTATTTACTAGAAACTTCAACAAGCACAAGTAATAAGCTTGTTGGTTGTCTCATTTAGTAGTAGCAATATTTTTGGAAAGCCTATAAATTGCCAGTGCCAGCCATTCTTATAGGCTGACTTTTTTTATTCATTTTTTCTCTGTTTTACAACAAGAATTAATACTATTAGAAAAATACCCTCCATTGTCGCGAATCAAATTTTTTTATTTTATCATTTTTGTTTATCATATTTAAAAAATATTTAATTAAAAAATAAAAAAGGTAAAAAGTAAAAAAATCAATTTGGAATGAAATGTGAATGTCTTAATTAAAAATTATTTTCTCATAAAATTAATCTAATAAAAAATAAATATAAAAAGCAAAAAAAAAGAAAAAAAAAGGGTAAATGAGAAAAAAGAAAAAAAATGAGAAAAAAAAAGCTTATAAAGGATATTATATTGACATTTCATGTTGAGTTTAAAATATTAATTTTTTTAATTAAGATAAAAATATTTTATTAATATAATAAATATACATGTATAAAACTAAATAAATAGTAAACTATATACTTTTATATATAACTTGAAATGGGCCAAAACAAAACAATCTAAATACGTTTTTTATTCGATATTTTTTCTTTTAAAAGAAACTTAATTCCTCTCAATTCAATTTTTATTTTAAAAATCACTTTTCATCAAATTGAAATGCATCAAAACTCGTTGAACACAGATTATTTTAGTATCTTTATCCATTGGTACCTTTCGTTGCTAAAATTTTTTAATTAAAAAATTAAAAAAAAAACAAATGAAAAAAAACCCAAATGAGGTGTCATGTAGACACATTCATTTTTTTATTTTTTATAAAATGATTTCAATTAAAAAGATTAAAAAAAAAATTAAAATAAAAAAAAAATTGAATATTCCAATTGAGTTGAGATCCATTGGACACATTGTTTTACCATTCTTATCCATCAACCCCGTTGCTGTAAATTTTATCTAATTAAGAAAAACTAAGAAAAAAAAAAGGAAATAGAGGTGCCACGTGAACATCGGCATTGATTTTTTTTCACAAAATTTATTTGAATTTAAAAATGATTTTAAAACAAAAAAGTAAAAAAAAAAAAAACTAAAGACCTTAAATAAATGTTAAGTCAAAATTAATTAAATTTATATAATAAATGGATGAATGGATTTCATCTTATTTATGTATAAATATAATATTTTTATTAAATTAAGATATTAAATAAAAATTTTATTAATATAATACATATATAAATATAAATATATAAATAAATAATTTAATATATAATTTAATAGATGTAGTTAATGCAAGATGGAACACCAACCTTTGGTTGGACTTTGATTTTTAGGGAAAAATCCTTGAATTGATCACAAATTAAAAAATGCATATGTTAGACTTAGATGAATTGAAACTCATCAGATATATGTTATTTTGTTATTCATACCTCTATCAACATTTTAAAAAAATTATTTATCAATTATTTTTGTTGTAAATTATCTTATTAAAAAGTTTTTTAAAAACTCAGAAAGATAAAAAAAAAAAAAGGCAAAATATGATGTAATGTATACACATACGTTGACTATTTTTTAAAACATTTTTTTAATAAAAAAATTAAAAAAGTAAAGGAAAAAAAGGATCAATAAAGAAAAAAAAGATGAAAAAGAAAAAAAAAAGAAGAAAGAAAGTCAAGTTAACGCAAAATGTATAAATCCAAAAACTTTAGGACTCGCCACTAATAATTTTTATTTAAATGAGATTGGTTACGTAACTAAATTTGTCTCCTTTTAAATAAAGATTCTAAACTTGATTCATGTTCCTCAAAAAGTAGATTCTAGTTTATTAGATCAAAATTGGGTTTAAAAGTATGGTTACATGCAGGAAAATAATAACAACCCTACAACTCCTATCCAAAGAATGACACCAATTGATTTCGTATTATCCAAAAGCTTAAAAAATCTTACCAAGTAATTAATTATCGAAAATTATTTTTAAATTATTTCACTATGTTGGTAATAATTTTAAAATATTTTATTATCTCAAAAGTATCCAAAGAGATTATTTGTCATGTTTGAATAGACTCCGTCGTTAGATTCATTAATGTTTTCAAAAACTTCATTCATAACAAAGGAAATTTTTACAAGAACTTTGATGTTGAAAATCTTTTCTAAATTCTCCTATATGTTGGTAAAATTTAAAAAAAAATTTTCACCTAATAATTTACATAGAAGTTGCTATTTGTAGCGCTTTAATAATTATATCATTGGGAGATTCAAAACTAATTTTTATATAAATGCGCAAATAAATAACTATCATTATTTAATTATTCATTTATCAAAATCTTTCAGTCTATTGATAATTTTTTTTACATTCAAAAATATTTTTAATATATTGGTAGGATTTATAAAAATGATTTTTTTCACAATTTTTTAAACCAAATAAAATTTTTCAATATGTTGATAAAATCCTATCTAAGATTTTTAAAATTATAAAACCTTCTAATATGTTGTATGGTTTTATTTTTTCAAATACAATTTATTTTCCCAAAAAATCATTTTTTAAATTTAAAAACTCTCCAATATGTTGGTAAGGTTTTCTTTTTAATTTTAAAAATTATTTTGAAAATTACAAAACTTTCAATATGTTGATAATGTTTTATTTTTATTTTCTAAAATCTATTTTTAAATTGCAAAATCTTTCAATATGTTCGTAAGGTTTTATTTTTCTTTAAAATTTTCTTTTAATATTCAAATAAATAAAAGATAAAAAAAGATAAAAAAAACTAAAGGAATTTCGACTCAACTTGAAATTGGTTTTGTGGCTTTAAGGCTTGACAGCTTGACTCGACTTAATGACTTAATAGCAAATCAATGTAATAGATCATGGGTTAATTGTGATTGGATTGAGTCAATATGCGAGTTGGTACGTAAGTTCCCTTTTTCTAAATAGCATTGTTTTAGCCAATATAAAAGGTTGAGATTTTCCATTTCTTTCATTTTTCATTTTTTCTTCTCTCTCTTCCCACAAGAATTATTTCCCTTTTTTCTATCTTCAAGATCTTTGGTCATTCAAAAACCAACAATTCCCATATTTCTATCAAATCCCTAAATTCTATGCCTGAGAAAACCAAACAGCCATTAAAATGTTCAAAGTTCATCGAAAAAGTGGTTAGAATCTTCAAAGTCATCGAAAAAGGTCATTGAAAATTGCAAAATTTTTAAAAAATTTCTAGAAAAAAGAAAACTATTCCAAATCCCTTTTGAACTCCTAAATCTTATAATCTAACTTGCTTTCCTAGAATTAACATGAACAACACTCCTAATTTAAAATCAAACTTAAAGGAAAAAACCTACCTAGAATCGGATGCTCTTACTATTAGAATTCCTCACTGTTTTTCCTTACTTTTTTCATTATCATCCTCTTTTATAATCACTCTTTGAAATTCCTCTCTATGATTTTTGTGATTGTTGTTGATGATCTCGTGTTGAAAATTCAACACTTTCTCGTTTGTTCGATTGAGTTGCTAGTGATGGGTGTTGATTGTCTATTATGTGATGGTTTTTAGAACTTGTTGCTAAATTGTTGGCCAATTCTTGCATGACCTATAAACCTAGATTAAAACCTCAAGAAACTAAACTTGAATCCAAAAAGTCATTACGATCAATGCCCTTCTTTATACATCTATATTTATCCCCACTTTTGTTAGAATTGTTTAGATTTTATTTTTTCTTGCTTTTTTACTACTTAGTGCCTGAATGTGCTTTTGCTTCTTTGTTAATTGTGTTCACTAAAAACTGGGTTTCTTTATATTATTGGCCATAGGTTGCTTCATTTCTATATCTCTTCTTGATTGCTTATTCTCAATGAATTATGTTTGTAAAACTCAATATGAAACTTTGAAGTCTGTCCTTTTTTCTTTCCTTTGTGGCTGTTGTGTTGTTCAATTTAAATAGGCAATGATGTCCTATCAACAGATTAAAATAAAGTTACTATTCAAAAAAATTTTGGTGTTATCTTATTGAATTTTTATCTCCAAGAAACCTAATCTAACAAAAATATCTCTAGAAACAATTCAATTTAGATTTTTTTCCCTCAATTTTTTGATTTTTCAAAAATAATAAAAATGAACTAAAAGATATAAAAAAAAAAATCCTTAATTCAAGTTTTAAAAGGTTAAAAACATATTTGGCCCCTAAACTTTATATTTTTTTTGTCAAATTGATACCTATAGAATTTTATAACCATATTGGTACCTAAACTTTCAAATCTGTTATCACATTAGCACTTCGGACTAATACTGATAGATAACTTTGTTGACGTAGTATGAGCCTTCAATAAAATGTTGACATGTGTCAAAAAATTCAAGTTAGTAGCAAATCATCAATGACACATCATCATTAAAAGAAAAATTTAGAAAAAATTCACAAAAAAATTCTAACAAATTTTTAAAACTTATAAAAAATATAAAAAAGCTTAAAAAATTTTTAAAAATTATAAACAATTCTAAAAAAAGTATGAAATTTTTTTTAAATGTAACAATTTTAAAAAAAATTCTAAACTAATTTCAAATTTTTCTAAAATTTAAAAAGTTGTAAAATTTGTAGAATATTTTAAAAAATTCAAAAATAATTAAGGAAACATGAAAAATTAAAAAAATTCCAAAATTAAAAAAAAATCCAAAAATTTTAGAAGAATAAAAAAACAAAAATTTATGATTTTAATAAAATTTAAAAATTTATTAAAATTCGAAAAAATTAACAAAACTTAAAAAAACTAAATTCAAAATTCAAAAAAAAATAACAAGTAAAATAATTTTAAAATATTTAAAAAACTAAATTAAATTTAAAAGTTTTAGAAAAAATTTTGAAATTTTTTCCTATTTTTTAGTCTTACAATTTCAAATTGTTATAAACTTTTTGAATTTTTAATTATTTTTAAGGTTTTTTGGATTGTTATTAAAATTTTAAGTTTATTTATTTATTTTTTAGATTTTCTAATTCTAAAGAATGTTTCAAAATTTTGAAATTATTTAATTTTTCAAAAATTTTAAAAAGATTTTAGGTCTTTTGTTATTTTCAATTTTTTTAAGGTTTTGTAAGCTTTTTAAACTTTAAGAAACTTTAATTGTTGAATTTTTAAAAAACTTTCAGAATTTTTAAAAATTTTCAAATGATGATAATTTTTATAATTTAGAAAAATATTTCATATTTTTAATTTTTTTTAGAAATTTAAAAAATTTTATAACATGTTTTATAAATTTTCAAAAATTTTAGAATCATTTAGAGTTGTTTTGAATTTTTTAGAATTTTTAAATTTTTTGTGAAATTTTAAACAATTTTGAAAAAAAAATTTAAAATATAAAAAAATGTAGTATTTTTTATAATTTTTAAAATAATAAATTTATTTATAAATTTTAAAATTTTGAAAAATAATTTTAGAATTCTTTTTCAAACTTTTAAAAAAAATTTAGAATTTTTTAGAATTGTTATGAATTTTTTTAAGTTTTGAAAATTTTTTTGAAGTTTTCAAAATTTTTAGAATTTTGTAAAATTAAAAAAATTAATAATTTTTGAGAAAATTTTTAATATATTTTATTTTTATGTTGACATGATATTAATAACGTAGTATTGATTAAATTTTTTTTATATATTAATATTTTATTAAATGTTAATCTCACGTTAGTGAAATTGATTAAAAGTGTTAACTTCATGTATCTATGTGATAACAGATTTGAAAGTTTTGATATCAATATAGTTATAAAATTTTTTAGGTATTAATGTAATAAAAAATATAAAGTTTAAGAATAAGTATATATTTAATTTCGACTACAATATATTCAAAGTTCAGTGATTAAATTGAATGATCTCGGATAAAATGAGATGTTTACGATTATCATGCGACATTATCAATGATGAGTTTTCCAAGAAAAAAAGATTCGGTTGGATTTGCTAAGTCTGTAGGGGAGTCCTACTAATTCCAGCAACGTCTGCTAATAAGAGTCTTCAAATCTGTAAGAATCTGATGGTGGATTTTGAGTTCTGCTTTTTTTGCTACATTTCCATTCGCCAACCAATCTGCTATGTAGTTGTTTTGCATTGGGATGTGAGACAATTTCCAAGACCAATAAGTGATTTAACCCCAAAATGCAAGTAAATCCAAATACTTAATTCCTTCATTCGTGGATGATATTTTTACCCAATTTTAATGCTATGCACAAAAGACAATTGGCTACTATTAGCTGTTAGCTCAACTTGAGGATTGAACTTAAGAGATACCTACTCTGTTGAACCTTTTTTTAATTATCAACGAGGCCATCCAATTCAAAGTAGTGAAAAAAATTTCCCCCTTCATTCATTTTGTCCAAGTCATTGGTAAAGTAGTTATCCGAGTTTAGCTTTCTAACAGTTGATATTAGATTCGTTACTTGATGTGATTGAAGTGGTTTCACATATGAAACTTGGAAAGAAGAATTTTCCGTTCATATTTTATTTTTTAATATTTCTCTCATATACCTATCAGATAAACAAACATATCTATAGCATTTTTTTTCATGCTTAAAAATATATCCAGCATGTTTTTAATACACATATTTAAACTTTATATTAATAGTTTTTTTTTAAAAAAAAGATCAATTTATATAGTGTAAAATAAAAAAAAATTCATACTTTTTTAATTTTTTATTTTAATAGATCCAAAAAAAATGAAAACAAATAAAAATAAAAGCTAATAGTTTAATCTCATTGTTTGAATTTATTAAAATTAATGGTTAAAAAATATGAAAATTTAAAAAATATTTACATTACATAAATTGACTTTTTATTTAAATAGTTTGAAATTTAGTTGCAGTCCCAGCACGTAACGCAGGCTACACACTAGTATGATATGATTGATTATTTGCCCTAAGCAAATCTTAAAAACTCAAGAGGATTTTTAAAGTATAGGTGTCAAGCAGTTAAGCTTGGGCACGTGTTAACGTGAATTTTAAACGAAAAAGATTACTTTAAACGTATTTAGTATGTATCTATATATATATATAAAGCTAGTTACAGAATTGAAATTTGAGTTTACTAAGATATTAGTATGATAGCTCAAGCTGCTGACAGTAGTATTAGGGGAAATTTCGAGAATTCAATAACATTTTTTTATGGTAAATTACGAGTTGAATTTTATATTGATGAAAAATCCATTAAGATTAGTTTCTAAAACATCAAACAAATCATGATTTCAAGTTTTTTGGCTTAAGAAATGGTTAATTTAACAAGTCTTCCACAAGTTGGCAAATTTATTGTTAAAGGATTTTGGGCTAATTTGGGTGATTTTATGATGTAAATGACATTATGATTGATTTTTGATTTGTTCGTTTGATTTTGAATAGAATTTGGATTATTTTGAGAAAGAACAAAGTTTTTAGAATGAAAAGAAGTTGGTAGAATCTTATTAACTTGACTTGTTTTAAATCTATGTACAGTAAGTTTTTTTTTTTATAATAAATGAACATTTTATTTTTTATATGAAAATAGAGTAAAAAATTTAATTATTTTATGTTTTGCTATTTAAATGATGAATTTGAGCTAATGAATGAAATATTGATTCGTTGATAAGAATTTAAAGAGTGTTTTTATCAAAGCTATAAACTGATCCTGAAACTGGAATAATCAGCACTAAAACTAGTTATACCTTCTTGCTAAGGGGTAATACTAGTTAGTAATAACCCTACTAATGGGTTATGATAATTAGAGCACCGTTCTACTAATGGATTATAACAATTACCACACAGCCCTCCTAACAAATTATAATAGTTAATGTATGATCTCATTATCGGATTATAATATTATATAAATTAATAATAATCATACGATCTTGGATTATATTAGTTAATATAAGGTTATATTAACTGATTATAATAATTAGTATTGATCATTTATTGTTAATGCAGCCCTTGTCCCCGCTTATAATCGATATCCTAACTAAAAATGAACTAATGATAAAGATGATGAAATGATGTATGATGATACTTTATGATTTCTAAATGTTGATTTATGACTTGGCTTGAAGGATGGTATCTGTTGTCAATGATTTATAAAATTATATATGTATAGGTATGGTAATGAACTTTTAATAATTTTTGTAATGTTATAATATAATGATTTGAGTTTGAATGAATTATACGACATTATTATACATTGAAAATTATGTTTAATATGATAGGATTTGTGAGGTTATATTTATTAAAATGCGGCACTCTCTTTTATTTTTTTTTCAAAAATAATTAAGTGAGAAAACTAAAAGATCAAATTGAGAAAATTATTTTGGGATTGAGATAATATAAGTTCATGAAAGTCTTAATGGAAATGTAACGATACTTTGGGTATTTTAGTAATTCTGAAAAAATTTTAGATTTGGTTGTACTATTAAAATGATGTGAATTTTATTTCAAAAGAATTTCTTATGAGAAAAAAGGTATCTTGTTTTTAAAGTTTTCTAATAAAATTAAAAAATCTGTTAAAATTAAACTACAAAACAAACTTGCCTTTTTTCCCTCTTCTTGTACTTTCATTTTTTCTCTATGTCTCAGCCATAAATCCCGCACCAAAGCAAAAAACTTCATCTTGTTAAGAGTCATCATCGGCTCTCATGGTATGGTGCCACTTGGTTTCCGTTATTGACAGCTGTAGCTTGAGTTGGTATGAGTTTACGTTGCTAGCAAATAGGTTGCTAAGTGTGACTAGTTTTGTACCAAGTTGAATCTATATGTTTTTTAGATTAGTCAGAAATGTGTGCAGCATTTGTAACATTGTGCTTTGAGAATAGTGTGAAAAACACTTTGTAACTATTGTGTAAGTGCTGCAAAGAGTCTTTACCGAGCACCAAAAGCCCTATTTTTATGTACTAAACGCATTCATTACCTGCTCATTGTTTGTTAAAATACCTAAGTGAATTTTTAGCATACTGTGTCTTCAATTTGTGTTATGTTTTAAGTTGTTTTTAACTTTTGTTCTGTTTGTTTTTGCTTTCGCTTTCCACTATTCCACCCTACACATCTAAATCAAATATCAAATATCAAAATAGCTTGTAACGTAACTATTTGCATTCAGATAGTTTTTACTCGAATCACATAAATTCTACATTGAACAGTTGAGAAATGGTGTAGGTAAATTCTACATTGAACACTTAATTCGGTGCACACCACATTTAATAGCATTTCTTTTCCTTGCAGCAGTTGCTGATGATGCGTTCTTTAACATCAATTTTAGCATAGAGTACACTCAGCCAAATATCGCACTGTTTTGTTGGTCAATCCTTTAGACGGTTAAAAACAAATTAATATTTTATTTTCCATTGCTCTATGACATTGTTTCCTGCTGCTTTATCTGGAACATAAGGTGTAATAAGATAGTTGCAGCATTAAAAAGGTACAGGTACAACAAGCTGATCATTGATAAACCCAACGTATGGCACAGAACAATGCCATTAGGATAGTCTCTTTTCTGATTAAGTATGAAGATCATATGTAATTCTAACATTTTGTGAGAAATATTTTCAAAATAATAAAAGATGATTGATTAAGTGTGATACTTAATCAAAACAAATTAAATAAAAGTTAGAATTAAGCTTTGGTAAAGTTTCATGTTTCAATTGATTCTAAATATAAAAGAATCAAAGGAAGAAGTCTTACCCTACGGGTAATCGACTATCAATGCCAAAGTAATCGATTGTCATGTACTTGAAATTTGTACCAAATTTTCGATATAATTTTGTTCAAAGAATTGTATAGGAGCAATCGATTGCTTACCTTAGAGCAATTGACTGCTATAGCTGGAGTCAATTGCTTAATCGATTGTTAATGCTGGAAAAGTATTTGGTTTCAAAATTTAACCAAGGCAGTCGAGTACTCTAAGGAATCAGTTACCCTTGTGTTAGAAACATTCTGAAATATGAGGGAAGTCGACTGTCCTAAGGAAGAGTCGATTGCTCTGTGGTTTGTAGCATTCTGGAACTGGATTTAACAAAAAAGTAGTCCACTGCCCCATAGAAAGAATTGATTGCCCTATTTCAAAAGTTGTATCTTTCGAATATCAACGCTCAATTTTTATTCAATTAGAACATAATCTTTCACTAATTGATTTATCATCTGTAAATGAATATGATCTTTCATTGAGTGATTTATCACTTGTAAAAGGGTGTATGTGATTTTTTAGAGAGATGTTTTTGTCATAAATGACATAATTTATTAATGAACCAACACAAATTAAGGGACACAACTCTTGGTTTCATGCTCTACAAATAGAGATGGTTAGAACATATTCGAACCTATGATAAAACAGTTTATTAAGTGTCCGAATTCTCTCACTCTCGGTCTCAAAATAGAGACAAAGTCTCTTAAACTTTGTTTTGCTGGAAAAAAAAAATCCACGACTATTATTTCATCTTCTTCAAAGGTGTTTAGCGGTTAGAATTTTGCTAATGTAGAGTAAATTCCAATGAAGGTTTCATTGTATCTCTTTAGATAATTTGATCGACTCCTTTTGCATTCCCAATACCGGTGAGACCAAATAAGTATAAATGAAAGCAATTCCTAGAGCAAGGCGCGTGCCTTTAAGCCATTATTTTGTCGCACACTATTCTCCATATTGATGCCAATACAAAACTACCACCGGTGCAAGAGATCATCACCAACAAGAAAACATCTCAAAATGATCTTCAGGAAACAACATATTTTGAGAAAAATGGGGATTATATTATTAACTTGAAACCAAGCTCAGGAATACATGATCTCTGTTTACAATTCTTGAGCTTCAGCCAAATCTACTAAAGGTTTAAGAAGTAAATTTAGATCTAGATCCAAGCTCATAGCGTAAGCCAAGCTGCCCCTGGAAAGAAAGCCTTCATGTGAAAGAACATTTCAGCCACCAGAAACAAAATGGCAGTTCAAATACCATCTTCCTTCAATTGATCAATCAAACTACTGATTCCATCTCTTCATGCTCACTAGAATATGGAATACTCCACCTCAAGTACATATATATAATAATTATAATAACAACTAGACCTGAAGCAGCAGATGGTCCCTTCAAATTCAAATTATAGATGAAGGAACCAGGGGTATGAGTTTGACCCATATTTGTTCTATTCCTCCACATCTTAAAGCGCATACATCCTTTTAAATTCACTATTCAGGATCTCAGGATCTGAAGCCATAGACATAGAGAGAGAACGGGAGCGACTCTCAGCTTTCCTTAGACTCCTCAACTTTGACTCCTCCATTCTATGTAAAACGACAAAATAACACATCGAGCCAATTGTAGTAAGCATGATTGTGCCACCAATTACAGTCGCACACACAGCAAGCCATCTAGAATGTTTTCCCACGACCACATATGTCAGCGAAATAAATGCGACTGAAATGAAAAGGCACGCCAGCCACATAAGCTTGTTAATTACAAAGACAAGTTGCTTCTTTGCTTTTTGTTCAATCACGACCACTGATGTCTGGACAACAACAACAGCCAAGGAGATGAACAAAGCAAGGCTGTCAAAGACAAAGAAGACAATAAATGTTGCCTTGTTAGCTATATAAGCTTGCCCAAGTGAAACCCCCCCTTTTTTATCCTCAACATACTGTCCAGGGACAGTAAAGATGGCAGCAAAAGCAACAGTAGCAATGAGAACAGCAACAACAGTGGCAGAGTTTATAGCATTGTTTAGGCCACTAATGTGGAGTTTCTTTAGCCTCTTTGCAATTTTTTGCACCCTGAAACCAGTCTGGCGAGTTTGTTGGAGCTGAGACTGGACATCATGTTTTATATCACTGACAGTTTGCTTCAGTTGTTTTGCTGTATTTGGGGGCTTTCCATGGTCCTTAGAATTGGTTGCTCCTGCTTCTTTTAAGATCGACACAAGTTCCAGGGTTCCCATTTTTTCTGCAATGTCAAGTGGGCTTTCTCCCGCCTTGTTTGTTGCATTGATGTTTACACCTTCAACTGATAACAAACAACGTACAATCTGCACAGCAAGTGAATCCAAACTTTATAACCAACCAGTGGAATATCATATGTTTTGGAATAGGAATACACTACTTACATATTCCAACCGGAAAAGATTCCACAATCAGTCAGAAAAGGTTTACCAAGCAGGGTATGAAAATACAAAAACCAAACAAGATATCTATCTCCATGAGCCGAAACCTGATTTACATTTTTGTGGTACAAATTCAGACAACGACCTAGACTACTTTTTATTGAAACTAGGACTGAAAAACCCAGCAGTTGCTTATGTTAAACCATCGCAGTTATAAATAGATAACTTTTGAAAATTATTTTCAATAAAAGATAATGAATGAGAAGGCACCTGAGTACGACCCTTCTTTATTGCAATATGCAACGCAGTATTTCCTTTGTTGTCTTCCACATGCAAAACTGAGGGATCAGGTTTCAACAATTCCAGCACTATCTCCTCATTTTGACCTTTCACAGCCATATGTAGTGCAGTTTGGCCCTTTTTGTCTATCCTAAAACCAGCACTTGGATCCTTGCTAAGCAAGGATTTCACTACTTCCAAGTGCCCCATTCTTGCTGCTGAATGGAGGACAGTTTTACCATTGTTCCTTGCTATCTTAGCAAGGTCTGAGTCAGTTTCTAGAAGAAGATTGACTACATCAATATGCCCTTGTGCAGCAGCTGTGTGTAGGGCGGTTGTACAAGATAAATCTGTAGTCATGGCCGAGTTGGGGAAGGTCCCCAAAAGTTCCTTTAGCACTTCTGCAAGAATGTTTTGGTCAAAACAACTTCAGAAAGAGATTAGCAAGAAATGATTGCTTGGAGAAAGTAAGGTTGAGAATTATAAGAACATAAAACAACTTTTGCAGGAGAACATGATTTTAAGATGCTGCAAGTTGGAAAGGGAATATAGAACATGTTACTTTCATCCTTCTTACCAAATAACTGAGTTAAAAGCCAAGTGATCAGCAAGATAAAGTAAGTCCCTCATCAATAGAATTGAAGGATGATAAGAAGCGGTAAAGCAATCATATTTGGAGTTAAATTGATAAGAAACAATAATTAATAGGAAAAGCAGTTTCAGAATTATAAACAAGTAAATTCTACAAGAGAGTCATAAAAGCTCACACTTAAGATGAACTAACAGAAACCCAAGACCACTCGTATCATTTGCTTGTGCTTGAATGGTTATGGAATGTAAAATGAAGTATATTTCAGGTATCCTACCATCACGAGTAATTACCAGAATTGAAAATTTTGAATGAAAAATGGACTCACAAAGAAGAACCAAGCCACTGGACGGGACTACAATCAGTGTGATTAGCAAGCTATAGCATCATAGAAATCAAGTTCATGTCACAAATAAGGTTAGTAGATTAGTATCTCAATAAACTTCACAAAGTTAAAGACATTGCAAAAAAAAAAAAAACTACAGAATTTATTTGCAATTATATGAACAATTTAGGATTTCTGTCACACTTATTGATGGTCCCATACTTAAAATACTACTTCTAAAGGAATGAGGAATATGCAATAGAAAATGTAAGATGAGTGAATTCTTACCAACATGACCCTGCTTTGCTGCAACATGGAATGGATCATAGCCATTCCGAGCAGTGATAGATGCAGTCTCAAGATCCATACGTTTCAACATCACTGCAACGATGACAGCTTGACCATTCTCTGCTGCAACATAAAGGGGAGTTTCCCCTTCTAGGTTTTGCTTGCCCAAAAATTCCTTGGCCTCAGGACCATCAGACTTCTGAAGAATCTCCCTAACTCTAGTCAAATTCCCCGTTCTAGCTGCCAAATGAAGAGGCGAATCACCCCTTTTTCCTGGAGACTCCCTATTCTTCCTGCGTTCACCTCCGCCAATAAAGCTCAGCTGCCTCTCCATTACTACACGAAAGCTCTTCTGCTTCTCCATAAAGCCCCGAAAACTCTTCTGTTTTTCTATCATTCCACGACCGCTCAGCTGTTTCTCAGTTGTAACACCACTAAAACTCTGTTGCTTTTCCAACACTCCTCCAGTGGTAGATTGTTTAAAACTTTGTTGCTTCTCCATGAGTCCTTGAATAGATGGCTGTTTTTCAGTCGTTACACCATGAAAACTCTGCTGTTTTTCCATGATCAAATGCAGAATCTCAAGCAGTTATCAACAACTCTAAACAAAAAGTGTGTTGCTTGAAAACCTGGGGAATTTCAGAACCACAAATTATGAACTTTTCTCTCCATGCTCAGAAGCGAATATGAACCTCTTCTTTTTGGTTTATTTCTCGGAACTCATATCCCACAAAAGTATCTCTGTTTCTTCGTGATTGATAACAAATTGATTGCCCAAAATTTTCCAATAGAAAATGACTTTCCTTTCCTGTAGCTAGAAGAAACCCAGTTATTAGGCTTGTGAAAGATGTAGACAACCTTAAGCAGTAATATCCAAACAAAAAAAAAAAAAAAAAGGAATCTTGTGGTAAAGAGTTGATTCTCTAAGCGAAGAGTTTATTGTAAGCCAAAATGAAAACAACCCAGAGGCAGTGCACTTTTGATGATCAACTAAAAGAGGGTTTCATAAAAAAATAAAAAATTAAAAATAAAGAAAAAAAAAGCTATGATGGAGAATGGAGCTCAATACCTTTGATTTGAAGCTCAAAACGTGAAGATTGATGCAAACAAATGAATTCCAAAAGTTGAAATCCCCTTGAAAACCGATTTCCCAGAGAAATCTGCAGATCAAATTTTGTATTTTACTGTACCAAACCAGAGGCAACAGGAAGGTAACAGTGAGAAATAGAGTAGTATATCAAAAGAGAAGAAATATCAGGCGTCAGCAGCCATTAGCTAACCACACTTTTTATATATTACCACTAGCGCTGTAACTCCACATTTTCCTGTTTTCTTAACATTTTTAACTCGTTTTTGTTTTTTATTCTTTGTGTCTTCAACTTGAAAATATTGCTACTAGAGTTGATTTTGTAGTTGTACTCGTATTTGCTTTGTTGCATCTGCTGAGCTGGCTGGCTGGCTGGCTGGCTGCTGTGCTGAACTACGAATAAATGCCAACATATGCTTTATCTCAACTTACCAAAAGTTGACAACGCTACGAGTATTGCTTTCTTTTGGTTTCATTCACCACCGAGATTTTTAGCTGCACCTTCCATTTCATTTAAATGAAAATACAAATACAACTAGTATTTCATTTTCTTTTTCTTTTACATGTACTACTTACTGAAATTGAATTACTGCTGGTCAGGTGAAAAACATGCAATGATCGATGCAGAGGAAAAAAATTTGTGGTAAGAGGGCTGGATCAACCCAATCCATTTGCCTGCAATTAGATTTAGCCGCCAATGTTGTCTGGTCTTATCGTTACAGAGAGCATTAAAAAGGAAAAATGAAAAAAAACAAAACAGATGAGGTCAGGTAATGGCACTTGGTGCCCCCACAATGTGCAAAGAAACACTAGAATATAAGCTCTTCAAAAACGTCCATGACAAAAGCATACAAAAAAACAAGCCACCAATCATGGACCCACCCCACCGACCCTTCTCTCCCCAATCCTGACTCTTAACAGATTATAATTACCCAAAGTGCTCGCCAGAATATCCATCGCACACAATGCCCATTTTTAATGGCTCTGAAATTTATCCTCCGCTGAAAATTTCGGGGCATATAAGATGATTTTTGGAGAAAAATCTTGACATTATTATATCTCAAGCATAGATAGGGGTGAAAAAAAATAATAATCAGTTTAAAATTATAATATTTAATTTGATTTAATATAAATTAATTTTTTTCTTCAATTCAAATTAAGCTTACATATTAAATATATATTAAATTTAAATTAAATTTCGAAATAAATATCAATATGTAAAGTGAAAAATAAAAGAAATTGAATCAAATTAAATTGAATCGTATTATATATTTTTATTAATTTTTATATATTTTTTAAAATTTTATAAAATAAAAATAATTATTTTATATTTAAATTTATTTAAATTTATTAAAAATCATATTAAAATAATATAAAAATAAAAAATAAATTTAAAAAACCATTAAACTTAATAGAACATGTAAAATTTGATTCGATTGGATTTGAATTACATGAAAATTTAATTTGAATTCAAATCAAATTTTAAAAATTCATAATTTTATATATTATTCAAAAAAACTGAATTAAATATGATTTGATAAGAATTGTTATCATCTCTAAATATATTAATGTACTTTCAACTAAAATTAAAATTATTATTTATTTAAATCATTTTAATTATTTTTTTCTTTTCATATTTAATTTAAAATCATTAAATTTTAATCATAAATTTAATTAAAAGGGCATTATTCACCGATAAATATAGTTGTGAAAAAATTGATATTTTATCACAAATTCACAATTATAGATATTCTTTGGGCTATGTAATGTGATGTGAGTTTTTTTTTTTTTTTTTGAAATGAAGAGATTCTGAGTTTCATTACTAATTGAAGAGATTGTCACTATTAACAATTACATAAATATCATCTAGGATATTTATTTGTCATGGGTTGATTAAAAAATTTATATTCATTGGTGGATTAAACAAATCAAAATAATTAAAGGGAGGAAGAAGCAAATAGAATGGAGGATTCCTTGGAGGGCATAACTTAAGGATCCAATATAATTAAAAAAAAAAAAAAAACCTTTTATTCATCTTAAATAAAAATAATGAAGAATCCAATAAATAAATAAATAAATAAAAGCACTACGCTACAGGAATTGGGAAAAAGCAAAATTTTTATTTAATTTATTTTAAATTAATAAAATTTTAATTATTAAATTATTTAAAATTAGCTTTAATTGGATATGTTCACCACATTTTAAGATTTGGGTTCAAATTTTCTTAATAAAAATTAAATCGGTTTACAAAATATCAATATTCTCTCAAAATTTTTTAATTATTTGAAATGTTACTATTCTTAATAAAATTTATTATTGTGTTTTGTAATTATTAAAAATATTATATTATATTATATTGTATTGTATTGTATTCCTATTATTATTTTTTTATCAATATTTTATTTATCTAACAAACTAAGAAATTTCTTAATTTGATAATAACAATGAATTATTATTATTATTATTATTTAAAATTAATTTTTTTATTAGAATAAGTTGAAAGAACTTCCTTAAACCATAGTAAAGTTGACTATGTGATTCATCAACTTAAGAAAATATTTTAAAATTTATTATTAAAAATTTCAAAATAATTTTCATCATAAGAGATTCTTTTTAAACGATCATTTTTATTATTAATTCTATCCCTTTTACTATTTAAAATACATGTAAAATAAATATATGTAATAAAAGTTAAAAGAAATATATCTGAGGAGTGAAAATATTTGTAAAAAAAATAAATAAATAAAATTAAACTACTTACATTTTGGATTAGGGTTTACTTACATAAAAAGGGTTAAAGATCTACATTTGGGCTTGTTTATTTAAAATGGACCAAGCCTTTGTCAACATATTTTTTTTAAGGATTTGTTTTCATCTAACAAATAAAATCTTAACTTATTATCTCCCTTAAAACCAAATCCAACAAACAAAATCATAATCATTTATCTTTTAAAAATCAATGAAAACATTAATCTAGCCCATTTAATAGATAGACTACAAACACACATCCCACCTCTCATGAACATATAAGACCACCTCTCATATCCCAAAACCCAACAATCTTATTAAAATAGACACTCGTCATCTTTTAATCCTTTTAAGATTCTTTTAACATAAGGTAGTATAGATATTTGGCAGTTTGATTTAATAAAGTAGAAATTATTTTTTTATTTAATTATCAATAAATAATACAATTAATGATAGTTAATACAATACTAATAAGTGTATAATATTAATTGTAAACTTTTGATAAAGTATGACATGCATGTTTTAAGTGGAATCCCAAAAAACCATTTTTTAGATCATTTGATAAAAAAAAAATCATATATTTATATATATGAATAAAGATTCATTTATATTAGTGTAATTTTTAAATCAGAATTACTAAATTTAAAAATACTATTTTGATTCAAATGAATCGTAGAATTAATTTTAATTCAAAAATCCAAAAACAAGTATAAAAATTATACTAATTTATGTAGATCCTTACTCTTTATATATATATATATATATATTCGATAAAAAAAATCATATATATGTATATATGAATAAGGATTCATTTATATTAGTGTAATTTTTAAATTTTTTTATATCATTGGATCAAAATTACTAAATTTAAAAATACTATTTTGATCTAAATGAGTCATAGAATTAATTTTAATTCAAAAATCCAAAAACAAGTATAAAAATTATACTAATTTATTATGTAGATCATTACTTTATACATGTATATGGCAAATACCCATTAGAAGAAGTAGGTTTCAACCAATGAAACATCCACCTTTTTATTAAGTATATTTTCTTCTTCTGCTTATCAAAGGAAAAAATAAATGTTTTCTTCCTTAAGTATTAGGTGTTTGATACCAACGTCTTCTATTTTCTAAAGAATTAGTACATATATTAATTATAAATCATTGTGTTATGAATTATTCACAGCTTTACTTGTTTTTTCTCTCTGTGGCAAAAATAGATGTTATTGATAGCTCAAATAAGTAGCATAAACTTTTTCTCTTGCTTAAATAATTGGAGAGAGAAATCATTGAGATTCCTATTTTTCTTTAAGAAGTATAGTTGATAAAGACATTTGCACCGGCTAATGAGAATCTAAAATGAGAAAGTTTTAAATATTAGTAGTCAATAGAAGTTTTTTTTTCTTGTATTCTATGAGAATTAAGAATAGTATTGGAATGAGAAAAAATTCTTATGTGAATGTGATGATGCTTAATTGATGACTATGTATCTCATCTAATATGTGGTATTTTACATTTGGATGATGTAATATTATACAACTTGAACTTATATAATTATTATAATGTGAAATCAAGTGAAATTAAAGATTACAAAATTTCACAATTGATATTTTATTTTTTATTTGAAATTATCAGAATTTTAATTTTAATTATTAAAATAAAAATTTAATTTTAATTATTAAAATAAAATTTAATTCTTCAACCTTTAATTAATAATATGAAATATTAATTGATAAGCAGAGTGACAATAATCATATGATAATAGAAATGTGAACTCTTAATTCTAATAACTAAATCCTTCTAATACCAAAAAATTGATAAATATAAGTATATAATATAATTATATACACCAAATTGTTTAGACAGTAAGGTCAACCTCCATATTTGTTAAGTCAGCACATTCTTAATTGATATGTCACTCGTCCAAGAAGGATCGATGCTCAGCTCCTCACCATCATACATGCAAGCTTCCTAAAGTTGTTTTCCTACCTAGACCTACTAGCCCAAAAAGACAACTCAGCTAACCACTTCCATTTACGTCTCATTAGCGAGTCACTTTCGATAATCTAACTTGTCTATAATCATTAACCCTCTCAACCCACATGATCCTTCTCTAGCTCCACAAAAACTTTCCATCAACTGTCACTTATTTATGTCATATTACATCCCTATCTCATGTATAAAGCAAAAGATGATCCATTCTCAACCCATCTTCTTTAAGTTTTCTCTGTGACTCTCTACAACTCATCTTCTACCTCATTAAGTTAAGCATTGAAACATGCCATGAAGACCAAACTCCAATGCCTCTTAATTGTGCTTTCCATGCAGCACATCCGGATCTTTTTCCACTCACTATCCAATTCAACTCTACCCAAAACACCCTCAACAATTGGCGCCATCTACGGAAAGCAATAGCCATGTCTCTCTCTCACTCCTCCGAAGCTACAACCCTTGTCATCCAAACATCTTTCTAACCCATAACTGCCTTTGAAGTCATTCCTATGTTGCGTACTCTATCATCCATTCCATCACCAAACCTACTTTCCTAGACAGGTATGATAATGCCTCCCATTACATTAGTAATCTCATGTCATTGGGTACCTGGAAACTAAAACCTATGAATTATTTCCAAACCTGATAACAGTTTTACCTCAAACTGTGTCATACCTCAACTCTTGTACATACTTTTGCTAGATCTTCAAACCAAGATTCCAATCTTCTGTTGTCATTTGCACCGGCTTCACTGCTTCCAACACAACAGATATAGTTCCCCTAAGTAGTATATGCCACTCATTGGCAGAATATACCCCTACAATCTCCATTATGCAAGTTATAGTTCCGCCTTTACAAGTTCCCCCACTTGTTATAAATAATCAATAGCCTCCCCTAAAACTATATCACACCTTAATGACTCAGATCCAACTATTAAATGATCAAGTAGCCACTTAACAACTATAAATCCAACACTACAAATATGCCACCCAACAGCCATCTCAAGAAAAACTATCACCCAAGAGAAAGCTCTACTTCATCTTTCAAAGAGCCGCACCTACTAACACCACCCTATATCCAACAAAGCCACCCAACCTTACTTGAAGAAGACATGTCCCACCTTGAAAATACTAGGAAACTTGGCCTTACCCACTTTAACTTAGACCATGAACTAGCAGCATAGGTCGTTGCCTTTCGTAAGGAGTTAGTGGATATACAAAATGCCAAAAACAAATATCTGCAATGGTCAGAACATGACCATAACCTTTTTTCCCAAAAATACTTCAAGCAAAAATCCTTTACATCCTTAAACTCCCTAAAGACACCTATAATGGTAGAACTGACCCAAAGGACCATCTTAACCATTTCAGAACCTTCATAGCTCCTACATAATGCCTCAGATGCTATCAAGTGCAAACTCTTCCCAACACACTATGCGACAGAGCTTACACCTGGTTCTATTTAGTTCCTCTAGCCACTATTGCTAATTTTAACAGCCTAACTTTATAGTTATTGGCTCACTTCTTTAGCAATAGAGTTGTTGTACATACGCTCCTTTATGAGCTTGCTTGCCATAAAGCAAGAACCCAATGAGACTTTATGATAGTACTTGAAGAGATTCAATGCAAAAACACTAAAGATCAAATATTTGAATACTGAATGGGTCATTTAGGCTTTCACATCTAGAGTTAGACACGACCATTTGATGTATTCATTAACCGAGAATAAGCCTGAACAGTTATACTAGCTCTATGAAAGAGCTTAGAAGTTTGTTGAAGCAGGAGAGTTAGATCGATTCAAAAAAGGAATGACAGATGCAATCAATGTTTTGAATGCTCGAGGAACGATAGTAGATAGGTAGATACAACTAGTCAAATGTTCCACGACTATCGCCATTTTCAAAACCAGCTCAACCAAAGATGTGAGTGGACACTTAACCCACTTAGAAACAACCAACAAACCAACCAAAACTAACCATGTAATCGTACCTTGCAAGCCATATCTAGGAGACCTAACTAAACACACCCCCCATCACTAAAAAGATAGGACAATAGACCACCTCCAAATGCCACTGCATGTACCATTCTATAAGAGGACACTCTATTAAGAAGTGTATTGTTTTTCAAAAGGAGATTAAAAGGCTAAAGACAAACATGAATAGCCCACCCACTTGAAAAGTCGAACGTCGAGACAATGTACCTACTAGCCAGCTAGAAAGGCACTTGTTCACCAACAAGGTAAAGGCTCGTTAAGGCAGACAGATGAAACTTGACAAGAGATGGCAACAGCTCAATTCGAGAAATGATTTATGCCATTGTATGAGTAACAGAGGATTTGGCAACCAGTAAGTCTAAGCTAAGTCACAATTGCGCAATGTAATATCTATTGATTTAGCTCTAAAAAAGCTGAGTACTGACGATTAGCAAGTCACATTCTCAGAAGATGATATAGATAATTTAGTAGACAACGATAATGATCACATTGTAGTCTTTACCACCATTGGCAACTTACAGTTGAAATAGGGCTTGGTGGATAGTAGTAGTGTAATGGATCTCTTTCAGTACCAAACTTTTAAGTAGATGGGATTCAATGACACTAATTTGTGGCCATCAAGGCCAATTTTTGATTCGTCAACCAATCCATTGTTGTGAAAGGATCTATCATTTTATCAATAATTATGGGCGATGACGAGAACATGGTAACTGTGCTGGTAGATTTTCTTATTGTTAATCAGCCCTCTGCATACAACATAATTTTTGGTAGGCCATTGATGAAGAAAATGAAGATGGTCATATTTATCTATTGTATAAAGGTGAAGTTCCTTATGCCCATAAGAATTGGGTTTATGAAGATAAATTAGGTAACAGCTCACCAATGCCATATGCTTTTACTACGGTTAACTCAGAAAATAGGGTTTGAAAAAGAGCAAATTGAAGACAGCACAACAAAATCTAGTGATTAAGGTGGGGGCAGCGCCGGTCTCCACCATCAATTCATGTAATTAACCCCACCTTAGCCCAGACCCTTGACATCGATAGCTTTGTACATTTGTGAAAAAACCAACCAGTATAAGGCTTAGCATATCGAACAAACAGTCTAAGTCCAATTGTACCCTCCTAATCAGGACTTTGTTACATAAACAGGTTCTGTACTTTATTAGAGGGCTACCAGAATGCTACATCGATTTTTACAAAAAATGCAAATGTGTTTGTGTGTTTAGCACTTGAACGTAGATCTAATAGCTAAACAAATAAGGCAAAAGAAAATGTGTTTTGCTTTCGATAGCTTTTCTTTACATTCCATTTCTTTACTGAAACAAAGCTTAACTGAAAGATAGCTTTTCTTTACATTCCATTAACAGATTGGTAGACTTCTCTGCGAGCCACTAATATTTGAGTTTTATGGATGCCTTTTCAAGCTATAATAAGATTAAACTAGCATGGTCGGATCAGGAAAAGTCATTTTTTATCACTGAGAATGGTTTCTTTTCTTACACTGTTAAGTCATTTGGGTTAAAAAACGTTGGGCCACTTACCAAAGGTTAGTGAATAAAATTTTTAAGGATCTGAACGAGAGATCTTTAGTTGTGTATGTAGATGATATGCTGGTGAAAAGTCTTTCTTTACAACAGCATATATAAGACTTAGCAAAAGTCTTCTCCATTTTTTGCCAATACAATATGAAGTTGAATCTTGCTAAGTGTACTTTTGGCATGGAGATGGGAAAGTTCTTAAGTTTATTAGTGTCCAATAGAGGTATCGAGGCAAAATCAAAGAAAGTCGGGGCTATATTGGAGATGAATCGGTCAAAGACTACTAAAGAGATGCAAAGGTTAATAAGGCGAGTGGAAGCCTTTAACTATTTTGTTTCGAAACTGGTGAATAAGTGCCTCTCATTTCAAAGTTATTCAATGCGCCACTAAATTCAAGTGGGATGATCAATGCAAAAGGCCTTCAAAGAACTCAAGCCGTACCTTATTTTACCATCCTTGCTCGTTAGTCTTGTACCTGGTGAGCCCTTGTACGTATATGATTGCACTAAAATTCTAATGATTTATCATATCTTTTTATGGCATTTTTTAGTGAAAATTTGCTTGATCCTTGAGAAAATAAGGTTAAAATACTATTAATTGCTTAAATATTCAATGTGTAGATTAAAATATGAAAAAAGAGAAAAAAATGCTATTTTGGAGTCATGTTAGATGCATTTTGGTGCAAAAATCCACAATTGGCCGAGCTTAGTGTTAAGCATGCTTAAATGGCATACTTGGGAGATTTTTCCTAACTTTACTTCATTACTTCCTTTACTTTTTTGAGCTTTTAAGTGAACTTCAATTCAAGCTTTAATCTTCATATTTTTCTTGTTTAAATGTGCTTTTTCGCTCATTAGTGTTTTGTCATTTTTGTAGTAAAGTTACATAAGCTAAAATGGATGCAATGCATAGGTATGGTATCAAGAGCTTGAATTGGAGCTAGAAATTTCTAGATTTTTACAAGGCTAATTTGGCAATTAAATGACTCTCAGTTGACTGAAAATTGAAGATTAAAGGAAAGAGGCTTGGTGCCCAAATTTGAAGACAAGGAGTAAGTCTCAACCGTTGGATGCATTTGATGATCCAATGAGATGGGTGCCAATTCCTGGATTCAAAAAGGAATGCCAATGGGTAGCTATTATGTGGCATTTTGGAGGCTTCTTAAACTTAAAACCAAAAAAAGAATTTAATAAAAAATAGACAAAAAAATAAAAAAATAAAAAAAAATAATACCTCACTTCGACACCTTAAATGAAAGTCAAATAAAAAATATAATAAGTAAAATTTATATAATGAATAAATGAATTGATTGATTACATCTTAATTATATATAAATATAATATTTTTATTAAATTAAAAAATTAAATAATAAAGTTATTAATATAATAATACATATAATGAAATATATAATTAAAAATATAATTTTATATATTTGCTGCAGCAAAAAAGAAGACCTTAAACCCACTTTTGATTTGATTTTGATTTTGAAAAAGTAAAAATCTCAACTCAATCTTAGATTTATTGATTTATTTTGTTATCTCTACATCTATTAATTTATTTTTTACAAAATTTAACTAATTTTAAAAAGTTAAAAAAAATTTTAAATAAACAAAAGAAATGAAAGAAAAATACAGAAAAGAGAAAAAGGCTAAATAAGGATTCCACGTAGATTTATTAATTAAGATATTAAATAATAATTTTATTACTGTAATAGCTATAAATAAATATAAAATCAAATGAATAATAAAACATATACTTATATATATATCCAAACTAAATAATACACACTGAACTCGTATCCAACTTAACCCTAAATTTTTTAAAGAAAAAACTTGATCCAATCTAAAATTTAAAAAAGAAAAAAAAAAGCCTCACCTATTGGATCCAAGATGAATCAAAATTGATTGAATGCAAGGTTGTTTTGTCATACATATTTTCATTGACATTTTTCTTTAAAAATTTATTTATCAATTTCTTTTAGGATAAAATTTATCCAATTAAAAAACAAAAAAGATAAAAAAGATGGAATAGAGTGTTGTGTGTACCTATTGATTGGTCTCTTTTCATAACAATGATTTAATTTTAAAAATAAAAATAAAGGAAAAAACTAAAAATAAAAGAAAATAAACGACAAAATTAAAAAATAAAAAGAGAAAATAGTTGGGTTGCCACACAATATTACTGATGATGAATTTTTCTTGAAAATTTTATATCATGAATTTTTAAAAAAAGATACTTAAAAAAAATACTTAAAAAAATCAAAGTTAGATATGATGTTAACACTTCTGCTAATATTCTTTTTTTAAATTATCAAATTTTTAAAACAATAAAAAATGAAAAATATATATTTTTAATAATAATATCAAATTGGCCCATATTAAAAATTTCAAATATTAAAAAATACTTTCAAATATAAATAGAAATAAATAAATAAATAAGAAGTAAAAACAAAAAATGAAAAGAATGAATCAAATAACTTAACACATGATATATTTTGATATCAACTAGGCCTCACAAAAAAATAAAATATAAAAAATTGCTTATTAAATATATATAAAAAAAGAAAAAAAATTAAATAAAAAAACACATCATATATGGTCAATATCAAGTGAATCTAAAAATAAAAAATAAAAAAAAATTAAGCAAAAGAAAATTTTTATTCATTTAAATTTGATTATAAAAACAAATTAATATTATTTTCAAAGTTATATGATTGAAATTTTTAAATTTATAACATATATATATATATAATTTTAGTTGTAAAATAAAAAGGAAGGATTGGTCATCCGGCAAGGTTTAAGGAAAAACATAAAGCTTCGTCTACCACTTCTAGTGATCTTTCACAAACTATACTTAGTCAATATGTTAATGAATTTTTAGGTACATTTTATTTTTTACAATATAATTGATGTAATCAATTAATTAAAATTATAATGCAATTTATGCAACCATTTGTTTTGCAAATAATAAATGTTTTTAATTATTTAATTAAAAATGATATACTATCTAATTATAAAATAATTTCAAGAAATACCGTTAGATAAGATGCTTTTAAAATATTTTCTCTTATAAAGAAAATTTAATATCTAATTTATCAAAAAAAAATTTAAAATTTCACTTACTTCTAATATATGAATCAATCAATAAAACTTTCACTATATGCATATTACTAGATATTAGATAAATAATGTGCGTGTACCTTTTTTCAAAAAATATAAGAATTATAATTTTAATATCTTTATGTAGTGAATTTTATTATTCATTTTTATGAATATAAATATTTTATTATTGAACCACATAAATTATGTATTTTTTTATTTTATTATATATTTATTATCTTCTCAACACAACCCATGAAAATTATTATGTGTCATATTAGACCATTACCTTAACCTTTATAAGCGATGCCAGCATACAGTAATTTTTATAGTTGGATCATCATGATTAATTAACATATAAGCTAATATTAAATGACACAATTAACATATAAACTAATATTTAAATAGACTGTGCGGGTCCGCGTCCACCTATTTGACACGTCTAAGATGTAATGTTAAATTAGCCCTAAACCAACCCAAAAAGAAGAATTTAAGAATCCAGAGGCAGAGGAGTTGAGTTGCCCGCCGCGCGAACCATCACAAATGTGGAAGAGAAGAGGGACAACATATTCTCCAAAGTCATATAAATCCAACGACCCCATCCCCATCCCCGTCGATGTTGCTATTCCTCTCGCTAATCTATCCCTCAACTCTGTGAGTTTTCCATTCTTCTTTCTTTCTTTAGACTCTTTTTCATTCTAATAATAATACAAGTCAATTAAAAGATTATGTTCTGTGATAATTGAATATTGGGGCTACAGGTGCTGTTGCATGATTGGTGGCTGGACATGGCGCATCCCAGTGGTTTAGCTGTTGGAGGATTTGAATGCAGAGGGTAGCCTCTAACTCACCTTCAATTTTCTTTGCTTCATACATTTATTCACGCTTCCCCAATTTCACAAAAATCCAAAGAAAGGGTTTTCTTTTTGCAGCATGATTCCGAGTAATCATTTTTTTCTTCTTAAAAAAAAAAGTGGAAGTTGATCAAGTTCAAACTCTGACCACATTTGTGAATTGTGATGAACATATAGCTTTTTCTTGTTTTAGTGCTTTTATATGTATATTGGGTTATGAATGAACAGGAGACAAGGACAAAGGGTGTTTTGCTCTGCAGCCATCGCCAAAAGACATGATGCCACCACTCTTGAGACTACAGATGGCATCGCAATTGCTATCAGCGGCTTCATCAATACCTCTCGTTCACTTCAAAATGGATTTCCACCTGAGGTATGTAATTACTGCTTCTATTCATTCTATCCTGTATATTAGCCAACAATATTATCATGTCCTTAATTATTATCTTCGTTGAGCTGTGCGTTGCTGCCTTGTTTATTTAAAATGGATCTTAGTGATTTAACTTAGGGACAGATAAACCAAATTGATAGACAAAACACTACCAAAACAACTACAAAGTATAAGCTGATGATTCGCAATGCAACTGTTCTTGTCATGCACATTTGTAACTCCTTGCTTTTTTCGCAAGGATTGGAGCTCAAATTTCTCAATCTTAATCCTTGCAGGTTTGCAGTCATTTCCTCTTTGGATTTCCATATGATTGGGAGGAATATGCTTCACAGTTTTCTAATGAAGATCCTTTTAGTCTACTTGGAGATAACAGGTCTTCTCACAGCAATATGATTTCTTTCCTGCCAGCTTCTTTAGAAAATCTCCCTGCTACTAAGATACGTGATCTACTAATGTTTTCTGCTGGAGATTCTCAAAACTCTATTCTGAAAAGAACTACTTTTTCTCACTTGCTGGAAAAACTCAGTACCGATACAATAATTTCAGTTGATTCAAACATGGGAAACGAGCATCCAAAGGTCTGTCCTTATTCTGCTCATGCTGATAATTCAAATTGTGATAAGAAGGTTAAGGTTATTCAGAAGCATGTAGATGATAACATCTCATATTCAAGGAGTAAAAGAACAGTGGATTCCCAGAATAACGGTCAGTCAAGGATGGGTGTAAGCATCCTTACCCCAAGTACAGGTGTTACCACCAGAAGCATGAAAAGGCTGAAGTTACTTACAGAAAAGCATGAGTGAATTTCGTCAAAATCTTCTATAAAGCATATAAAACTCATTCAACTTTCATCATCAGAGACCACGGAAAACAATTACGGAGAACATTGATAACACAAGCAGGGTAAGAGTAAGAATCTCTCAGCCAAATCCATCGTCATATCTAAAATTAATCCTCAGCTTTCAACATCAGAGCCTTGCACAAAGTCTTCCAGGGAGATAGGAACTAGAAGTGCTTTAAGAGGGAATCGTGCAACATCACTGTCAATCACCAGAGGCCATTGAAAACCAGTCTGAAGAGACTCTAGAGAATAAGCAGGCTGAGAATCTTTTTAGCCAAATCCTTCATTGTGCCTCATAATACTGCTCAACTTTCAACATCAGAGCCCTCCAGGAAGCAACCTATGAAGATAGGAACTTGAAGTGCATTAAGAGAGATGTGGTCAACTACATAGCTAGACGGAAAGGTAAAGTGGGACTTCCTTATAGTCACTAGAGAGAAGATGCAGAGATAGAACTGCTTCATGTGGCCTATCTTGTTGGTAAGCTACATTGATTAGCTTATGAATCAGCATTGCTGTGAGAAACTACAACTGATTAATCATTTTCCTACTTCAGTTAGATGGGCTAAAAATTCAATAATGTTGGGGTGCTTAGCAGTAGCTCATTGGAACTATGCCAAGCTTATTTGAAGGGCTTAATCATTGTGAATCATAGTAATTTGTTATGCATTTTGCTTATCTTATATCATTTATATCAAAATTTTATGTTTAGGGAGAACTTCTTGTGGCTTGCCAAAGATGACTCACTATTTCAAGTTTCACAGTGGGCTTTTTTAAAAGATAATGACTTTCTATTAGCGGAATCCACTCTTCTGATGACCTCTTCCGTTATATTTCTCTTGACCAAAAAAGAAGAATGAATTCTCTTCTAGCCCTAACCTCCGTGGAGAACATAACTGGCTGGTTGGAACATGATGCTATGAGCTACGTGCACGGTTGCTAAAGGGGTTCCCCATGTATGTAGCGTCTGGCTTGCTGAAAGGGCATTGTGCATGCGCTTTGAGTGAGGTATTATGAAGGTGCTTATCTGTTATTCACACTGCTTACAAGTTACAACAATAAAATAAATAAATAAATAAACCGAAAATGAGGATAATTTTGACGGTGCATCGACTTAAACCGCCTATAAGTTATAGGCTTTCACAAGCAAAGCAATTTAAAACAAGAAGAAAGCAAATACTAACATTTACTTTATTTTCATTTTAAAGCAAAATGGCTGAATTATCGAAATACGCTTGAAGAAAGTCATGTCACCTGAAATTTTCCATATTTGAGCATCTTTTCTTCCTCTCCTAATTATTCCCAACACTGTAGTAAAGCATTCTGTTTTTCTAAAAATAAAAAGAATTTAAGCTATCTAGTCTATTGGGTAAAAAAAAATATATAGAGGCTTTTGGCTGGCAACAGAGAATATGTCAACAGGCCAAACCCAGAGCTTCTGCCGCACTTCTTCGACTCTCTCCGCTACAAACCCCTACCAGCATACCCATCAGCAATTCCCTCTGCTCCACCTTCAAAATCTTCTCCAATCCTCGAGCCACCATCTCCATCTCAGGCTGTGGAAATAATTTAAACCCCAAACTTAATATGGGTTAGCAATCATCAAGAAAAGCCTACAAATGGCAGTTTTGAAAAGTTCAAGAAAAACATTGCCATAACTATCAACGTGAACGGTAACTTTAAAAGGTAAAACAAAAATAAGAAACAAAAAGTAAAACAAAAATAAGAAATTCCCAAAAAAACTTTAAACTTGATATAGCAATTTAGCAACTGACAAAAAAAAAATCAAATTACATACCGAGGACTCTTCAGGAGGAAAGATTTGGTGTACAAGACATATCTTCATAAGTTCCAAAACTGCTTCAGTATGTTTACCTTGCATTTCAAAAGCCTGCAACCAAATGGCACCATGAAAATCAAGAATTCAACAAAGTAGCCAAAAGGGTAAGATCATGGTTCTCTAAAGTTATATAAATAGGAGAAAAAGGGGGTGAGGGTAGGAACCCTGTAGCAAGCTGCAATAACTCTATTAAAATTTGTGACAAAACTGATACCACAAGTACTAAGCATCATATAAATTTCGCAAAGCATGCTGTCAAGAACTTGGATGATAGATTACACAAAATATAGGCTTCTGGAAAACAGGACACCACTGCCGATGTTAATCAATAAATTTCAACAACAAAGTTGCTAATGCTCTTGCTTCTCTATTGATGTGATGATCCGGGCAGGTATGGCCTCATTGGTTTTCAAGGAACACTCAGCTTCAATATTATTCTTGATACTCTAAACAAATTCCTATGAAAATAGGAAAGAAAATCATCTAAATGTGCAAAAGCTAGCACATACAAGAATAAGAGTATGAAAAATTACCCAAGCCTGCAAAAATCCTAAACGTGTTCGTGCAGCGACACCAGCAGATACCATTCTAGAAGCACGGATATTGTCAAGTCCAATATTTTCAGCTAGCCCAGAAAGAAATTGCCGAGCATCTTCACCATCAATCTGAACACAGGTAGAGTGACTTGGCACCCTGCAAAAGTTCTAAGCATGTTACAGGTTTACTGATATCGTAGCAGCACAAGATTATCTAAGTCATGCAAAATATTTAAACAAGTTAGAAGATAAAGTCTCATACATTAAAAAAAAAAAAGAAAGGAGGAAAAGAAAGAGAGAAACAACACAAAAGTGTAGAAATTTTGCCAAAAAAAGAAAAAAACTCTATACCTGCAGCAGACGTTTAAAACCAACTCAATAGATGCACGATAGAATGAATCCCGTGTGTTAGTTGTGTCAATGGAGACCCGTACACCAGATGTCCTGCATATTTGACGCAACTGCTCACACATACAGGCAAAAAGAAAGGACAGTACACATAGTTCAAGGATCAGCTAATCCAGCAAAGGAAGTGCAATTGCAGTAGAACATCAAATCCATTAGAAGTAATTTGGGAATTTTGTCCAAGGTCAAGAGAACACTAATATCTTCCATTTCCAAAGAATGAAATAGTCACTAGATGCAGGTTAAAATGAAGTAAGTACATATTATGCTGCATAAAACACAATCATCAATCATATTTTTGCATGCATATTAATATCGTAGAAAGAGTACAACATTTGCAAGGAATTTAGTATTCCAACTTGCGGTGACTCAGTTAACTATTCTACATAAAAAAAAACGAAACCTCATAAGGAATCCTGAATACATCATTTTCTAAGCATAACACTGAGATAATGCGTGAATGTGGGAAATAAATAAATAAGGTTAAAAAGGCACTGACTTGAATTATATCATCCTCTGTAATGTCTTTTCCACCCAATCTGTTTTCGATGATTGCTGGAAATGAAGTAGATAAGTTGCCTTGAAGATGTCAAACATGAGTATCGAGTATATATAACAAGTAGAGAAATTTGAAAAAAAGATCAACTTTTACATGCAAACCAAGGGGGATAATGTTCAGTCTAATACTGAATTTTCAACCAAACATTACGTAAACAAATATGAATTGAAATTAGTTAATAAAAAAGAATGGACCTCTGATCAATCTGTTGGCCTGAGTTTGGTAATACTCGGAATTGAAGACAGAACCCCCTTTAGGCATTGAATCCGGTTGAGGCCACCATTTTGGCAACTTTTCCCTAACCTGGAGGCGTGGAGAATGGGTCTTATTGGTAACAGTGGGAACGGTGGACAAGGATAAGGGATTGTGCAAAGCCCTGCAATTAGAAGGGTGATCCTGGTCCCTGTTTGTCCCTACAATCACCTCTCTTCCTCCAAGACTCCTATCCCTCCGGACAATAACCTTGTGCTTAGGCCTAAACCGAGCCTTGAAGGCCAAACCCATCTTAACAAAAACCCTCAAAGCAAAAGCAATGAGGAAGCCACAAGTGAGGAAAGCGGCAAGAAATTGAAGGGTGGACTTGCGGCATGAGAGTTGAAGGGTGCGAGCTTGAGTATTGATTTGAATCAAATTTTGGAGGTCTTGGAAAGCGTCAGTGGAGAAAGAGACGAGGCGGTTTACGGTGGAGGAGGACAGGGACGAAATTTGGTCAAAGTCGAGGACCAATTTGACATTGTGGTTATATGGGGATGATTCGAACTCGATGCTCCGTCTAAGGCCGAGGCTAAGGTTGTTGTCGTTGTCGTAGTTTCGATTCCTTGGGAAGCGAGAAGAACGAGAAGAGCGAGAACGGCGAGAACGACGCGGAGTGGGGAAGGATAGCTGCGGGCGATATGTTTTAGATTTGGTGCAGCCCAATAGAAACAGAGGAGGAGAAGCAGATGGAAATGGAGAAGGCAAGGACAAGGACAAGGGCAGGCCGCGGCTCTTCACACACTTCATCTAATCTAAACAAAAAATAATAGTATTAACAAAGAATTAAGGAAGGAAGACTGCTTTGCCACTGCAATTATACAAATAAATTTCCAATGAAGCAGCCAAAGGTACTAATAACTAAGGTTTCATTTCTGGTTGAGGTTAGTTACGAGGAAGGAATGAAGACCGCCACACAGGGCTTCACCTGGCAAAGGGAAACACGGTTTCGTCTGTTCTATTCTATTCGTTGCTTCTCAGTTCCGCTTCTGGCTTGTACTTTCCGAATTCAAGTAGTCTAAGGTACTAAACTTCTAATCCACACCTTTCCGTTACCTGACCTATCTATCCTACGTGGCAAAAATAAATAAAATATATTATTAATCTTGTTTCTAAAATAATCCCTTAATTATTAAAATTTTTAATTTAATTATTAAAATTTAAATAAATATTTTTTATCAGTCAATCGTTTAATTTGTAATGATATATGTCATTTCACTTAATTATTAATTATCACATAATAATATCACATCATTTTATATAATATATAATATTATTATCGTGATATTATAAATTTTTAAAAAATAAATGTTATTTATGTGATAATGCATGTAACATTTAAGAGTTGATGTAAAATTATAAAAATATCACATTAATAATCGTAAAAATTAATGATGGAATGATAAAAAATATTTAAATAAATTTTAATAATTAAATTAAAATATTTAATAATTTAATATCATATTAATTTATCATTAAATATTAACGATTGAATGATAAATTTTATTTAAATTTTAATAATTAAATTAATAAATTTAATAACTATTTTAAAAATAAGATAATAATTAAATGATGAATGATGTAATTTATTAAAAATTATTTTATTTTTCTGTTTTATTAAAAGCCAAAAAAAATTCATCACTTTAAGTTCTTGCTTTATATTGGCCAAAAAAAAAAAATTCTTGCTTTATTCTATTTTTTTATTATTATTATTTTTTATTACATCATGAAAAGAAAATTCTAATATAAATAAAAAAAATTAACTCAAAATTAGACTTTTAACGTCCCCTAAACGTCAATACAAATGGAGAGCTGGCTGTATCTATGTTTTCCACATAGCTAGCTTGCGTAGACATGGACATAGAGGTAGAATAATAGATATTACCCACATTCAATTCAACCTCAAGAAGACCCATCCTATCATCAATTGCCATGCCATGCATCCACCTTACCAGTTGAGGAGCTTCCTATCGTCTGACCACAGCTTTTTTTTTTTAAAATTGCCCAAGTTCCGCTGTTTAGGGTGAAAAGATTGGACAGGATCGAATATAGATTCAAAATTAAAATATTTAATTTTGATTTTTTATTTAATTTAAATTTAATTTAAATATTAAATATATATTAAGTTTAAATTAAATTGAAAAATAAAAATTTAAAAGAATTGAATTAAATTGAATTATATATTTTTATTAATTTTTATATATTTTTAAAATTTTTGTAAAATAAAATTAATTATTTTATATCTAAATTTGTTTAAATATATTAAAAATTATATTAAAATAATATATAAAAATTTAAAATTTAAAAATTGATGAACTAAATTAAACCGAATTAATAAAATTTAATTCAGATTGAATTGAATTAAAAAAAATAATTTAGATTTTAATAATTTATAAAACTACACATTATTTAAAAAAATCAAATCAAATTTGATTTAATTCAAACTATTATCACCTATACCTCTATTTGAATCACTATATATATTAAATATCTAAAATGAAACATGACTAAAATAATCCAAAATAATCAGTATATTTTTTAAGTTACAATCATAATTAAGTATTATATTTATATAATTAATTGAATAATAAACTATTACATTATAATTAAATCATAATAACTGAATAATTAACTAACAAACTAAAAATAATTAAACAATCAAACCCACACATGATAGAATTTGAATATAAAATCTAAAAGTTCTAAGACCTTTTGCTACTAAGTTAAGACCTCAATGACAAATAATCATTATACTTAATTGTATGGTAAATTTTTTTAAAAAAAATTATATTTTAAAATGCACAATTTGAAAAAATTAACATTTGTAATTGAATTGTTTGAATAAATATTTTTAAAAAATAAAATATTAGAATTTGATGCAATAAAAAAAATTAAAATAAAAAATAACGATTTTTATAGTAGAAAAAGAAAAATATTGACTTAAATATGCAATTCAAAGATCATTATTTGTAAAAATGCATAAATTAATAAATATTACTAATAATATAAAAAATAAATTTTTTATAGTTAGAATTTAAGAAAATAAAAATTGCTTAAAAAACATAATAAATGTTTGTATCTTATTAAACAAAAAAAAAAAACAAAGAATTTGGTAAATTTTTACTTCTTGAAATAAATTTGAACCGTCTAAATTTTTTTTTAATTTAAAAATTTTCGATAATTATAATAATTATTTTACCAAATAAAATAATTTTATTTTAAAATTTTAAAAATATCACTACAAATAAATTCCCACTTTGAAATCGAGGTAGGTATGATGAAAGATTATACCATTCATTGCTCTCCACACCAAATTACAATTAAATAGGTATCAATCCATGACCAGAGGAAAACCAAATGTTTTTCCATTAATAGTTTTGTATTCTCATTCTCATGTCAAAATAAAACGAAATTTAAACCCTATAAAATCAACTATCTAGAAAAAGAATAATACTTGGCAAAAAGAAGAAGAAAAATTGTTCTCTATACCTGCTCTTATGATAATAAAGAATACAAATAACACATAAATCTTTGCATATGGAGGGAGGGAAGGCAGAGGAATCACTAGGGACTCACAGCACCAAGCCAACCGCACTTCTCTTCTCTAACCAGTATCCCAGAGCAACAAGTACTGGATGGCTCCAGCATCTGACCCGAGTAAATTATAACAAAAAATAACCTCATTTTTAAGGTTTTATTCGATTAAATGTTCCAAAATCTGGTTTATCTCTAGCACCACCCAACATCACCTGCCAAAAGAATTCCTTCTAACAAATTTCCTGCAATCAATTACAACAACTGTGTCACATTCATTTGTAATACGCCAATAAAGTATAACTTGGTGAGGGCATATTCTACATATAAGATACCGCTAGACTTGCGCAGTTCAATCAGAAATATCTATCATACTAATACAAGGCTTTCCATTTATTCATTCAGCTCTTAAGGCCTTATAATCCACTGAGAAGGACGAGTTTGGTCCAGGTTCTAATTTTGAAGAGAAAAAGATCAGAGAAGGAAGTAGTTAATGCAAAATTAGCAAACACAATTCACCATGATAACCCTCTACTTCTTTTCTAAGGAACTTGGTGCAATAAAAAAAAAACACAGAAACATTTCAAAATTAAGAAACACCAAGAAATAAAAAGGTCGTCACATACTCCAAGAAACTTCAAGTGGGAAGAAGTGGTTGTCTCTCATCAGATCCAACACGATGACTAGCCTGGAAAGAGACAAATTAAAAACATTAAGTTGGAGAACAAAAGACCCTCTCCATGGGAACAACAAACACTTTCACAGAAAATTCATACCTCTTCATTTGCTCCTGCTGCCATATTAATGAAAGATTCTTTGGACCTGAATTTACATAATAAAAAAATGAACAAAAATTTGTAACCGCAATGCAGGAGCTAAGTTAATTGAAACACTTTTCCATATATTGTACAGATAAAAATATTTGACTCAGGCAAAATTCTAGTTAGAATGCTGCTAAATCAGGAGCAATCATTATCCCCGCGGAATTCATCTGAAGCATGAAGCAGGAACAGTCTAACTTAAACCATCAAGGACAGGTAAAGTCAAATGTACAAAAATTAAAAATAAAAAGAACACCAACTTGAAGCAATGGCACAATCACTATACTAAAATTCATCTTAAAAGATTTGTTAGGAAAATGGAAAAGAGGGGTATATTTATAAACCTGTGGTTGTCCTGATAATCTACCAGTTCCAGCTTCCCATTCTGTTGTTCATCCTTGACTTTGGAAAGAGGTGAAAAGAACTACAAAGGAAAGTAGAACATCAAACTAAAACCACAAACAAAAGGTAGAGAAGCAGAATGCCCTAATTTTCAGAATAATGTTAGCCATAAATAAGGCAGCATCCTTACTAATTACCTGGTGCATTGATATGAACACAATTGAAATTCCTAGGATGAAGTTCATGGTCAAAGCATGGCCAAATAGTGCAGCAGATGCTATGCCAGTAAAGATTGTAGCAACCGTCGAAGAATACTTCTTCAAAATTGTATCTGAATGCACAGAAGAATAAGTTGAAGAAGACAAGTTATATGTCTGGAAAACATAACTGGTAGGATGCCTCATTGAAGCTATCTTTTAGTAAATTCTAATTCCATATTAGCTTAGAACAGTCCATGAAAATTAATGAAATTAAAAAATTACCAGCATATTTGAAGAAAAAAGAGGATAAAATTCCTTGGGCTGCATTGTTACATATAAGAAGCATGGTAGCTTTTGAATGTCCTTGTAGGATATCAAAGCTGCTAGGACCTGAAATAATAAAATGAGAACATCAGAATAGCAGATACACAAATGAAGATTTCAAACTGGCTTACTGGTTGCTTATTCAGACAAAAAATTATGGAGAAGTAACCAATAAAGTTTAATCATGAGTAAATATACTGAAGCATAAAGCTTGTTCAAAATTAAAGTAATTAAAGATGCATCTGAAGAAAGAAATTTAAATTTTAACTGTATAGCCAATAGCTCTTCTGTGTATACTTTTAGCTTGCTTTGCAGAATCGAATATCATAATGCTTTACCATACCTTTAACAACAGCTGTTCCCAGTATTGCCAGAAAGTTAAATATAGCACCATAACCATATAAAAATAAGTTCTGCAAACCAAACAAGAGAAAATATTTTAGAGGATAACCATATAAAAGTAAGTATTCTTAAGCCTTTCTTTAGGAACCAGACCAAAAAGAAAAATTCTATTGCTTCCATTAAGAACTCATTCAATAACCATGCTAGATGGCTGCAAATATCTTGTAGCAAAGAGAAACTTCAGTACATTTCCCAGATGAGCAAACTTCCTAATATCTGAGCAAACATAATGTCAAGATACACTACACAAACCTGAAGGAAGAAAAGAAACTAAGCTCTTGTACACATAACAGGTACAAGGGCTGCAATAGTTACTACAATTCTAACAAACCAATCACTCCCTTCGAAACTAACAAATCATAGCTATAAAAGCATTTCTCAAAACAGAAGAGAGGCCCGCATAGCTAAAAAGTCTAAAGATCACCTGAAGATAGATGCTTGTCTCATACTGACTCTTCAGAGCATACTCATTGAAGACAGAGGCCAGAGATGGAATGGTTACCTGAAAGATTATATCCAATGTTAAGCTTCCAGAATGTGTAAAAACAAACAATAGGGAAAAAAACAAAGATACAAAAGAATGATGAACACAAAACTACTTTCTGTCAATAAAAGACTAATCGCATGGCCCATACATAAAAGAAGACATCACCAAATATAAATAGCAAATAACCAAAAGCACTTACAAAGATCAATGTGTAGATGTAAGCACCCGTTGAAACCGGAAGACCCAATGCTGTAGTACCCTCAGGTAAAGAACGCAGCTGATTTACACTAATTCCAATGAGCAATAGAGCAAGAGCTTCCCACTGTAAAATAAACATGAATTAGCTACACACCTATCATGCAATAAAGACGTCAATGATACCACATAAAACCACGAATCAGATGTGCACTCAGTGCATACAAATTACTGTATTGATGTGTGCTTTCTTCTAATTAAGCAGTTGATATGTATCAAGTCTAACCTGTATCACTGAAAATCTGCGTCTCATTATCATCTTCAGCAAAACAGCAATTACCAAAACCTACATGTTCACCAAGCAAAAATAGAGAATTTTACAAGGAGCACAAGCAATTTTTTAAAAGAAAAAACTATTTCGAATATCTCAGAGGAATGAAGGAAAAATTCTTGCAAGTGGCACTGTGCGAAGAAGTACCAGCATTACTTAATTGGCAATAATGTTGAGGTTAATTAGAGGCAATAAATAGTAAGAAATTGTTGAAAATTAGCATGTCCAATTTCAACCAAGCCTCTCTCTATCCAAATTCCAAATACCATACAATAAAAGAAAAGGAGGAGCACAAAAGAGGCATAATTAAGCAATGAACTACCAAGCAAATTGTAACCCCAGTTAAACTCTCATCAGGAAGGAAATTATAGCTGCTGAGAAACAAGAATACCGAGAACTTGGAAATTGTCTGATTGAGCAATAAACTAGCCAGCAAATGTTAGCATCAGTGGACTAATGGTACTACAGAATAACTCTTGACTGTTGAAGCATCACCAACATAAGATAAAGAAAAGTGCCAAGAGCTAATCACACAAATAAATTGAAGGTAATAGCTGCCAATAAGAACCAAGGTTAGATAGATTATTAAAAACAAAAATTACCTTGAGGTTGCTCAGCATCTTCACAGTTGCAGGATTGAAATAAAGCTGCCAAAAAGCAGTTGACACTAATTAGTTATGTATTATGCCTACATCATGCTAAGAACAGACCCAAGGAAAAAGACAATGCCAATCAGTATATAGATAATCAAGAGAACAGACTGCAGCAAAACTACCTAAAAGCGTTCATAAAATGCTAAGAGGATCCTTCTGAAGAAATATACCTGCATGATGAACTTGAGATAATTATTGATGGCATACAGAAGAGCTGGAACAGCAAGAAGAACATTGTTCCGAGCTGCCTGCAAGAAATGATGCTTATTGCTAAGATTATATATGAATCATGTCAAAATTACACCTCTTGGTGCCAAGAATAGTAAAATGTGTTTTGTATCCAGTAGACATGTTTTATGTGTAAAATCATACTGAATTAGGCAATCAGTAGCTTCAAATAAAAATTTTAAACTTATAGACTTTTACTATTACCACTTATCCCACTAATCCAACTCAAGTATAAATCCTGCATGTCGTTAACAAATTCGTACCTGCATAAATGTGGAAATTGACAGAAGGGGCTTTTCGCCAACTTGCTGACGTCTAGACTGTAGGCATGTAAAAATGGTTTTAATGAGATTGCTAAAAGGATCATTTATTGCAAAAAAAAAGAGATCATTTATGTCCTACGTCCAAATATTCCCCCCCCCCCTTTTTCCCCCGTCAGCACACATACAACATGCACTCAAAGAATCTATTTGCGGTCACATTATAGAACCATACAAAGTTCAACAAGCATTAGGTCAATTTAATGGGGGCACACCCTATTCACCTTATAAAGCTCAACCCCAATAAATCCAAGTAGAAAGGTTGAATCAAAGGAAGAAAAACAAATTAACCATTGAAGAAATAATTTGCATGTACCTGTAAAATAAGCATAACAACTGCAAATAGAACCTTTGCAGCCTCCGTCAAAAAGTTAACACTAATGGGGCTAAACATGAAGCGCCCATCCACCTTGGACATATAAACCAAAATAGGCTGGCAGAAAAAGAGAATATTATACATGTGAAGAATCAAGATTAAGTAGAGTTGCAAGCAAACCATGACAAGCTAAAATGCCTAATTGCAGAATAGATATTGCAACAAATTGATGAAGGGGTCGGTAACAGACAAATAAGTATGATTATTAAAAAAAATGAAATAAAAGCAGAAATAGATAATGAATTACCTGGAAACCAACCAGAACACAATCACCAACAACTAAGAGGACATTAAGGGCACGTTGCTTTGATGATACCCTGCTTTTGTGGCGGTCATAAGCCCTAGACACACCTCTGGTAGTTGGGGAAACCAACTTCGAATGGCAGACACTGCATTCTATCATCCCGTTTTGCATTGGTTTGCCCCAAAACTATCACAACTATACACAATAAAATAAGGAGACAACAAACAGTAAGGCAAGTCCAAGTAATTTAGGCACGGAAACATCATACACTAACACCCAAACAAACAAAAAAAATGGGGAAATGCAAAATCTAGTTCACATTTTGAAGAAAAGTTGAATGTGGATGCCAAAGTTCGGTCATAATATAAAAATATGAAAATCAGCAGAACTAACTAGGCATAGATATAGCTTATTCTGATTGCCGTTAGCATAGCCAGTTAAGCCATGTAAATTGTTTTCCAGATAGATCCGATAGATTCAGGCAGGACCCTAGTAAAAATTGCATTCCAAATTTAATGGTTATCATTAATATAATAACGGCGGATCCACGCTCAACAATGATTAGCTGAATTCTTATAACCTAACAAGCAAATTCAAACAATAGAAGCAAATAACATCTACTAAAATAAATCAAAATTCAAATCCTGCCAACTCAAGATTAACTTTTATTTCTTCACGAAATAATTAAATTAGGAATTAGGAAACATAATCGGATAGCAGACAGATCAGATCAGATCAGATCAGATCTTGGAAGTTGAGAGCGGAAATGACGCTTAAAAAGAAGAAAGAAAAATGCAAAATAAAAAAATGTGAATGATGTAATGAGATCAATTAAGCCAACCAAATTAGTGTGTCCTAATAAGGCATCTCCAGATCAAGCGCCGGCCGAGCTCGAAATTACGCAGCTAGATCGGTTATCCTACCGCTTAGCTCAGTCTCTGTCTCTATGAGATTGAGATTCGTATCAATCAGATTTGGAAAAGAAATTAAATTCAATAAGAAAAATCCTTGGCAATTGAAATCCCAAAAAGCAGCAGCGCTTTGAAGATGGGATCATGCGAAGAATATGCAGAGAGAGAGAGAGAGAGCTATTTTAAAGTTAAAAAACAATAACAATTCTTGCTTTGAATGCAAAACACGGTTTTTGGAGCGGAAAAGGACGCAACTCTCACTTACACGATACAAGGGGTAGTAGAAGCTGACAGACCAATCAGGTGTAGGCGTTGCGTGTGAAAGAGGTGCAAGTCAAAGTAAAATACTAGTAGTACTAATATTATGGGTAACAGAACTTCGCTTCGAATGAGGGTGACGGAGCCAATTGGAATCCCCAACATTTCATGCCTCATACCTGTCTTCGAGGCTTTCGGTTTCGGCTCACCTGTATCTTTCGCTTTGTATTTGTTCACTGTTGTTGTACTTTTTAAGTAAGGCTTTGATGTCGAATCAACCATATGGTTTTGAATTTGATACGATGAATTACCTAAGTTCAGCTAGTACTTATCAGCATTTCAATTTGGCATTCTTTTTTTTCTTCTTCTTTTCTCTAATTATATCTTGCTTGATATCTTAGTCAAATTGTCGTACTTCTTTTTTCTTTCCATAGATTAATGGGCATTTTAATTAATGGTAAAAAAAGTTGAAACTTTAATCAAATTCTACTCCATCTTAAATGTCCTCAAATTATTACTCCTTTTATCTCAAATATATTTTAGGTTTATTGGCTTTCACCAAATTTTATTTGTGTTATTGATTTTCACGAAATTTTAAAAAAATTTTGACTTTAATGTATTTAATATTAAAATTTTAACTTTTTATAAAATTAAAATTTCATAATTTTAATGTCAAAAAATAAAAAAAAATCATAAAAATAATTTTAAAATATAAAAAATAAAAATATTAAATATTAAATAAAACATAAGTTTAAAACTTCTAAAAAATAGATGAAAGAATAAAACAAAAAAGTAATAATCTTTAAAGAATATTTATGAAATTTTTTAAAACCAAAAAGCAAGTTTGTTAAACTCACTTCTTATTAATTCCACTCCATTTTGTGTTTTCATTGAATCAACCCACCATATGCTTCTTCGAGCTGTGTTAATATAAATAAATGCTTAATGTTATTTGAAGATATGTTCAATTTGTTTATTTATAAAAAATACAATAATTTTAGGCAAAAAGATCTAAAATGTCTTCAAACAAAAATTTAATAATCATTAAGCCTATGATATTTTATTATAATCAATCAAATCATGAATTTTTTATTTTGAATCAATTGAATTTTTAAATATATGTTTTCATTCAATTAAGCTCTCAATTAGATAAAAATAATTAAATTTTTTTTACTTTTTTTTAATAAGGACTCAATTGATAAAAATAAATATGTAAGGTTTAATTGATTAAAGAAAAACGATAAGACATTGGGTAATTATTAAATTTTACCTCAAGAACTTTTGTGACACTTTTGCCATATTTTTATTGGATAACAAAGATTTTTCATGAAACTTGGCAAAGAAAAAATTTTCATGAAAAGTTGCTAATTGCTATCCAATATTACAAATTCATCATGTTTTCTTTTTATCCTAGAATTGCTGGTCATTTACCTACTTTTTAAAAAAAATGATAATATAATATATAATTTTATAATTGCATTCTTTGTTAGGATACCTAATTAATATGAATCTAAACAAAAAATCTAACTAATATATAAAATGGACTACGAAACCTTTTAGTGACTAACATCTATAATTTTTCCTTTTGTTGCTAAGATGGAAAACAAATTTTACTTCAATTTCTTTAGTTTTGTTTTTTTATTCTTTAAAAGTTTTGTTTTCCTCTTCAAGATGAAAAATAAAATGGACTGTAAGGTCTTTTAATGTTTGACACTTATAATTTTTCTTTTTGTTAGTAGGGTAAAAAATCATATTTACTTCATTTTCTTTAGATTTTTTTTTTAAATCTCTTTCCTTTAAAAGTTTTGTTTTACTTCTCTTTACTCTTAGATGAAAATAAGTGAAGGGTTATTAAGTTTTAGAGATGGACAAAAAAATGAGCAAAAGATTTGATTTTAGAAAAAAAATGATAGAATTTATTGGTAGCCAATGAAAAAGAAACTTGTTTTATTGTTATTACTTTATTATTTCTCAATACATTAAAGTGCCTAGAGTGAATAGAGGATGTTTGGAAATGGATTGATATTTGGAAATGAATTATTTTTCTACAACAACATTTTTACCAGGTTGGACAATTTTAATTATGAAAACTTTTAAGAGAGTGGGGTCAAAAAAGTTTACTAGGTTTGGATGATAAAGTTTTTCTTCCTTCTTCCATTTGTTGCTCTGGCTATTTTTTTTTTTTTAATCATGGACTTTTCTTTTGTAAAAATGATATTAAGTTGTTAGATTTTGAGATTGAATAAATGAGTTCTAACTTGTTGATGCAGATATATATATATATATAGTGATAAATTTATTTTAATAAATTTGGTTTTTTCCTTCCTCATTATATGAAATAGAGTTTACTTTTCTTTATGTGCGAAATGTATTATTATGAAATTTTTTTTTTGCTTTTTTTCATTTATTTTTTTAATTATTCAATGATGGGTTTTTTTTTTTTCTCATTTAGCTTTGGATTTTCTAATGGTTGACTTGGTTTTACTTGGTTGGAACAAACTAATTAAGTGATTTTTCATTATATAAGATTAATTGGCTACTTAGTTAATTAGATGCTATGATTTTTTTTTTTTGCAAAATTAATTAGTTTCTGTTTTGGTCATATCAATTTAAGGTACTCTTTGAAAGTATAATTTATTCTTATTCTCATCCGTATCGTTTTCTTTTACTTATCTTTTTAACATTTTTAAAACTTTTTTCTTATACTCTGTTCTATGGTAGTTTTTGAGTGAATTTTTAAAGGGATGATGTTATGTATTTTGTTTAATTTTGATTGCTTTAAATTTTTATATGAAATTTTTTTGTTTTAATATTTGTTAAGTTATCTTTACTGCATGCTCTATTTTTTCCTTATTATTTTGTAAATCATTTTAATTTTGAGTTAATTACGCTTTTATACTTGAACTTTAAAAAAAATACAAATTGATACCTAAAGAAATAAAATATATAATTTACATCTTAAACTTTTAAATAATGAATCATTTTAATCTAAATTCTAATACTATTAATTTAACTAGCTTATATAGTATCATGTTATTTGTTAAATAAAAGTGTTAAAATATTTTGTAAAAATATCATGTAGATACCATGTGACAAGTAATAATTGATGGATCTTAAACAAATTTTACAGTTTAGGTAAAAAATTATTTTTAGATCTTTTTGTTGAAAAAAGATGTTGATAATATATCTAATGAACACATAATTCAATATTATTTGTCAAACACCACATATATAAGTTGATATGGTTAGCAAAATGGAGTTTAAATTAACATAATACATTTTATGAAAAATTCAACATGCAAGTTATACATTTTATTTAAGTTCCAGTGCAAATTGTACACTTTGTTTTTTTAGATATTAATTTGTCTGTTTATCCAAATTTTAGGTACTAAAAATGTAATTAAATTTTTATTTTTTGTTACATTCTATTTTTGCAAGTATTTAAGGTTATGATTTTGCCTTAATTTTGTTTTTATTATTCTTGAATTTGGTGTTAGGTTATTAGAATGGTTAGTAAATTTTTTTTTGTTTTGTTACTAATTTCAATTTACTCTAAATGTTTTAAAAGTTATTGTTGGTGGAATTATTAATAATTCATTTGTTTTTGTTGTTTGAGTTTTTTATTTTTATTAATGAGGTTATTTTTTTCTTTTTTTATTTTTTGGTGGATTAAATATGGTAAATGAGAGTTTTTTTTTTTTTTTTACAAATTTTATCCTCTAATTAAGAAGATTAAATCTTTGATTGTAGGTTCTTTTTTGCATTTGACTGTTTCTTAATAAAAGTTAAGAAATGGCAAATTTTATTTAGTTTTCAAATTCATTTATCATGTATGCTTTTTTTACAACAAAATATTATAACTATATTTCATTTGTAGTTTGTTTTTTTTTTTTTTTGTTATCATTGACATTTAATATTAATTTGTTAACTATTGCAGACACTTGAGTTTTTGGTTTAAAAGTGATTTATTTGCTTTGTTGGGGTTTTGATCTTTTAATATAATTTATCATGTATTTGTTGATTGATTTGAGCTATTGTTCTTTAATTTGTGTTTCATACTTCAAGTTTTTGATTATTTTTGTTTATCAAAAAGAAGAGTTTAAGATGTTTTAAGTATTCATCACATGAGATGTTGTTCACTTTATTGTTTTTTGATGGAGGTAGCAATTAATAACAAGTTTTATATAGTTTAAGCTTTCATGATTGTTTTAGGGGAACGTTTTACCCTCACTTTGGTTATTGTTTCTTATTGTGGAAGATTAAACATTATCTTTTATATATTACTATACATTGTGACTTGTGTGATGCACAAAATCATTTTATCTACTTAAATATATGTAAACACATAAAATTAATATTTTATGCACATTTATATTTAAACTTTCAAAATTTATAACATAGTTAAAATTTAAATGTTGAAATGACATATCATAAAAAAATAAATTTGTCTACAATATAAAATAACAAATATATGATAAAACATGAATAAAAAATTGCATCTATACTTATATGTTTATATCATTAATAATAATAAGTTATGTTTATTTTAAAAAGTTATGACATTATTGCTACATTGTTTTTTACTAAAGATTTTATCTACTTTCAAGTAAATAAAATTTAACTTTTGTTTCTTTTCAAAAATATTTAATTTTTATTTTGAGTCAAATAAAAAATTTTCATAGCTAATAACTTGAGTTACAATCAATAGTGATAATGTTTGTAATACTTCTTTAGGCATTATTCTATCTAAATTATATCATCGGTAATGCAAAGTTGACATTAGTCAACAGATTCATAATTTAAAGATTTTTAAAAGTTAGGCATCACTTTAAATATTTTACTATAGTTTAAGAATAATTCATGATAGTAATCATTTTTAATAGAATCCAACATATTTACTTTATTTAGTTAATACCCTCCTATTAACTTTCACATATTTTAAAAATCAAGTAAATAAATATACTTGGAGGGTTGTTCCGAGTTGTAGTATTTATTTTAAGCCTTTTGATAGAAAGAAAAAAAGAACTTCTGATTTAATATTTCCAATATTATATAGTTTCTTTAAGATTGTATTCCCTAAACTTTGTATCTTTTTGGTAGATAACTAGATTTCCATTAAACGGTAAGTTATTCAGTTATGTATCCTTGATTAATATCTTTTAGGTGGTAATTTTTTATATCTATTAATGATTTAATTCTGGTAGTGAACTTTTTATATATTTTCTCAAAATATCAATTAAGAGATAATTTTTGTAACTTTTCGATCTTTTGATTATCAATTCCCATTTATGAGTTGTTTGTGTGTGTTTTTTCATTGCCCAACATCAAACACCTCCGAAAGTATCAACATAATTTATTGTTTAAATTTTTGAAAAAACATAGCAATGGCAAATTTGTTACATATACATTGACTATAACAAAATTATTCTTCAGAGGATGAAAAAGTTTTTAGTCAATAATTGACTTAAGCTTAGAGATCATTGATTTTTTTAGATGACTAAACTAATAAAGTTCAATGTCATTATCAATCGTAAATGTAGATCAAAGCAAAGTTGCTAACTTCTAAATTTAATTAATTCTTTTTATGTTTTGTAAGAATTAATTTATTATCTTTTTGATATGACTCTAAACCATATAGTTTGAGCTACATCTTATGTACCTTAACGATAATTTTGTTTAAGCTACTATTATGTTTATATTATCCAAATTTGCAACTAAACAACAAGATCATTGTTTTATATAGTTGTCTTTACCTAAATTTGTATATTCTTTTTACACTTCAAACAGTGTTATCTTTTTTTGAGAAGTCACAAAAAATAACATTCCCAACGAAATGTGAGTTTATTTCTGGTAATACATAATACTGTTACAAGTGCACAATAACATAATAGATAAATATGCTATTACTATCAATATGTAAATGGAATTAAAAGCAATGTATGAGGTAAAAAAATCATCACAATGTAACATGCATTTTCAAAAAGGTACTTAGATTTGTAGATAAAAAAAAAATCTTTTAGACTTGATTTGGAGTTTGGATAATAATAAGCTCAAGTCTATCTCAATTCTTTCTACCCAAATGGTATAGTATAGTATAATACTACTACTTAAATGTAACAAAATATAATACTCTTTTCCAAATGTGTTTGAAAAAAATTATTGTATTATATATAACCCCTATATTAAAAGGATCCTTAAAAGATTAGGAAAGTGATGAATGTATAGCTACATGAGTTTATTAGGTTTTGTGGATTATAAATTTGTAAAAGATTTTTTTTTGTGGGCAGAGTTTATATTTCTTCTATGAATTTATAAGACAGTTTTTTCAGGCTAAACTTATATTTAGTTCAATTTCTAAATGGTTAGCCTAATTATATAAAATAATATTTTACTTTTAAGGAAAAAAATTCATAATATATCTCCAATAAAACTTACTAGTGGGGCAATGGTTGGATCAAGAATAGAGCTGAAGTCATTATTAGGTGATTACAAAAAGCCCAAAAGTTTCAAAAACTTAAAATGTCAAATTTGAAATACATGAAGGGATTTCTATCATGATGTTGGTTTTTTCAAATCCAAGGTCAATAGCACTTAAAAAAGTAAACTAAACCATATAATGCGCCATAAAGTGAAACAAAAATGCAGTAATAGAAATGTTTTTTTAGATGAAATGTAACAAAGATGTTGTATAACTAAAGGTACTATGAAAAACCATCAAAAGAGAAATGATAATTTTCAAATATTTCTCTCTCTTTGAAAGAAAATGTTTAACAAAAATTGCCTAAACATAAGCCAAGTTGTTGGTGAAAATTGTATGAAAAGAAAAGAAGGCATACGGTTGAAACAAGATCATATGTCATTGCTAAAATAGACATGAAAGGTAATCACAACAATATTCCATAGTAAATAGAAGAATAAAAAAATAAAAAAATAACTTATTAATTGAATAAATTGAATAATCTCATTCAATAATAATAGAATTAGTATATAATTGTTTTCAAATAATTAAAAATATTTCAAATAATTAACAAAAAATAAAAAATTATCAATTAATTATTATATTTTTATAGACAAGTTTCAAATTCAAATAATCAAATCAAATAAATACATATACTTTCTACTAAAAAACTTAAGAAAGCATTTAGTTGTGATTGCTTTTCACAAGATCACATTTTGCAAAATCACTTTCCCTCATTTTGTTATCTGACTCCTTAGTTTAGTTTAGAAAGTCTCTCATATTAAGAATCTCTCACTCCTTATAGTGTCAAAAAAGGAGAAGATAAAGAGAATAAAAAACTCTCATCTCTTTTTTTTTTCTTTTAAGATTTTCAGAGGAAATGCGAAAATTTTGCTCTATTTTTACTCACTTAATTGTATTATTAGACTATATAAACAATGTTATTGACCTCAGAAATATCGTAATTTTATATGTTGCTTTTTATTTAATCTTCATAATTCAATAAAGACAATATTTTAAAGATAAAAACACAATTGATATTGAAAATATAAAAAAAAATTATTTTTTAAAATTTAACAAAAACTATGTTTTTAAGATAAATGCATGATTTTTATAGAAAATATAAAAAAAATATTTTTAAGAATTCTTAAATTTCAACAAAAACAACGTTTTTAAAATTAAAAACATTATCTTTGTTGAAAATATGAAAAAAAGTTATATTATGATAAAATTTATTATTACTTATAATTATTATTACATATTTATATGTGCAATAAAACTTAAAATTTTTAATTAAATAATTCAATAAAAATATTAAATAAATAATTTACATATTAAATAAATAAAAATTTAAATAAATTATTTATTTATTCACTTGTCATTAATGATAATAATATAGTAAAAGACTTTATTAAGTAATCTTATATTCTTCTAACTAAATAAAAAAATTTACATGCTATAAAGTCAAAAAAATTCAAAAATCACACTCTCTTTCAATATTACTTTTCTTAATTTTTTTTCCTTCAAAATCTAAAATCCATGAACTACTGCTTCTTGGTTAATTTCTGTTTTAAAAATAAAAAATTTTAACCTAAGTGTGGTAAAATGTATGATCAAGCCGAGCGAGTACATTAAAATATTCGAACTTAAATTTGACATAAAAATTAAAACTTGAAACTCGATTCGAATTCGATTGAATATTATTTTTCAAGTTTAAGCTTGATTCGAAGTATAGATCAAGCCAAACTTGAATTCGGTCAAATCATAATAAAAAAATTTAAATTAAATTAATATATTAAAATAAAAGAGAAATCATAAGAACTAAGGAAAAACTCAACAAATCTAAATTTTTGCATTAAAAAAAAAGCATAAAAACTAATCAAATTCAACAATTAAGAATCAAGATTTGATTCCAAACAAAACAAAATTACTAACTTTCTTGAAGTAAAGACAACAAATTGTGAATTGATCCATTATAACAACAATGAAAACAACCAAAACCCATAAACTAAATTATTCTTAAAAGAAAATAAACCAAAATTTCAATTAGAACCTATAAATATAGCAATAAGAAACAAGCATAAAAGGGAAAAAAACTTTTTGGGTTTTAATTGAACACAAAATGGGTAACTAGATCTAAGAAAAAGATGCTTTGATTTTCTTCCTATGAAAAAACCAAAAGAGTGAGAGGGAGAAACAATTTGCCTTTTAAAAAAATTTATATTTTTATGGATTTTTCTTTTATAGTGTGATATTTTAAGAAAAAAAAGAGGGAAATGAAGCATAGTGCCATTGTGAAGGCAAGGGAGGAACAACAATAGACGGGGTTTTAGGTTAGGATTTGGTGTATATATATAAATTTAAGGTTAGAATCATAATTTTATAATTAAAAATAAAAATATATATTAAAATAAAAAAATTAGATTAAGTTAATAAATTAATCGAATAATATTAAAATGTTGCAATTTAATTGATTTAATAAGTTTAATTGTTCAAATTCAAATTTAATTCAATAATAATTTAAATGAATTTAAAATTTACTTAAATTAAATTAGAATAATTTATAAATAAATAAATAAATAAATATATATATATATATATAACCTCTGGCTCAGCAGAGTCAAGACTAGTGAAAGGGCTTTTCTTTTAAAGCATGATAACTAGTAAAAGGGCTATCATGCTTTAAAAGAAAAGCCCTTTCACTAGTCCTGACTCTGCTGAGCCAGAGGTTGTCAATGTGTTCTAGGCTACAAAACACGAATCAAACTCATGTCATGTGTGAAATCCTACAAACAGATAGAGAGCAGAGACTTGTGCAATCTGCAAATCTGCGTACAACAGTTAGCCGATCCCTCCTTCTCTTACACTTGGCAGCTGCGACGGAGAAAGAAGCCGTCTTCTATTCAAACAACTAATTTTGCCTATCCGATTTCCTTCTCTATGTAAACTGCAACATAAAAAAAAAAAAAACAGACAGGTACTTTTCCGACATCTCTCCAATTCCATAGATTTGATTTCTTCCGACATTATACTGGTTTCTTAAATTTTTTATACTATTGCTAGCCCAGGATTAGTAATTTATTGTTTTGGTTTCTGCCCTTCACCTTCATCGGAGTTTAGGGTTTATGTTCTCCCTTTGAACAAGATAGTTTCTTGTAATTCATAACTGATTCAAATTGAATTTTGGCTTCTCCCTGTACCCTTTTTCATTCAAGTAAAACTAAAACAAATGAAAAATTAGGAAGATTGCTCTATTCATTCGACTCTCTCTCCTCTCTCTCTCTCTGTGTCTGACCATACCGACAATATTAGTGTTAATGTGCAATGGCCTTTGCGTTCTTCTATAAGCTACAATTTCTATGGCCCTTTTCATTGTTCAAATTCGACGATTTAAGAGCATCCCATGACTTAGTCCGCAAGCTTTCAATACCCGACCACACTAAAAATTTCGTTTTTGCTGTTAGCCATCCTGATTCTCAGTCAGTCATTTACATACTCTCCACTCAAAATTTATCTGAGAGGTCAGCTGCTGATGCGGAGTGTCTTATTGGGGAACTTAAACCCGATGCTGTCATAGTTCAGATTGATCACACAGCTCTCACTGATATTCAATCTGAACACAACCTTGTTGATAACGCTGTTCCCACTTCCTCTTTTGGAGTGCTTAAACGATGCTTTCTTGATAGGATTAACAAGGACCAGTATGAGGATGTGGCTGGCAAATTGGTTTTGAGAGAGATATTTGGGGTTGGTTTTCATGGCCATTTCTTGGCTGCCAAGAGAGCAGCAAGGGAGGTTGGTTCAACTTTTTTGGTGCTTGAATCATCATTTACCAACAAATTTCTTGTGCATGATCCCTCCAGGGAAGTTGAGGCAGGGAGCAAAATTCAAGGTCTGGTCAGTAGTTTGGTTCCAAAAAAAGGCACTTCAGTTCTAGTTTCCAGTTTTAGGAGGTTCTGCATTACCAGTGATGTTCAGTCACAGATGGTGAAGTTGTTATCTTCACATATAAATTTATTGGAATCAGGTTCTGCTTCTGAGGTGCCTTCAAATGAAATTCAGCCAAGAGGGAGTTATGAGGCTCCACCATTTGCACAATCAATTTATCCACTTCTTGTGGATCTACATGATATATTTGTTGATCTTCCTTCAATTGGAAAAGCATTAGCACTTTCACAAAAAATGCTTTTGGATGTAAACAGAGGGGAAGTTGTGGATACCGGGATAATATCTGAAGTTTGTACCTTTAGAATTGCAGTTGAAGCATTGAGAATTGCACTTAACAATGCTGGCCAGCTACCCATTGACAAATTACGAAATGCAAAGACATCTGAGATAGCTTTTGCAGAGCTCCCGGTTGAGGACAAGTCGCATGCACTACTTGCACAGGCTCTTCAAAGCCAGGCTAAGAAGTTCAAGACTGTCGTAGCCATTGTGGATGCTAGTAGCTTGGCCGGTCTCAGGGCAAATTGGAACACTCCCGTTCCTCTAGAGGTCAAGGATTTAGTTGCCCATCTTGTAACAGATGGTGTAGGTGATGGAGATAAGGAAGCCTCAAACCACACTGACAAGAAGCGGTTGTTATCCAATAAACCTGTGGTGGCAGTAGGTGCTGGTGCAACGGCTGTTTTGGGAGCTTCATCTATCTCTAAAGTTATTCCTGCATCAACCTTCATGAAGGTTGTGACATTGAATGTTCCTGCTTCAGTGAAACTAGTTATGACTCAGACCCAGAAGGTAGTAGCAATTGCGCTTGGTAAAACTCTTGGTCCATCAAAATTGGTAGCCCCTGGACTTGCAAGTTCTGGAGCAAATTCATCTCTCTTCAAGGCAGTTGCTTCTGCTGAGAAAATCAGGACAGTGGTCCATGGCGTTATTGCCTCAGCTGAAAAGACCAGCTTTTCAGCCATGAGAACAGCTTTCTATGAAATAATGAGGAAAAGGAGGGTGCAGCCAATTGGTGTCCTGCCATGGGCTACTTTTGGGTGTAGCATTGCAACTTGCACGAGCTTGCTTGTATATGGAGATGGTATTGAATGTGTTGCTGAGTCTCTTCCTGCTGCACCCTCAATTGCCAGTTTGGGTCGTGGGATTCAGAGTTTACATCAGGCGTCTCAGGCATTGAAGCAGAAAGATGGCAACAGAATACAAAAATCCATAGAATCCTTAATGTACAGGTTGAAGAAAGTAAAGATTCAATAGGACTTGATAATTGTCTTTTTAATATAATTGTATACTAATTGTTAAGTATTTGGTAAAGTGATGCCTGAAGTAAAGGTTAGAGAATAAAAAGTCCATGGTACCGGTTGTGTGTAACACTCTGAGTGTTTATTTTTATTTCTGGCTAAGAATTCATTCGAATAATTAGATACTTTAAATGCATTTCAATTTTGGAAAGTATTTGCACTTGTTTTCCATCTTTGCTTATTCCATTAGTCTCTTCTTTACTCCTTGCTTCCATTTTGTTCTTCTGTATCCTGAATTTGAAACGTGTTGCTTTGAAAGCCATATATTGCTTGTGGACTTGGCAATTAGAGTACTTATATTATGGAAAATATTAAAAATTTGTGTATTTATGTTGTTTTTTTTTTTTTTTATAAAATTTGTCACAATTTATGTTAACAGAAAAATATAAAATATATATTTTTTGTTTTGTTAAATTCGTATATAATTTTATTAAAATTTTAAATTGTATTATTTTTATATTGTATTATTATTTCATGTTTTAAATTATCAAATTTAATTATCTAATTGCATGCTACAAAAATGGATATGGCTTCGGAATTTTGAAGTCAAAGGGTTGTATGTTAAATCTGTGTGTTTTTGGTTTTTCTGTTTCCTACTGCAGCAGATATCACTCGAAACCTTAGTGACTGGAACAACTAGTAAGGTAAACAAGAAGCGGAAAATTTAAAAAAAGTGTTAAATATATATTTAACCCTTGAATTTTATAATTTTATCATATTGGTATGTAAAAACTTTTTTTACTTTGGAATTTGAATGTTCAAATCCCTTATCATGGTAGATAAAGTTGGCAGCCCAATCCGCTTCCTGTAGGTTTTAATTCTACTCGATCTCATAAATTTTTTTAAAATGAATAATATTAAAAAAAATCAAAGTTGAGTCAAGGTCGGGTTTTAGATAAATTCAATCTGATCTGTTATGTATAAAAAATTATTTTTTAATTAATTATTTAATTTTATATTTATATTAAAAATAATATTTTATTAATTTCAGATTAAATCGAGTCGGATACGATTCATACAATATCTTGTCAGGTTTAGGTATGAAAAAAATAAAAAATTCCTCAAGTAGGATTGAGTTTAAGATGAGCAAAAATTCATCCGACTTGACCTGTTGTCATTCTTAACGATCGTATTTGAAGCTAACGCATTTAGACAATTTTATTGATATAGTATGAACATCCAATAAGATACTAAAATGTGTTAAATAAGACTAATTAGTACCACATCATTAATGTCATATTATCTTTAAAAGAAAAATTTTTTAAAAATTCTAAAAAATTATAAAAAATAAAAAATTTAAAAAGTAAAAAATTCAAAAAAATTCAAAAAAAATTTAATAAAATCTAATTTTTTTTAAAAATTATAAAATAATTATAAATTTTTTTTGAAAATTCAAAAAAATTAAAATTCAAATAAAAAATCTAAAAACTTCTAAAAAATGTTAAAAAATTCCAAAAATTTTTTAAAAAATTAAAAAAAATTAAAAAATTCTGAAAAATTTTAAAAAATTCTAAAAACTTTTAAAATTTAGAAAAATTGAAAAAATTTTAAAAAGTTTATAAATTTAAAAAAATGTTAAATGTGCTAAAAATTCTGAAAAATTTTAAAAAATTCAAAAAGAGTTAAGGAAACTTAAATATTTTCAAAAAATTTTAAAATTTAAAAAAAATTCAAAAAATTCAAAAGAATAACAAAAACAAAAAATGACAATTTTAATAAAATTTAAAAATTTGTTAAAATAAAAAAAGAAATTGAAAAAACTAAAATAAAAAATAAAAAATATTTTGAAAAAGTATAATACTTTTTAAAAAATTTTAAAAAATTTTAAAAATTTTTTCTTATATTTTAATCTTACAATTTGAATTTTTTATATATTTTTTTGAATTTTTAAAATTTTATTTTAAAATTTTGAAATTTTATCAAAATTTTAAGTTTTTTTTTTAGTTTTCTTTTATTTTTAAAGAACGTTGCAAAAATTTGAAATTATTTAATTTTTCCAAAAATTTTAAAAGTTTCTAGATTTTTTCTTTTTTTTTCTTCCATTTTTTATATTTTTGTATTTTTTTAAACTATAAGAAAATTTAATTTTTATAAGTTTTTTTGATTTTTTAAAAAATTTTTGAAAATTTTAAAAATTTTCATATAATGATATTTTGTATAATTTATAAAAATTTTTTAGAAAATTTTAAAATTTATAAAAAATTTTAGAAAATTTCAAAATTTTAAAGAAAATTAAAAATTTTTTTGAACATTAATTTTTTTTTAAATTTAAAGATTTTATTAATTTTTTGAAATTAAAACCTTTTGGTAAATTTTAAAATATTTTAAAAATTTTTCAGAATTTTAAAAAATAGTTTGGAATTATTTAAAATTATTTTTATGGTTTTTGAATTTTTTTGAGGTTTTAAACAATTTTTTGAATTTTTAAAATTTTTTACAATCTTTAAAAACTTTTAAAAAGTTTTAGCATTTTTTAAAAAATTTTAAATGTTTTTTGAAAAATTTTCATTTTTTTAGAAATAATTTTAGAATTTTAAATAATTTTAGAATTTTTAAAATTTTCGAAATTTTTAAAAATTTTTAGAATTTCCTTTAAATTTTAGAATTTTTAGTATTTTAAAAAAATTTTAGAATTTTTAAAATTAAAAAAATATTTTTAAAAATTTTCTTTTAAAAATAATGTGGGATTGATGATGTGATATTGATTGAATATTTTAGAAATATGCCAATATCTTATTAAATATTAATGTTATGTTAATAAAATTGACTAATGATATTAGTCTTATGTATTAACATAATAATGAATTTAAACATTCAAATATTAATATAACAAAAAAATTCTTTATATATTAATACGATAGAAATTATAAAATTTAAAATTCAAATATGTATTTAATCTTTTTAGAAATGAAAAACTTGTGAGCCCTGTTATTATTTATATATATTTTTAAATTAAAAAATGAATTGATAATTTTTTAATATTTTTAATAAATGAAACAAATAAAACCATAAATTTTTAAGTGAAAGACATAAATAGAATAAATAGATATTTCTGTTAATTACGAATAAAAATAAATAAAATCAATTAAAAATTAGATCAAATAAAAATATAAATGTAAAATAATATAAAATTTTTATAATATTATAAATTTTTGAAAAATAAAATGAGAATGTAATAAAATTTTATTTAAAAAATTAATTTATAATTTTATCTAAAGAGTGTAATAAGCTTATAATATAAACTAAAATGTTAAAATTTTGATAACTATACACGTAATTTCTGTAGAGAAAAAAGTTCGTCCAAAAATTAATCCAAACACCAATTAAGAGGACTGAAAAGTTTCTCGCGTAAAAGCGATCAGAATTCGAACACGCCGCGCTTTAGTTTTTACTGGGAAAGATCGAACATTAACACTTTACTATTTCATCCTAGGCTAATCTCACTCCTACCATACCCAAAAAAACAAAACAAGAAAAATCCAGAAGACAACATTACAACTCTCTTTCGCTGCAAACTGTAAAACGGCTGTTATTATGAGTATGTCAACTTCAGCGTCCAAACAGCAACCCTTTTCATCAAAGCCGTCCAAAAACCCTAATCCCATCACATACACCCACTCCGACGCTCAAAACCCTAATCTCCCCTCCAATACAAAGATGTCGCTTGTTAGTAATTCTCCGACGCTTTTCCAGGACGTGGTTTTGTCACGGGCCTCACACCTCACGCGCCAAGAACTCCTCAAGCGCAGATTGCAGCACCTCAACCAACTCTCTAAATGTTACCGAGATCATTATTGGGCTTTAATGGAAGACCTCAGGATCCAGTATAGAGAATATTATTGGAGGTTCGGTGTCAGTCCTTTCAAACACGACCATAATCAAGAGCCCGGTGGAGGGATTGATGCTAATCCTACCAATAACATTGAGGGCTCTGATGATAACGTCAACAACAGCATTAACGTTAACGTTAATAATAGTTCTAGTTTGGATTTTAAGATTAATCACCGCTGCTTGTTTGTTGGATGTAAATTCAAGGCCATGGCTTTGACTAGTTTTTGCCATCTACATATTCTCTCCGATTCAAAGCAGAAGCTTTATAAGGCTTGCACATATGTTATCAAGAGGTATGTCTGCCATCAATTTTGGCCTTTCCTTTCTCTCTTTTTTTTTTTTTTTTTTTTACAAAATTTGCCCTTTTTCATCAAGGAAATTAGGTTATTTTTTTAGAACTGATGTATTGATTTATAAATTTTATTATGAATTTGTGTAGTGCTCATGCCGGACCTATAACATGTGGAAAGCCCATTCTCAGATCCACCATTCCTTCTCTCTGTGCGGTTCACTTCCAAAAGGCTCAGAAACATGTTAACAGGGCCTTGAAGAAAGCAGGTCTAAACGTTTCCTCCTCAAGTAAGCTTGCTTCTAAGTTTCATGTCATAGTGGCAGAATACGTACATCAAATCCAAGCCAAAAGAAGAGCTGCCCCAAAGGGAATCACAAGTAAAGCTACTATCGAGGAAGAAAGTGCTAGCTAAACCTTACTCTCAGCTACTGCAGATGCGACAACCATTAGTGAGGATCAACGAAAAAAATCGAAGGTGAGATAATTTTTGAGCAAATTTTGGAAAAATTTATGAGGGCTCTGTTTACGCACCTTATAGCCTTTTAAGTTCCTCTATTTTCATCTCATATTTGATGCTTCCTATTCTTGTGCCAAGACTTAATTATAAGTTTGCTATTGATGCTTCCCGTCCCTGCTTCTAAATTTTATTGTGTCTTTTGGTGTCAAGATGCAGGAATCATTTTCTTTTGTATCTTTTTCATAACAAGCTTCTGGTGATCTTTTTCGATGAGAAAAAAGAAGAGCTACACTTTGAAGTTGAGAGGATCATTTGTGGAAACTTGATTTGAACTGGTGATCTTCATATGGAAAGCTGTCTAATAATTCTTACAAAACATAAAAAAGTTATCTGAGTAGGTAATGTAGCCAGGAGAGATAGTCTATACAACAAAACCTGGTTATTACTATATTCTTTTCTTACTGGCTTCTTTAGTCAAGTAGTAGTGCTTAAATCTCTGGAGGGATAGGTAAAAAAGAAAAAAACGTCAAACATTTCAAACTTCTGAATTGGTTATGGCTCATTTTTTATTTTCCTTTTTCCTTTTCTACCAAATAATTTAACAATTTTGTGATTTTCTTTTATAGTCATTTGTATTATGCCACTGTTAACCACATATGCTGAATTGTTAGTATGCATTTTGAGAAAATGAGTGTATGTATGTGAAATTTCTTCGTGGACTATTTCTTTTTGTGTGTTTCCTTGAGTGTAATTATTGTTATCAACAACATTATTCATATGTATTCTTCCGTTAAACATAGTATATTATCAATTTTCTGTGATGCATTTGGAAAACATAAGACATAATAATATCTTTTGTGGGTTTTATAATCAATGTCAATTTTCATTATCTGTTTGTTTACTTTCTTCTTTACTTTTGATCTTTTGATCATGTTCTCCCTCAATCCAGGCGTCAACTTTGCTGCCTGAGTGACAATGGAGCCCAAATCGAACTGCGTCTTTCAACATTGACATATTAGTGCTGGCATGAGAATCTGACATCAATGAACTAGCTGTTAGTTGTGGGTGCCAGTCACAAACAATCTGCTTCAGCCAATATCCAGGCCTTTGCTGCTTGATGAGTTTGCCGGAAGTGGTTAAAAACTGGGCACTGCCAGCTTGCTTGTTTAACTGAAGATTCATACTGATTTTATATAGTATTTGTAGTATGGAGCCTTGGAAAAACTTTAAACCCTCGCAGGTTGTAGGCTAGAACCTCTCTATCAAGTCTTGTATAGCATAACGAATTCAAATAGTTTCAATTGTACACTCCTGGGGCTTTGCTGGTTCCTCTTTTTCTTCGTTAATTTATGAGCAACTCTTATCAGACAAGAGATGGATCTTAATGGTGAATTTCGTTGATGAGATTAGTTTTTGTAGAAATGAAGAATTCAGCTTTCAAAATGTATACATTTGTTTGATTCCAATGTGTATTTCCCCCTTTTCTATTTTTGGTGGTTGGAATGGGGTATTGTCAAAAAACGCTGTAACTAGTTGGACCACCTGTGAAGCCATTGATTTGATAATACTTGTTCTTTAGGCCGTGTAAGTCGCACTTCTACATTCGTCCCCATTTAGTTAATTATTTCTAGTTGCTTTGTTCCTTCTCTTTATTTTGTGAAAGGTATCAGTATCAAAGAAGCATCATTGACGAATCTCCATTTGTGATAGAAACAACAAACATGGAAAACGATTCAAGGAAAGACATCGTCTCTCTGTTTTAATCAATCGTTGTCTATTGGAAATTGGATTTGGTGGTAGCAGACATGAGCTTCACTCATCAAATAAAATAGCATAGAAATGGAACTTTATTTTACAATGCAACTAAAATGCATTCTCCAAATGCATCAATAATAAGGGAAACATATTTTCCTTGGCATCCTTGAATGGGAGGGAGGACACAACTACAATAATTCGCCTTAATACAAAAAACTTTAATTTGCAGTCAGAACAATTCTTGTATTTCAGCTAGTGATTAGAAAACAGCAAAAAACCTCATCAGCAGTTTTAAGTCAACAAAAGCAAGAATGATCTTTGCATCGGTACCCTATCTCATGTCAACTGGAGCAATTGGTGTAGCAGCAGATCTGCAAAAGGGGACCTTGTTTAGTGATTGGACCGGCTGTGATGTCTGTGGCGCTTGCTAGGGCGTTCTTCGTTATCCCTAGAGCTCCTTTTCCGAGAGATTTCTCCCCCTCCTGCAGTGTTCCTGGAGTCAGAGTGCTCTTCTCTGTCCACAGAACTCCACTTATGATGGTGGTCCCCCCTCTCTATAGGAATCCTTTTCTGAGAAAACTCTGACCCATCCATAGAGCTTTTTCCATGTTGGCATTCTTCCTTCACACAACTCCTTTTGATGGAGTCTTCTTGCTGTCCCCCTGCTGTCCATTTGTGTTCATCCCTCTCCATAGAGCTACTTCTTTGGGAGAATTCTTCTCTGTCCACAGAGCACGAGCTCCTCTTGTGAGGATATTCTTCCTTCTCCATTGACCTCCTTTGTTTTTGAGGGGGTGATGGGACCTAAAAGCACATGTGGACAAAATCATATCATTAATGAAAATGTTCTCTCAGGTTAGGCTGGATCTGCCAGGTTAATGCCTCAAGGGTCTTTCCAAATATAAGAACAGGGATCGCAAACCCCCCCTCCCCAAAACAAAAACACATAAAAGTACGTAAACCAGTTGGGAGAAGATTCAAGACCCTAAAATCTTTGTAATTTGAAAGCAACAAAGAAAATACAATAAAAGTTAGCAACACCAATAACTCTAAACAAATTCAGGAAGCAAAGAGAATTTACGAGTAAAAAAATCACGCATGGTAGCAAGACTCATGCAACAATGTATTTCCAATACATATTTTGGCCCACTTTAGCATGTGCCTTTGCAATATGTGCACAGGGTTTGAACATTTTGTACAAAAGTAAGGTGAAAGGGACTACCTGAAAGCGGGACATGTATCTTCCTTCAGGTGGAGGAGGAATGCCAAGTTTTTTCAATTCTTCATAGGGAATCGGTCGCCTGGTTTTCAAGGGGGAATAGAGAATGAGCAGTGCCATAGCAAACAGAAACTTTTGGATAGAATGTATTAGTTTGAAAATATATAGGAATATTAGTTTTTCACTCTAGCACCATAATGAACCCAAAAACTACATAAAAATCCTGAAACTTGGCATAGAATGTATCATCTAACCATTTGCTTATTTAACTGAAATCCAGAAAAAACATAGTAAACAAAGATAATGATAAATAGGAAGCAGTTTTGATGATGAAAATTCAAAATGTACAAGAACCATACAGTGTAAAGACTACCAGATAACTTAACACATCAAAATATGCACAGAACTGATGGGAAGGATGGTGCCTACAAGGGAGCTCTAAATGGTCTTTCTCGTCCTCCAAAACGAAGTTGTCCTGACTCTTTTTTACCACCAAGACCTCCTCCTGTTGGGAATTATGAAAACCTGTTATTATTGGTGACCATCCACACATGCAAGAAATGGAAAAAGAAGAGAAATTTTGGACTGACCTAATCTTCTAGGAATCCACCCAGGCATTAACAGTTGCCTGTTATAATCAACTATAATTTCAGCGCCATCAATAATTGAATGGTGAGCATCCTGCAATGCAGTAATCATCACTAGTATGGATTTCCAAGTAGAAAATCAAGCAGTGACATTAAGATGACTTCTTCATACTTGTTCGCACTTTTAATCTATAAAATTAAAATTAAAGATGTTATGGATGGTAAATCTCTCTGACTAAACTAAAACTATTGATAAGACATGTTTTCAGAGTACAACTTGGTTTGCTTGTAGTATATTATGGAGGCCAGCTACATTGACATATGAAAGAAATTAACTTGAAGCATGAAATAAAGAATGAGAGCAAAAACAAAGTAGTATAAGTATACTATAGAGGCAAAATTACATCCCTGGAAGATAAGCATAATAAATTAGGCTAATAAAGAGAAGGCAATAGAAAATAAGCATTTGTAACTAAGAAACAAGAAAGAACATGAATATTGAGTACCTGATATGCACGACGCATTTCTCTCTTAGTGTCAAACTCAACAAAAGCATAACCCCGGGAGGCACCAGTTACTGCAATGAAAGAGCCAAAATAGATAAATTAATTAAATGCCAATGCATCCCTCAAGCTAGAATTTAAAGAACAGAGATGCCAATTGCATGAGAGTGTATAGATAAAGGAAAAAAAAAAAGTTAATGTGAAGAAAATAGAAGGTTTAAGTGTCGTTGAACCATTATCTCATAATATATGCAAAAACTAGTAGTATTTCACAACTAATAAGGATTAAAAGAAACAATGTAACTTTCATGCGATGTTTAGCTAAAGAATGATCAAGTAAAAATAGCAGTAACTAAATTGGAACAATGAGAAGATAAATAAAAACCCGAAAATGTTACCGATATGGCGGATTAAGCGCAAGTTTTTGACTCGGCCATATTTGCTCATAGCCTGAAACACCCAAACACATACAACAACGCAATCACAATAAGTTTATCGGTTGAATCGCAAAACCAAAGAAGAAAAAAGGGTTCGGGACCTTGCGGAGAGCGTATTCGGTGGTTAAGTGAGAGAGGCGACCGACGAAGATGGTGCGGTAAGGATCACCAATGAGCTTGGGGTCACCCACAGGGTCATCTGCAATTAATTAATGAATAAACCAAAAAGAAAGGGAAAACTTTTTGAAAAAGGATTGGGAAAAGTGAGAGAAATACAGAGGGCAGCATTGGAGCAGAGAAGAGCTCGATAAACGGCGTTATCGTGGGGGAGGATGTCGGTGCCGTCGATGCTGCCCGCTTGAATGGGATGATAGGACCCCGCGTAGAAAACCGAGTTTATGTTGTTGCTGCCGCTCATCCTCGTCGCACTTTTGCACCTTTTGCAGACTGAGAAAACACGAGAATGAATAAGGAAAGCCCTTTGTTTTCTATTCCTGATAAGTAAATAAATAAATTTATTCATTAATTTAAAAAGTCCGCGTAATTAGGAAAGTTTGATTAAGATATGACATGGGCCGTTGGATTGGTGGGTCCACCAAAGAAGCGGAAATCCCAACGTTAACAACAATACATGACATAAGTGAAGTTAGGTTACCTGACTCCTCCTCTGTCTGTGTGAGAGACGAATGGTTGGTGGTAGACCGTAGTGGGAAGGAAGTTGTCTAGTGTGAAGAGAAGAAGAGAGGAGTAATAACACGTCTGCAAAGGAAAGGCCTCGCCTCGGTCCTTCATTTTCCTTCTTCTCTTCCTTTTTCTCCCCAAAAGGAAAGGAAAATCTACACTTTTATACGACAACTATCGAACTTCTTCAACTCTATTAACTACTTGACCCACAAAACCAAAGACAAAAATGTTGTCCATTCGATCCCCTACTTCTCAGCTGCTGCTTAGAAGTTGTAGTTACTACTCTACTACAGCATCGGCTGCGGCTGTTGAAGCTGAGAGAACTATCCGACAAGGTCCTAGAAACGACTGGACACGCCAACAGATCAAGTCCATCCACGATTCTCCTGTTCTTGATCTCCTTTTCCACGGAGTCTGTTTCTCTCTTTCTCTCTCATGCATATACCGCTCTCTTTGTTGCTCCCAATCACTAAATCCAATTTCATGACATAGCTTCATTTGTAGCCGGATGTTCTTTTTTTTTTTTTTTGTTTTTTAATTTTTATCGCAATTTTACTTACATTTACTGTTTCTTATCTTCACCTATCACATGCGCCTAATCAATTTGACTAGAGGATATATTTTTGCTATTTTAGGCTCAAGTTCACAGATATGCTCATAACTTTAGAGAGGTGCAGCAGTGTACCCTCCTCTCAATCAAGACTGGTGGATGTAGCGAGGATTGTTCATATTGTCCTCAATCCTCTAGGTATCATACAGGGCTAAAGGCCCAAAAGCTTATGACCAAGGAAGCCGTAATGCAGGCAGCTAAACAGGTTACCAGCTTTGTCTCTCTTCAGTCTTTGCGTTCGGTTTGAGCATTCTAAATCTGCTTAAAAATCTTTCTAATTTGAAACTAGTCGAGAATGGTTAGTTTTGACTTGATATTTAGGGATTGCAATTGTTTTTCCTTTATGCATAAATTGGTACTGCACTGCCGCAATGATGGTTAACAGTATATAACTTGTGACACGATATCTTTATTGCAGTGTAAGTTGTAACTTTGCAATGCAAGATGTTATCACCACTGTTTAACTGGAGAATTCATCTGGTTTAGGTTTAGATGCTTCCTCTAATTTAATTCTTGTGCCGTGCAGCTGAATTATGTGTGCTTCACATTATTTTGCAGACCAAATTTGAGCTTCTTCTCCCACACCTCACCCACGCCTTTTTCTAGAGAAAAGCACTGGTTTCCACTTTTGTGTTATTTCATTGGTATTTAGTCGAGTTATTAACTGATATAACTGGCAACTTATTAGATGGAGAAAATAATAGAATTCCTCTACCTGCATCATGTTAGTTAATTACGGTCTTCGGCTACTATAAAAATAGTATGTATAAACTACTATCTAATATACCTTGAGCTGTGATTCACATGTTATACTTCTTTTATCATGATTTGCAGTTATTTGTATATTTTTGGCAGGCAAAGGAGGCTGGTAGTACACGTTTTTGCATGGGTGCTGCATGGAGAGACACAGTAGGAAGGAAAACTAACTTCAACCAAATTCTTGAATATGTAAAAGACATTAGGTACTAAAGCATCATTGATGTCAGATTGCTTATTGGAGAAAGTCGGAGCTTGTTTAATTGATTTGTATAATATGATTTTTGTGGCCTGGCTTATATTATACATTTCAAGGTTGGATTTGGTTTTGTGAATTTTTAATTCTGAAAGTTTTGAAAACAATTGGTAAGATGCTTGTCTTCCTCATGAAAGTTGTGTTTTCTTTAATCATCTGCTACTGATTGATTTTCTTTACATTTTTTTGTTTTAAAATAATTAATTTCTGTGCCTATGCATTCTTGCCGTAGAATTCATGGTTCCTGGCCCGAGTAATAATGTGAAGTTAAGTCCATGTTGGATTAACACTTTCAAAAGCCAGAACATCATCTCCTTTTGTTATTTAAATCTTCCTCAAAAGCGAGAAAAAGCAAACAATCTCCATTGAAAAACATTTTTCTGTAAATTTTATTTTCTCTTCCCAATTTAGTATATATATACTTTTGTAGGATGCTGAGGTTAGTATATTGTCAATGGCATTCTTTTAAGGATTTTCCTTCCTTTTTTCTGCTATTTTCTAAATAACATTTTTACAATTTTTGATCACATCGTTGTCTAATTAACATTTGTTTCTAAAGTGTTTCTGCTTGTCGATCAAATGTCTAATGGTATTTTAAGTGTCTACTCTGTACCAGGGATATGGGGATGGAGGTGTGTTGCACTTTGGGCATGTTAGAGAAGCAGCAGGCTCTTGAACTCAAGAAGGCAGGTCTTACAGCTTACAACCATAATCTTGATACCTCAAGAGAATATTACCCAAACATTATTACAACAAGAACTTATGATGAGCGGTTGGAAACCCTTCAACATGTCCGTGAAGCGGGAATTAATGTCTGTTCAGGTTGTTGGTTAAACTTTGTAATATATTATAACTGAAAGCATTCACTCAACGTATGATTTGTTATCTAGTCATCTAGCCCTATATACGTTAATAATATCCAAACATCTTTATCTTCTTTATTATCTTCCTCTTGAGAAAGTTCAACTGATGTAGAAAGGAGAAAAACTGATTTATTTGGTCATTTTGTGGAGGTGGTGAGAAAGATCAACTGAGTTTCTGGTTTGGCAGATATTTGTTTTTTCACCATTTAAAAGATAAAGTTTATTCTTGCTGGAAAACTTTTGCTTATTGAAAGGTCTCTTTTTGAAGCTGTCATATTCTTAGATATATGTGCAGAAGAAGGTCAATTCTGAAATATCTTTTTGAGTAATTTTAGCAATGTTATCCCAACCTCTGGATGATTCATATTATTAAGCTTCTATTTATCCTGAGTTTTATCTCATAAATTTTACTTTTGCATTTTCTTCAAGGGGAAAGAATGATAATTTACTTCTCTGTTAACAGGTGGAATTATAGGGCTTGGAGAAGCAGCAGAGGACCGGGTTGGTTTGTTGCACACATTGGCAACGCTCCCCAGTCACCCAGAGAGTGTTCCCATTAATGCCTTGGTTGCAGTGAAAGGCACGCCTCTTCAAGATCAAAAGGTAATTCTAACTTTGACAAATAACACATACCACTAGCATTGACAATTTTTATTGATACTTCATCATTCTTCTTGTTTTTCCTTGTTTTTCTCTTTATTGCTTTAATGGTTCAGTTAATTTTTAGTTGCCTAGTACAGATCTAGTACAGATCCTATGATGTATGCAACAGAACTTTTTGCTAAATTATTGTGATACAGATAGAAGTAAACAGCTTGCAGTCAATAAAACTTTTATTTGGTATAGGTTGTTGGTTTTCTGTTTGATTCCTCGTGGTTTTAGCATTTTTTGGTTGATACCCTAGGACCAATATATTAATAGGACCTTTAGTATCTGAGGCATAGCCTCTGCAGTAGCCATGTTTCTCCTCCAGCATGGTGTTTCATATCCCCCCTCTCCCAACTTTAGATATTAGGAAAGAATACTTTTGTAGTATAAATTTCTTCTCGTCCATATTCTGTTGCTCTTGCTAAAACTTATTTTCTCTTTCTACTCTATTCAACTTCTTTGTTCATGTTTTTAACAAACTCCATGTTTGATGAGAACATTTCTACCATAAGAGAGAAAAAAGGAACTAGAACATTTCTAAACTGCATGTCTAACCATTGTCTGGTTCACTCTAAAGCTCTGCCTCTGGACTCACTATGAAATATTACTGCAGCTGCTCCGCCGTGTAGTTGTTTCTTCACTTTCTTGGTGTTTCTATTTTTGGCCTGACATTTTCTTTGTTTACATTCAGTACTACTATAAATTTTTTCTTCATTAATAAAGAACATTGCATATGTATAATTTTGGGGACCATGTCCAGTTTGACATTATTTTCTTTAGAATGCATCATTTGCTCTGGTTTTGTATATGCTAGGACCTATGTTACTGGACTCGGGGGTAAGTGTCGGATAAGGGTTTGTGTCCGACACGGGTACGTTCAACTTCTTTTTAAGTTTTTCCATATATCTGGAGGGTTGGACCTCCATGCCTGTATCCGTCATACATTTGTTGGACAACTTCATGGAAAATGAAGAGCTGGAGTACATGGCAATCCCGGCTGTAAAAATAAGTGCAAGTCTCGATGCAAGCATCTTATGTTATTCTGATACTTCTTATGGATTGTAAATATGCTGAAATTGAAATATATTGAATCCTTAAGGGTACACCCTATATTTAGGCTAGATATCCTTTGCGTGTTTTAATGACTCAATCAATGCATTAGCATTTCTTAGCGAGTTTGAGAATCAATGGCATCCTTAATATTTCTCATCACTTGTTCAGCCTGTCGAAATATGGGAGATGATTCGGATGATTGCCACTGCTCGTATTGTCATGCCAAAATCAATGGTTAGGTTGTCAGCTGGCAGAGTTCGTTTCTCCATGCCTGAGCAGGCATTGTGTTTTCTTGCTGGCGCCAATTCTATCTTCACTGGTGAGAAGCTGTTGACAACTCCTAACAATGATTTTGACGCTGATCAACTCATGTTCAAAATCCTTGGATTGATTCCAAAAGCTCCCAGTTTTTCTGAGGAAGAAGCAGAGGGTTCTGAAGCAGAAAATTGTGAGGAAGCTCTGTCAAGTTCAGGTTGAGGCTCCTGATTCGAAGCAGTGCCTTTATTTGCTAGTTATCAGTTGTAAGGGATTCCTGGGGAATAAATGGTCATTAGATTCTGTTCTTGAGACTGTCAAAGGTCCAAGGCTTTGGATAGTTTTAATATCATGGGATGAAAATATGCTTAATCCGAGGTTTGGTATTAAATGGCCATTGGTGGTGGGACCTGCACCATGGTCTTGCTTTTTTACTGGAACCTTAACTACAGCAGTCTATTCAATTTCGGTATAATCCTTATATCAGGTTATCGGAAATTATTAAATTGATTGAAAGAAAGATGGGTTTCTTGAACTTCCCTTTTCCTAGGGTTTTCCCTAATCACACTGCGTTAAAGTAAATGCGCTTCCCATTACTTTCTTCTCATACAATGCATGGTAGATGGTGATGCATTTTTCTACATACTTCAAACCATCATCCAAAATGGTTCCAACTAAGATCTAAAATCCTTCACAGCAACCACGCTTATAATATTTTTCTGATAAAAAAAATTAAATTGCATTAGTTCTTTTTTTCACTCTAGTATCAGTACAACAAATAAGTAACTATCAGCAACGGCACATGCTATGCTGGCTGCATGTTTGTGTGAAATTGTATGATCCCCTGTATTGGCCAGAGGAGGCACAGAAAAGTAGAAGGAATATCAAACGGCCTTTTTTTCTGTCAAGTAGTAATCACCCACCGTCAAGAAGACGTGTTCTCCAAGTGTCACTTCCACAGCAGGCTGATTTTCAATGCAATCAACTTTCATCTGAAACGCAAAATAAGGAAGGAAGAATAAAAATTGAGACAAAGTGCCACATGTGACCAACCATGCTAGAATGTCATTGATTTATATTATAGATTCATAAGGAAAACAAACCTTGCCATGTCCTAGTTGAAACCCGGATTTCAAAGAGGAATGGTCCCTTGATAGGAGGTAAATCTGCAGACTTTTTGCAAATTTTGTATCTCCTGCAACCATTCAATTAATGCAGTAAGAGAAAGAGAGAGAGATTTCAGCTGGGTAACAACATGATGTGATAAAACGCAGCTTAACCTGCATATAACGCCCGAATAGCATTTGACTTGAAATATAGGGATGGTCTGGCCAAGCTTATTTTAAATGACGTGTTAGAGATGCCTTTGAAATTCTCTTCACAAAGCACAGCCTGCAATTTTTGTGAAGTAAAATGATAAAATAAGAAACCCATACATTCTACAAGCACAATCACTGACAAAAAGCTGCCATCATGCAAATGGAAAAAGGGTGGATATTTTTTTTTGGGGGAGGCAGGGGGTAATATCTTTCTAAAAATACATAGCAAGGTGTGTTCACTACAGATTTGATCTCATTTCAAACATAGTACCAATTATATTATATACAAAAACTGCAAGCACAGGTCTCCAATTACTGCCTATAAAACTGCAAGCATTAAGCTACAAGGTATAGGATAGGAAGTTACAAGAATAAAGCCACAGGAATCCTATCAATGAGAACAGGAACACTTGACTGTTATTTGTTACCACACATCTGATGACCATACTGTTTATTAACAAGATAGGATTTGAAATGAATGAGCAGCTAAGGCAAGATTAAGAAATTTAGTCCTTCAGGAATATGCATACAGCAAATTACCTCATCAGATAACACTATCGTAGGAACAGACGCTTTTCACATCATCTCAGAAAAGTAAAGATCATGAACACATTGGTTTGCTGTTATACTTTGTAGATCAAAATTTTAAGAAGCTAATTCAGAATTAAGGTATTTCAAACTCGAACTGATCAAACTTACTGCATGCAGCGGCATCATATCAGAAGAAAGCAATGTAGATCCAATTGCATCCCTGATGTAGTTTTCCTGCCATGAGATACAACCTTAAGCTATTAAATACAGCACAATTCAAATTAAGATTTATGAGAAGCTGGGAATCACAACGCTGGTCAAACAATGCAAATCATGTGCATTATTTGGGGGGACTTGCACTGTCCCTCAAATAACAAAATCTTTCACAAATATATGATGCAAGTGCACAAAAACTCTCTTCTCAAACAACCTCTCTCATACACAAGTGCAAGGATGCAGACGCAGCTCCATTTCCAGCAAAAAAAATTCTAGGAAGAGATTTAGCTGTAATTGGTATTTAATAATTATAGTATAAATGAGGTAAAATGTCCTCAATATTTCACCAAGTGATCATTATGTCCTCATAAAAATTGTTATTAGATTCTCATTCAAGCAAACTTAGGAAGTAAGAACAGGCAAAGTTAATAAATTGTTTGAAAAACAAAAAAAGGCAAACTACCTGTGAGTTCAAAACTTGTTGGATGACTGACTTATCTTCATCCATGACTCAAAATAGACCTCCACCATATCCGTCGGTTCAAGGCCAGCTTTCTTTCGTAATTTTTGAATTCTATTAACAACCTACAATAAATTAAGTTAAAAAACTCCAATTCATCAGAAATAGTTTTAAAATATTGGCATTTCCAAAGAATTAAGTACCATAAACTTTTTTAAGTAGCTTTCCTCATATCAAAGAAACAAATTTAGTTGACCATAATCTGACATCATCAACCAATATAGATCATCATATTTCCACAAACTCAATTGCTAATTGATAAGAACTGAAAGAAGACAAAAGTACCACATTTTTTTTTAACTAGAATAAATGGTGTCATTAGCATGATGATTTTTTTACCTCACGTGCAACACCAGCTTCAAACAATGACTCATCAGGACGTAAATCCAAAATCACCAAAAGATCACCTATAACAGAAATATGAGGAAAAATGCATTCAGTCACATCAGTTTATGGGAAGGGAGAGATTTCTTTCCATTTCAATAGGAATAAATCACCAATCAGAATATCATTAACAGTCCTCACCATCTCCAGCAGCATCCATCTCGTTAACTGTCATGCCATCAGGATGTTTAAATTCCCACACAAGCTGAAAAATTGTAAACAAATAAAACAATTATTTACTTAGCATATCTTTCATCAAACACCACTGCTAGGCAAAGAAATTACAAACAGCCATCATCAAATGAATGTAGAAACTTTAAGCAATCCCAGTGGAAGTAGCCTCCACCTCTTATTTCAAGAATATATAAAAGCATTAAAAAAAAAAAAAAGACAGCAGCTCAGGAAACGGCTAGCCAATTATTTCCATGAAAATTCCACGAACTATTCCTATTTGTCCACTTTGGAAAACATTTATCCTTTCAGAAAGTTTCAAATGATGCCATCACTATAAAGACTAAACAAAGAGACAGAGCAAAACAATTTTAACAAATACATTAAATGAAATTTAGTAGGCTAAAGGAAAGGGTCAAAAAGTCCTCGAACAAAAATTTAATAATCATTTAAGCCCACAACATTTTATTGCAATCGATCAAGTTCTGAATCTCCTATTTCGGATCAGTAGAACTGTTAAACATCTATTTTCACCAAATTAAGCCCTCGATTGTACAAAAGTGGGTATTAGTGGTTAACCAATTTTCGTCTAATAAGGGCTCAATTGGTGAAAATAGATGTTTGGAGGCTTAATTAATTGCAATAAAATGATAGGGGCTTGGATAATTATTTAATTCTAGTTCAAGGGCTTTTTTTATACTTATGCCAATTTAATAAAAAGCTATGCTAAACAAACCTACTAGCATAAGTTGGCATACCTTAATATCGGTAAGCTTCAAACAGTGCGTAGCAATAGTCACCTCCCCAGCCTTCTCAAAAGCTAATATATCTTCCTGAGACATGGCCTTGACTTCCTTGGCAACAACTCCCATAGATTTCCCTAGTCGCTTACCTAATATGCTACAAGAAATAATAGAATAAGCAAACAATATTAGATGAATGTAGTTCTGTACCCATCCCCTGCTCCTCTCAAAGGAAGGGAAGAAGGGGCAGTGGGGAATATTGCATGAAACAAGAGACCTCACAAAATCAGGCTCTGCACCTACAGAAGCATAATGTTGCCTAAGATAATTCCATACATACCTAAAATCAGGCTCTGCACGTACAGAAGCATACTTCTCAGTGTCTTTGCATGGAACAAGAGACCTTATATTGAGCTCCTCCAATACATACTACAGAAAGAGGAAAATCAGATACACAAAAAATAGCGAAAATATTGCCCAACAGTAAATTTATATTTCGATTGGATGAACACACCACCCAAAGGGAAAGAAAAAATTTCTGGGAAGGGGATCGAACTAAGTGGAGGGTATTTAAAATAATATTAACTATAACATTGCATCATCAACTCTAATTTCTTAATGCCATTAAGCTAGAGGAAAAAATTGTAAACATTTTACTCACTTCCTGGCTCCTACTTAAAGAATCATTCTATAGCAGCATACTGCATCATCTCCTTAGAAATCTAAACAAAATAAGGGCTGTCTTTCAATTCGGCAAGTTTCCCAAAAATTTAAGATAATAATTGAAAAGTCACTAATGATGACAAAAAAAAAACCTTGCAACAGCTAAAATGAAATTTACCAACTTGAAATGAACAGCAGAAGGCTTGTATATTAACTTTTTTGCCTTTCTTCTCATTTTTCCATTTGATATCCACAAAAACACATAGCAGTAATTTAGGAAAAAAGCAGTTCCTATCAGTGCTACAAACTACAAGGATATTTAAAGATTATTACAACTCCAGGAATGACAGGAAGAAATGATATTGATAATTGGCCTTGAATGCCTCTTTGAAAACTTGAAGAATTTTGAGTATAGATATGAACCCCATGGGATAACAAGAGAGAACAAGTAAAAAGAGGGGCCCTCATTAAACTAGTATTGGAAAAAGGACTAAACTAAAGGTTCCACACTGTTCACGCACCTCTCTTAGTTTGCCAGATATGTCACCAAGAAAGCCTTCATCTTTATGAACAACTATCATCTTCCTAAATTACAAAAAATGAATGGGCAAGAGAGTAAAGAAAGAGCAGAAACATATAAGTCAGAAAAACATGAGGCAAGAAATAGCTTATAAGCAGACCTGAGAGGTGTTTTGAGTGGCTTGTTGTGACGCTCGCGAATGTTGCGGGCAAGATCAATTATCTTCATCATCCTTGCCACACTTTCTTCAATTCGCTCCCCTCTCTAAGACCGCAATGGCATTTAATTCAATAAAGTAGCCAAATAATTAATTTAGAGTTGTATAATACAGCTTTATAATTAAGGAAATAAAGTGTCCATACTACTCAGACAACTCCAACTAGAATAATTTGCAAGCAAATAGTAGTTAAAGACATTGAGCAAAAAAGCATTAACGAGTTGTATAAATCAAACAATATTAGCATAATTACAAAAAATTATTAATAATACCTTTCCTTCTTCTTGAGGAAAACTACAATAATGAATGCTTTCCTCTGCTCCATCACAAACTTTTCGCATGTTTTGATAAAGAACCTCAGTGAAGAATGGTGTAAAGGGGGCCATAACCTTACATGAAGTTAGAAGCACCTAAAACCACAGTACAAATTCCTAAGCATGTAAATAATGATATGACCGTTGCTTAACACAAGATAGCAGCTTAGAAGTAATGAGTTTCCATTATGAAAGTGAGATGCTGGGACATACATTATAAAGAGTAGAGAGTGCTGTGAGGCAGTCTTCCTCTCCAGTACGGCCTTTTAGTCTCTTTCGGTTGAATCTCACATATATATTCGTAAGGTTATCAAGGAACTTCAAAAGATATGGAATCACCTAACAAAATTTAACAACATATATGCTTATTAGTTCTATTAATGTGTCACATAACATATGTACAGCAAACTGGAACATAGCATCTATTAGAAAAAGGTATCTCAAACAAATTAAGATAATGATATTTCCAAGAACCAGTAGCATACAAGTCACAACTTACAAAACCGATTTAATCTCTTTAAAAGTACCACATATCAGCTCTACCAGGGTATTCATCTCATCACTATTGTAATACACATAATTCTTAAATCTTAAAAAGCTGATATGAGTAGTTAAAGTTGCCAAATCTGTATGCTCAAATTATACCTAAAGCGTGCAATCTATATCAGAACCTAGAAAAATGTGACCAATTTTCCAAAACTGACTTTGGAATTAAGGTTTCTCATATCAATATATATTCAAGGAAATTTGAAAAGGTTATGTTGGTTTATAGACAGAACTGTATAAAGTCGATATGCATCCATTTCTTCGCGAACAAAGTGAACAAGACTTTGAGTTGCAGAGTTTATCCACTGGTCGAGCACGTTAGATGACTTCTGAAGAACAGTGAAAACAATAGGAACAAATGGGGCAGAACCCTCATACTCGAGTCTTTTTGCGTTCTGAACAAGGAACCTATATGCATTATACCACGGTAGGAAGACATCTTTGACCTGAGCAGAGATCAAGATAAGGGAGTAAGAAAATTCAGGTCTGAAAAATGCAAAAAAACACCAAAATAAAATATAAAGAAATGAAGAGATGATACAAAACTATCTAGAAGCAAAAGCCAGTATGTAATAATGCACCTAAAATACTCACAACACCAAAAACTCCATCCTTTTTAAAACGTAAAGTCTCGGCCCGAACAACTGGGGAGTTAATAAGGTACAATCGTAAAGCATCCTGTAAAATTAAAAAAAAAAAGGGATTTATGTGACTGATGAGTGAAACAAAATTCATGCAACTAGTAAGAAATAAATAAAGACCAAAAATGAGAAACTGGCCTGAATGTAGTGGATAAAAACCGTAAAAGATTAAAACAAAGATATACTAAAAATGACTTACAGCCCCATAGTCATTAATGACTTCCATGGGTGAAGGATAATTTTTCAATCTTTTACTCATCTTCTTTCCATCTTCAGCAAGGACAAGCCCATTGCAAATGAGATTTCTAAATGCAGGTTTCCCAAATAATGCAGTTGACAAAACCATAAGAGTGTAAAACCTGCAAGGTATAATGGAAGAAATAAAGTTCTAAAACCAAAATTCATTCAAGAAACTTCTTTGAGAGCTAAACCGGAGGGAAGGGGGGGTAACTGATTCACATAATTGTTACCTAGAAATGATTACTCATTCAAAAACCACAACAGATTACACCATTACATGATACGATTAATAAACAAATGTATCCTCATGAATGCATTCCGCAAGAAATGAAAAATTAAATTAATTTTGAGATCACTGCTGAAAAAGTGTAAAAGTAGTATAAAGAAAAACAATAATTAAAAAGAAATGGTCTGCCAAAGGAAGAGAATGAAGTTTGCAAAAAGGTTATCAATTAACAAGGTGATTGAAGCATTGACTAACTGGAAGAGATGGCAATATAAACTCCATAATTGCTTGACACCCCCTCCCCCTAGAAGAAAATATTAAAGGGTTATAACAAAATGAAACTGCTTTGGCATTAACTATGCACGTCAAACAAATCTAATAACGACAGTTCAAACAAATCTCAAGACAAATTCAGATCAGAGTCTAGTTCATTTTGTTTGCAAACAGTCAAAGTGCAGAAAAGATCAGCTAAGATCCACATTCACTCTAAAACCTCGTAATTATCATGAATAACAGATCTAAAAGTAGAGAACAAACCATCCACGAGTTTGATCTAGCCCCTCAGCCACAAAATTCCCAGGAAAATTTTTCTCAAAAAGTTCAACATTCTCAAATGGATAATGGATGTAAGCATAAGGCATTGATCCACTCTCGAACCAACAATCAAATACCTGCCAAAATAATTCCATGCAACTAAACCGTGTTAAAAACTGATCGTACAGCATAAAGGCAAAAAAGTAAAATGAACTGACAGATGAAGATGTTTACCAGAAACTACATCAAAAAGTTTAGATCTCCAACCCAAGAATAAATGCGCAACCAGCTCAAATTAGCATTAATAAAATTTTAAAAATGGGATTGGACATTAAATAAGAAACATTAATCTGAGTTACTGATAATAACAATAGCTCTTCGCATAAAAACAACCAAATCGCAAGAGGCTTACATCATCTATACGTCGTAGCACACCAAACTCTGGACCGCGGGTAGAAGGTACAGTGATATGATCAATATTGTGTCGATGGAGATCAAAGACCTGAAATAATAAATTAAATTACATACAAACCCATACATATTGCTAGGCCCAATTATCTTCAATAGTGGTATAAAAATAGAAAATGTAATATTTCAAAGAGACCTAAATAGAAAAAAATTTCAAAAAGTGATAATGAATTCAATACAAAAAGAAATTTACAAAGCTAAAATAAAAGTAGAGCCAGCACAGACACAAAGTGAAACAAAGCACGATCCACCATTTAGAATTTCAAACAATGCTTGAAATCAACCAAATAAGAAGGTACCAGATGAATGGAACATATATGTGCCACCTGCTGAAAGCACAGGGATCAATCAATAAAATAATATCATTTTCTCTTTATGTAGGAGGATTTAGTAAATTCTTAAAATTTTTCACTGGCCAAGAACTGCGCTGAAACAACCCTGCAACCCATTGTTTGTCAAGTACATGAAATAAGAGAAGGAAAGTTTTAAATCTATTATGAAAGCCCTCAGCCAAGGAAACAGGAGGACCAAATATAGAGAGGAAAGGGAAAAAATTAATTAGAGAGAGGCCAGAGGCATCTGTCTTCCTAAAGAGAGTAACATCCTAGCCATGGGAAAAGTGAGAAGAGAAAAATGTCAAACCTTAGCACCAGAAAGTCTTTCAAGTTTTTCAACAGAATCCATGACTATTACTTCCTCACCGTCTTCACTAATCCACACAGGAATTGGAGTGCCCCAAAATCTACTTCGACTGATAGCCCAGTCTCTTGCATTTTCCAGCCAATTGTGAAAACGTTTATCCTATGACAAAAAGCAGTGAGAAGGTGAGAATCTAAAAGATACATGAATACAACATAAATTATTTTCATCCGCCTCTTAGGCATTATTCAAGCTCTTCACAAAGCTAAAATCCAGGCCCATGTAAACAGAATCACTTATTACCAGACCGATTGAGCTTGTACATACAAGTTAAAAAAAAAAAAAAGAATATCAATAGGCGGTGAAGAAAGTCATTTAACCTTCACGTGATCAGGTACCCAGTAGGTCTGCTTGTTATTATCTAATAATTGCTCTTTCAGCTGTTCCACCCGCACAAACCTAAAACATATGATACAGGACTTAACACAACTAGAATAGGGTAGACCATGAAAGCTAAGAAGCAAAAGCATGACTTCCAGATCCTTGAACATACAGACATCAAAAGTTCTTCATAAGTATACAATGTAAAAACTAGTAAAGCAGGAGCAAAAGAAGAGCAGAAAATAAAGGACATCAAATAAACTAGTTAATTGATAGCATTGCATCTTTATGCACATGTCTTCCTCTACTAAATGGAGTACATGGAACTTTATCAAAATTATACATCCTTCAATGTCTACAGCAATTTTTCCTAAATCACACAGGAATTAACTTCTGTGTGATTTCTTTGATCATTAAAAACCTTCACACATCTCAATTTAGACTGCCTTCCCTCCTTTTGCACATTCTAACCAACTTTTGAGGTCCCGTATAACTGCCAACTATGAAGCACAAACACCCACCCCCTCGTACCAGTGTCCAAATGGACACGTCATCAACACAGAAAAAAAAAATCAAATTGGACACAGTCCCGACACGGTCAATACGTGGATTAGGCAATGGGAAAATGGTAAAAGAGGGATGGAAGCCGCAGGTTTTTTTGTAGATCTAGGCTTTTCTAGTTTTTTTTTTTTTTTTTTTGGGGGGGGGGGGGGGGGTGGAATCTAACTAGATAGGAAGAAAAAGGAGGCTGAGATGAGTTTTGGGCATTTTTTGGTTGAAAATGGATGCTGGGGGACACTAGCCGGCAGCGGATAACGGCGACTGGCGTGGTGACAGCATGCTGGAATATGGGCAACAAGCTGGTATCTGGGCAGAGCTTATAGAGAAATGAGAGGATGGAGGGGGTAGAGAGTGAAAGGAAGGAAGAAATGAAACCAAAAAAATGGGTTATTTATAATAGCACCTAAACAGTGCATTTGGGAGAGAAAAAAGGGGGAAAAAAGAAAAAAAATAAGAAGAGGCGGTAAGGAAACAAAAGAAAAGAAAAAGAAGAAAAAAAGGAGGAAAAAGGCAAAGAAAAGGAAAAAAAAAAGGAAAAAATTATATTAATAAATTTAACATTTTATAAAGTATTAGCATTAAAATTTAAATTAATTAAATTGTAGTTGTGTTTATTAATTTTTTTTACACAAATCTAATTGTGTTTATAATTTTATTTTATTTTACTTTTACACACATAATTAGTTAGTTTTTACTTGTATTCAATTTATATTCATATAAAAAATTATGGATAAAAATATATTAAAAAAATTTTATTTTTGTGTCCTGTCATACCGTGGCTTCAATTTTTAGAGTTGTCGTGTCACTGCATCCTTATATTATCATATCCGTGTTACGTGTTCGTGTCTATGCTTCCTAAACTGCCAATCACTACCATTAAATAACTATTCAGCACCCAACTCCAACAGCCGATATCAGAACTAGCAAAGCTTATGCCTTGTTCTATAGGAACATCAAACCTCATCCAGGGAAGGCAATGCAAAAAATGCAGCATACATAAGCATCAAAACCCGCAGCCTACTTGTCTATCCCATATAGAAGTGAAATGCTTGCACCAATTAAAAATTGCTTTTTTATGCACAAATTGACATATAACTCACCAACCATTCATAAGATAAACTTCCATTTATAGAAATTAATGATTATTTTAAACTTAAAAGAATTTTTAATGACCAATTAAATACATCATTGCATAAAAAATAACATGCAACAGCACAGAAACAATTCAACTTTCATGAGCTTAATTAGATAAATGTGTTTTTGACATGAAATAACCTAGTTAACTAATGCTCCTAGAGGGATTTGCAAGCATTTTCCTCATCCGTAACGGTTCCAGAAGAATCAACCAAAAGCATATGTGTTTAGCTACATTCCCACAACAAAATAAGCAGAAAATGGAATTTTCAAATTTGAATGATAAAATTAGTGCTTCTCTCTAATGTATTTGAGAGTATTACCATCAAAAGGATTGATATGTAAATGAACCAACAACTTAAGTTAATATATTAGTTGATTTTGGCAAAAACATTAAAGATGAATCCTAGTAAAACAGCCATTAAAGGAGGGTAAAACAAAAAAGGTTCAGCCAGTCCAAAACTTAATACGTTTATGTAGCAAAGGTAACATTAAGGTTCTCATTCTTTCTGAATAAAAATGATAGAATCAACATACCAGCTTGGAACAGCTCTATAAATAAGAGGAGTATCAGATCTCCAACAGAAGGGATAAGAATGTGTATAAGTTCCAAGCTTAACAAGCCTGCCTTTTGCCTGAGAAATTAAGGAAAAAGAAAAGAAAGTATATGAACATAGTGAGAAACAAACCTTAAGACATCTCAACTAGATTCTTTTCCTTTTTTGCTTATGATGTTAATAACAACTATCAGCTATAACTTTAAATTTGCATACAAAGCCATGGATTCAACAGAATATCACTATTATGAAGCTATCAGCAAAGCACAAGCACCCCCAAAATTGTAATAAACAATAATCTCAAGTTGGCCACGGATGCTCAACAATTTTCCTCTTTCTCTACTGCCATCAAGGCTTGGAATTAATACTTAGCCAAACAGAAGCAAAAAAGTTCGCATCAGTCTGACCTTCAATGTTTCAATAATATCCTTATCAGCATCTTTAACATAGCGCCCATTAAAGTCAGTAATTTTCCCAGTAAAGCAACCATCATCATCAACTGGTACAATCAGATTCTCTCCCTACAGGCCAAAATTAGATAACTTTATGTAAAAGAAGTAGAAAGAAGGGTGATGTTAAACTGAGGGATAAAACACAAAAAAAAAAAGGAAATTAGTTCAGTTCAATAAAATGAAACCAGTATAGTGAATAAAAGAAACGAAACTAATACTTCAATTTATCCACTAAATTTTCAAAAATCAAGGAAATAACAAAATGCATTTGTGATAAAGGAAAAAAAAAAGGTAACACACAGCATCTGAAAATATAATCAAATAGACATGGGAAATTTAAGCAGCATTCCTGCCTCAAGGACCTCAATTCCCTTAAAGTTCAATTACATTCGTGATGGCCAATGACAGAAGGGTGAGCTGCAACTCTCTCCCATTTTTCTAGAACTTAGCCTTTCTTTGGCATTAGACTTAGACACTGATTCAGATGAGCTAATCCTACATTTCAACATCAAAATGTAGTCAAAGAAATGAAATGATATGTTTAGAATCCAAGAAGACAGCCAGAGCACAAAGTTTGTGAGAAACAGTATTAGTCATGAGAAAACCATACCTAAGGCATGAGCACCAAATGAAAAATAAACATGTGACAGAACCTATACATCATAATAACAAGGATAAAAGAACATAACACTTGAAGAAAAATTCAGAGTAAGTATTTAGGGCAAACCTTATTGATTATTTGATTCGCAATGCAAACTCGGTAATCATCTTCACCAAATGCAGGAGCACAGTGGACAATTCCAGTACCGCTGTCATCTGTCACATAATTGTCAGAAATTACCCTAAAAGCAGCATCTGAGAACTCCAAGAAGTAGTTGAACAATGGTTCATACCTGCAACATATAATTCCTCTCAGTATTGCACTATAAAGAGAGTGCCTTTTAAATAGCTCAAAAAGCCATAATCACAAACTTTAATGTTCTCTAGACGCATCATAACTGGCAGCCAACTGTTAATAGTCAGCTCTGCAGCTTATATTTTATATGTACTTTAGTACAGCAGATAAAATGCATCCACACGCTGCATTCCACTCCTACTTATGAAGTAGGTAGATTTATAATATAGCATACCTGAGATCACCCAGATGGGGATCCTTGAAGCATGGGCCAAGTTGCACAAAACTAGAGATCTCCCCATAATAATTTCCAAATTATTTTAAGTCCTCATTACAAACAATCCAAGATAAATTTCAATGGATAGCAAGGTGAAATATTCATACAATCAAAACAGTAATTTGATACTACCAACATACTTCCCAAAAAAGAACTGAGGGGATAAAGACCATATAAAGTTCTTTTATAAAGACAGCTAGGACAATGTGCAGATAACTATATGCATGAATACTCACTTCATGCCCACCAATGAAGCACCGGAGAATTTGTCTAAAACTTCATAGGAATCTGCTGCAGAATCTTTAGTCTTTTCACCAGAAGATCCCTTGGTCTTTGATTTCTTGGAATCACCAGAAAGTCTGTTAGCAGCATCTGACCTTGGTTTTTCAGTTGGAAGCTCAGACAACCTTGACTCAGCAACCACATAGATTTTTCCAGTGTACTTATTGCGAACCTGAAATTTAATTACAAAACCCAAAGTTTCGTTAGGGGAGAAAGAGTTAATCCTTATCTACATTATGCATGCAGCCGTACCCATATAAAATTTCTACACTCCATCAGATATATGCCGTAGAAATAAAAGAAGATGCAACTTATTTATGCCTCATGCATAAATCAAGAAAGTGTCAGTAAGAAGGCTAAAATATTCACGCATTGCAATATTATAATCCTGTTCATCTATAAAAGCATCATCAATTTGAAATGAAGAGCTATATAACAGCTTAAGGGTTAAAACATAAATTAAGCAATTATGAGCAAAGTAAAATGACTATGGCAAGCATGACGGAGAAGCAGGTTTGTTCTGTCGGGGTAACAAACTAACAAGTAGTACAGTATCACGTATTAGCTAAAACTAAGATAATATATTGCATTAACCCATCATACAGTGGATATGACATGATAAACAACTCATCCATCTTGTGCTAATGACCAAAATAAGTGGCAAGTGAAAACCAACAGACCTTGACATAGACAAAATTTGCACTGACACAAAGTGCAAGATTACTAGGAAGGGTCCAAGGTGTTGTTGTCCAAGCCACAAAAGCCGCATTATCTGGATCACCAACTATGGGGAAAGCGACCATTATTTCAGGATCAGGCACTAGCTGCATATTTAAGTAAGTGTTGTTAGACATGATTGGGGTAAAAGAAAAAAAATAGTGTGTTGAACTTGGAACGTTTTCCAAAGGCCTGTTGGATAATAATAATAATAAAAAAAAAGAGAACTAAAAAGACGAACTTGAGTAAAATAATTATCAGTAAATTAAAATGAAGTACCTTGTAGTTCTCACCAGCTTCAAAGTTGGATAGTGGGGTCTTGCACCCAGTGCTGAATGGCATGACCTGCAACACAAAAGGAAGAAAATTAAAAGTAAGCAACAATTCCTTTGGAATTCGCACTGGCAATGGCAAGAAAAATGGAATGTAATTGTAAACAGACCTTAAAGCCTTTATAGACAAGTCCCTTTTGGTAAAGCTGAGCAAAAACCCACCAGACAGTCTCCATAAACTTCAAGTCCATAGTCTTATAATCATTTTTGAAATCAATCCAACGCCCAGTCCTGGTGATAATAATCTCCCACTCCTCAACATACCTAGTGACTATACTCCTACACTCCTCGTTGTACTTATCGATGCCCATTTCGAGAATCTGATCCCGGCGCTTGATTCCCAGCTTGCGGTCGATCTCGTTCTCGACGGGGAGGCCGTGGCAGTCCCAACCGAAGCGGCGGGTAACGTGGTGGCCTGTCATGGACTGGTAGCGCGTGACGATATCTTTAATGGTGCCGGCGAGGATGTGGCCATAATGAGGGAGGCCGGTAGCGAAGGGTGGACCGTCATAGAAAATGTATTCAGGCAAGTTGTTCGTGCGGGCCAGCTGACCCTTGAAAGCGTCGATTTGGGACCAGTAAGAGAGGATGTGCTCCTCTTGGGAAGGGAAGGAGAAGTCCTTTCCCTCGCACACCTCCTCCATTTGCTTCTTTTCAGAGAGGTTTCTGTTTCTTTCTTTTTTGATTTGGGGAGAGCGTGGAGGCGGAGGATTTCTAATAGTAGAAATAGCAGATGAGAAAAAATGAAATGGGGTTTTAGTTTTGGGTAAAATACAAGATAGTCATCCAACTATATGAATCTTGTTAAAATGGTTAGCAAACTATGAAATTTTTTTATTTAGTCACTAATGTGCAAGGTTATTAATATCGTATTAGATAATATTTTAACTTTTATAAAAAATATATTATATATCATTATCAGTTGTTTTGGCATATTATTTCAGATTTTTCTATTTAGTATAAATTTATATTATAAATATGCATGAACTTGTACATTATAATATTATTAATAAGCCACAAAATAAATATGTAATATATTTAAATCAAATAAATAAGTTTAAAAATATAAAAAATAATATCATAAATTTTTTATGATATTTTTAAACACTTTAATCTTATCATATGATATTTAAATAAATTTTATATAAATATTAAGATAAAAATAAAGAGATGAGAAAAATTAATTAAAGTTTTATGATTGTTAAACTTTACAAAAGGAATATAATTTTTTTTTGAAAAATATTGAAATACTTATAAACTTTGATTTGAAAAAATAAAATATAAAATTATAAAGTTTGGTTTGAAAAATAAAGTATAAAAAATAAGTTAAAATAAAAAAATAAAGAAACTCAATTTTTAAGGATTATTTTATCAATTAATTTTATTTTTATTAGGTTAAAAATAATTAAATAACAAATATAAGTTAAAAATTACAAAATATATTTTACATTCATGTACCGACTAAAATATGCTATTCCATCGAAATTCATTGAAACATGCCAAAACTAATAAAAATAACTGGTATTACTTGGTGCCAAATTTGCTATAAAAAATCATCCTTAGGTGTACCATATTTTAGTATAATCGGAGCATACTAACCAATACGACTGGTACTAAAATGAAATCAACAACTATGCCAACGTTTTATTAAATGTTTTTTTTTACCCAACAGTTAATTACAAAACTATAAAAAAATTTTATTTAGTCACTAACATTTTAGTAAATTTTTTTGTCACATAACCGTTACTTTCAATAGAATGCTAATTTAACACGTTAATATGATATTAATGATCACATGACATGTTCATATTAGCTAAAATGTCATATGACTAAAGTTGACATTGCAAATGTTAGAAAATATATTCAAAATATGAAAACATAATTGAGTAATAACTTAATTAAAAAGAAATCTAATTAAACTATAATATAGCTTAAGGTAAAGTTCAAAAAATCAAGATATGATTCGAAACTTAAAAAAAATCATATTAAAAAGGCTATATGTTAGGCAATCAATTGCAATGCCTAAATAAGATAACTACTTTAGGCTTCCAAGAAGAGCAATCGACTACCAAGGGTATGGAATTGACTACTTTGACAAATAAAAGCTAAACATAGCTTATGTGTAAAATAGTAATCAACTGGCAACTTAGAGCAATCGATTGCTATTGCCAGAAATGAGTGGAATTGATTCTTTACCATAATGGAATCGATTGCCAATATTTAAATAATCTTTTGGAAATTAATTTATGCCATAGTAATTGATTGCCATTGATGAGGAATCGATTGCTCTATATTAGACTATAATTGGAACCTTTTTAGATATGAAACAGTTGACTACTCAAGTGTCAAATGCATTCTTTACGATGAAAAAAGTTGACTATTCTATAGCGAAGTTGACTTTCTTACTTTAGAAAGTATTTTGGAAATTAAAAATACAAAGAGGCAATCGACTGCCTTCTAGGTGGAATTGACTACTTTGCATGAAAAGTTATAATTTCTAGAAACGTGAAAAATGATTTCTCTTTGTGTAAAAAATTTGATTATTCAAATGAACAAATATATCTGTGATCATTTAGAAAGACACATTTCTAATAAAAAAGAAGTGAATTTTAATTGAAACAATATAATAAAAAAGTCACAAACTTAGGATTCAATCTCTGTTTGATTTCATTTGAAGAACACAATACAATATAACAATTCAAAAACTTTTTTTCCTTTCTCTTAATCATTTCTTATTTAAAAGCAATTTCTTTAGCATTATTTTGCTGTAAAAAACCTTTTTGAAGATAAGGTATTTCCATTTTTATCAATGAGTATTTAGTGATTTGTTTTACTAGTGCAAAATAAGAATAAATAAGACTTCATTATATCTTAAAGGCATTTCAATTTACCCCAGTTGCATCTATAACTAATTGCGGCAATATAATGTAAAAAAAGTGGCATTTGTAGCATACTTTAAAGTCATTTTGTTTGTGATTGAAGGTTTAAACTATTCTACTCTAACTACACATTAAGAAGGCTACAAGAAATTCACAAGTTATCAAGATTTTCAAGTATCCATAAGTTTTCTTATGATCTATACACTTATTTTTATCTAAGAGCAAGTGCCCATTTTCATCTATCAGCACTTCCTACAAATTTAAAGAAACCAATTAAAACCTAAAATTCTAACAACTCTTTTTTTTTTTTTTCATTTAGTGGCTAATACAAATAGCCAGATTAAAGACAACCAAACTTTTGAACTTTGATTATTCATTGTATAGAATACCAACTTTACTAGATCAATAAAAGGACAAACAAAAATATAAAAAGGACATTTATCATTAAAAGTAGCCCATTCTTACCTTCATCAATCCAAAGCACTAAATCACTGCCTAGATCCAAATTCTTATAGATAAAAGAGCAAGCTTATGGGGACATTTATTATCAAAAGCAACCCATTCGTTCTTTCTTTTATCAAACCAAAATAGATCAGACAATCTAAAATACGACACCGTGACATGATATGAAAATAACAAAAAAAAAGACATAAATGATTTAAAATTTTAGCAACAAATATATATGGGTTTAACAAAACAAAAAAAATGTATTTCTTGTTTTCATGTTAACATGCAATTTTTGTATAAAAGCATAGTATGAATAAATGCATTGTTAATATTTAATATGATATGAATATAAAGATTACCAAGTCTAAACAAAAGCACCAAATCACAACCCAAAAGTTGAAACTGAGTTAGTATGGCTAGGTCCAAATCTTCGACCAAAAAATCAAGTACTAATAATCTTTCCATGCAAACTTAGAGTTTGAACTCTTTTCACCAAACTCATTACCTACTCTATATCATTTTTCTTGTTTTTTATTTGAAGTTGGTGTCGTTGTTGATGATGACAGAGGAGCTATCACGTTTAGAGTGTTTTAGGGGGTTTTAGGACTTAAGATTTGAAGAAAAGAATGGCTAGGATAAGGGAAGGGACATATTAAGCAATAATAACCTTTAGAGTGATGGAAGTTAATTTTTTTAAGGTTTTAGGCTATGGGATTCAATTCTAAGTCTAGGTTTTTAGGGGCTTATTTAGTGAAAACTAATTGGATATAAGTGATTAGGAGACTAAAATGAGTTTTTTGGATTTTTTAGGACTTTTTGGCATCCATTAGCGGTGGCTAAAGGATAATGGCAATGGCTGATATGGTGAACTTCGATCAAAAAAATAGGTTTTTTCTATTTTTTGATGGCTATTGCTAGGTTTTAGAGAGAGAAACTAGAAAGATGTATAGAAACTAGGGGAAGAGAAAGAGAAAAATAAAAAATAAAAATTTTGACTTTTATAAATGGATAGTTAATATGGTATTCGACAATTGATGTAATATTATGTCGTTAATAGTTGAATGACAAAATAAATACTTACTAAGAAATTAGTGACAAAATAGAAAATTTAATAGTTTAGTGATCATTCTAAAAGATCCATATAGTTAGGTGACTATTAGTGTATTTTATCATTTAGTTTATACAAAGGGTTAAATACAAAAAGATCTTGTACTATAGATTTTCTATTAGTTTAGTACATAAAGAAATAAAATTCACAATTAAATACTTGAACTTTCATTCCATCATATACTTTGGTATTTCAAACTAACATTTTTAAATAAGTTGTAAAGTGGCATAAATATCCAATAAAATCACGATATATGTAAAAACATTTAGTCATCATTACATCATAATTGTTGTGCCAGCATTGAAAAGAATTAAAAAAATTAAAAATCTAAACAATTTAGAAAAATTAAAAATTATTTCCTAAAAACAAAAAATTCAAAAAATATAGAAAATTAAAAAATTCTAAAAAATTGAAAAATTAGAAAATATCAAAAAGTTTTTTTAAAAATTCCAAAAAATTAAAAATGGAAAATAAAATATAAAAAATTAAAAAAATAAAGTTTTAAAACTAAAAAAAGAAAAATAGTAAAAATTTAAAAAAATTCCTAAAAAAGTGGAAAAAATGAAATTAATATGAAAACATTAAATAAAAATTCAAAAAATTACTTTAAAATTTTAAAAAGTTAAAAATTTTTTCTAAAAGTTTGCAAAATTTTGAAACATGAAAATTTCCCAAAATTTTAAGAAAATCTAAATTTTTTTTTTTAAATTACAAAAAGGAAAAATTTTCAAAAATAAAAAAACTATTCCAACAAAAATCGAAGAAAAATAAAAAAAATCCTAAGAACTAAAAAATTGAAAAAATTACCAAAATAGTATATATATTTTAAAATTTTCTCATGAAATTGTAAAAAAAAAGAAAAATATTGAAAAACGAAATATTGAAAAAATTATACAGACCAAACTTTTTTTTTCATTTTTTAAATTGATAATTTTTTTATTTTTTAAAAATTTAAATTCTTTGAAAATTTTAAAATTATCTTTTTTTTTCCAGTTTTGAGAGTTTTTAGAACTTTTTCACTATTTTTGATTTTTTAGAATTTTTTAATATTTTTAGATTGTTTTTAAATTTCATTTTTAAAATTTTGTTATTTTTGGAGTTTTTGGAATTTTTTAAAATTTATCATTTTTTTTAAATTGGGGAATTCTTTTGAGTTTTAACTATTTTTTATTTTCTTGAATTTTTTTTGTTTTAAGAATTTGTTTTTGAATTTTTATTTTATGTTTTTGTTGTTTTGAATTTTTAGTAATTTTTGAAAATTTTCTATTTTGATTTTTTTAATAATTTTTTGTTTTAAGAATTAGTTTTTGAATTTTTTTATATTTTTATTTTTCATATTTTTTCTTTTTTTCAAAATTTTAAGTTTTTTCATTTTCCCATATTTTTTAATTTTTGAAAATTTTGGAGATTTTTATGATCTTCAAAATTTTAGATTTTAAAAAAAATTTTAAATTTTCATAAAATTTTTAAAATTTTGTTTGAAATTTTAAAAAAAAATTTTAATTTTTTTGCATTTTAAAAATTTTTGGATTTTTTAAGAAAATTTCTTTTAATACTGATGTGATAATGATGATGTGGTGATGACTGAACATTTTTTATATATGTCATGATTTTGTTGGTATTGATGCCATGATAGTAATTTTATTAGTGGTGTTAGCATTTAGGAACAAAAAGAATTGTGAAATGAAAGTTGATAAACCTAATTGCGAGTTTTAAAAGTACACAACTGACAAAAAATGTATTATATAGAAGTTATTTTTGTATTTAAACCTTTCATAAATTGATGAGAATAAATGGGGTAAATTACATCTATAGCTTTAAACCTTTTATTTTGGTTCCATTTTGGTCCTTAACCTATCAGTTATTCCATTGAATCCTAAACCTTTTTAAATTAGTTTTGTTGTGATCCATTGGTAAAATATTCTATTAACACTATCAAATTGTGTCCACATAGGATGACACCTAATTGCTTATGTAGAATCCTCTTAGTGGAAAAAGTCTTACCAAAATGTGTCTATAAATTTGAAATGTGTAAAAGCAAAAGAAAATTGACTTAGAGAATGTAGAAACTTAATTTGTTCAAGCAATTTTTAATCATTTATGAAACCCTTAAAATCTAACTTGGTTCAAATCCAACATTTCTTCAATTTTGACAAGTTTTTAAAATTAAAATTGAGACTAATTTAACCTAAATACCTCAAGATCAAACTTGATCAAATAAAGTCAAATTTAGTCAAAATTGATAAAAATTGGTCAAAATGGTTAGAACTTGAGTCAACTTTCAAAATTCATAACTAAATTGAGATCAATGTGGTTTTAAATTAAAATTTGTGATTTTTAAAGCATTAAAAGATTTTTCTCACTTTAGAAAGTTAAAATGACTAAAATGCCCTTAAAGGTATTTTCGTAATTTGACATTTTCAAAATAAAATTTTCATGAAAACTTTTAGCTCATAATTGAATTTTTTTAATGATTTTTGAAACATTAAAAACCCGAATTATGCATTTAGAGGTGGGAAGTTACAAAAATACCCCTATGTATTTTTGTAAATTCACCTTCTTAAGGTTAAAATTTCACAAAAAACTCAAGATCATGATTTAATATTATTTGATAATTTTTAAAAATTTAAAAACTTTGATCACAGCTCGAAAGTGTGAAATTACCAAAAATATCTTAGGGGTAATTTCGTAATTTAACCTTTATAAGGTCAATTTCTTGTGAAACTTTTCAGATCCTGTTTTTATAATATTTGATGATTTTTTATGTATTCAAAACTATAATAGTACGTTAGAGGTGTGAGATTACTAAAATACCTTATAGGGGTAATTTTGTAATTTGACCTTTTTAAGATTGGATTTTTATGAAAATTTTCAAATTTTAATTTCGTAATATTTTATGATTTTTGGTGTTTTAAAATCCTAAAATTGAATAAGAGAACATTGATTTTCAAGAAAATAGCCTAAAAACAAAAAATTTTATAGTGGCGGGCAATTTGGTCTTTTTCACTACCAACTCAACAACTTTAAAAGTCCTATTTTTGGCAATGTGTATTATTGATCATTATATTATCTTGGGAAGTTGAATCCAATGGTGATAGCTCATACCTTGCAACCAAAAACAATAATGGAATATGGACTCTTGAGTGAGTTTTTAATCTAAAAGCTAGTATTCAATCTTGGAAGATTTTTTCATCTTTTTCATGAGGGGCTCATTCACATTTTCAACAAGGAGAAAGAGGAGGTAGCTGGGAGGTATAATTTCTAGTTCTCATTTTTTTCATTTCATTGCATTTCTCATTACATTTTCATATTTTCTTTTTTATTTTTTTGTAGAAAATTCATAGTTCTTTGTGTTTTTAACTTCAAATTTGATCCAAAAACTTAATCAACAAATCCATAACTTGATTTAAGTCAAGTGATCGAAGAAATAAAAAATCAATCCACCATTAAAGCCATTTGAAGGTTCGGCCAAGCATGAATCCACTGTAGTCAAACCTCTTTTTGGTTCCCTTTGATGATTTTTGTGCTCCTAAATGATGGTTATGATGATTAAATGGTTAGTTTACTTGTTATTTGCATGAATTTTGGCTAGTTAATGGTGTATGTTTGGTGTTTGGCAATATGTGTTTGTTTTCATGGTTTCTTCATTTTGTTAGTTCATTAGATGATTGCTAAATTTCATCTTATGGTATAAATACCCTTATATGATCATTTTACAAGTAATTGATACATGCCTAGCTAACAAAAAGTTGTGTGATTTGAGAAATTACGAAGAGGAGGTTCAGCCAAGCCATTCTTATGTTCGGTCGAAGCTTCCAAAGTTGATTAATGGCTAAATGTTAGTTGATTCATATGTATTAACTTGTGTTTTTTTTTATAATTCTTCAAGTTTTCAATGTGTTTCATTTAATTTTCTTTTAATAATATATTAGTTTAGTAGGTTGTTTGGTGAATTTTATCTTTATTTGCATGAATTTCAAGAGAAAAAAAATGGTGAAACATGTCTTCAAAATTTGAAAAAAGTTTTGTGTTTGATTAATTTTTCACTTATTTTCACATGTACATCTTACTTGTAATTTAGTTTTCTAAATGCCTAGATTTGTAATTAGTTTGTTCTCTTGTCATGTATTTATCATGCATGCATATTTACATTTTTACCATTGGCATTCTTATAATTTATTTTTGTTACATACATAATTCCATGAAACTCTAAATTCCATGAAATCCCAAATTCCATTAAACCTTAAAATCTAGACAAAAAACCTTAAGCTCTAAACCCTAAAACTTTAAATTTAAAATCTTAAATCCTAAACCTTAAACCTTATTCCATTCCAAAATCTACCCCAAACCCTAAAAGCCATAACTAACCCCCCAAACCTTAAAATCAACTCTTAACTCCATCCATATATTTGCATTTCATTTTTATTTAGTCATACATACTTCAATCATCATGCATTCATATCATGTCATTCATGCATTCATTCATTTTTATTATTTTTCATGCATATCATGCATATGTTTTCAAAGAAAAATGCTTTCAAATAAGATAATATCTTAACTAAATATAATCATCGAGATTTGGCTTAATTATAGGGGAACTCTTTGTGGTTATTATTTATTGAAAATGTTTTTAAACACCTATTTTTTTCATTCCTCATTCATCTAATAGATTGACACTTTTCGGTCTTGAAACATCACAATAGTTGGGCGACTCCATTGGAGATATCAAGTCAAAAATTAATTGCGTGTTATCCTAAATTTTGGTTTAATGGTCCTAATTAGTGTTTAATCTTAATTCTTTGATTTTGATTTGCATGTTTTCTTAAAAAAATGAAAAATCTAAAAAAATGAAAAATATTTTAATTTTAACTTTTTTGTTAAAAAAAGTGTGTGTGTGTACATTTGATGCATATTTTAATTATATCATTTATTATATATTGTTGTTATTTATTTTGTTTTAATATTTATGGGTATTTAAGATAGGGGTATTTTTAGGAAAGTGTGAAAAGTTTGTATGTTCCTTCGTACACACTTACATTTACAATGCATGCATAAACTCCATACCCAAGCTCTATCCTTTTTAGGAGGAAGTAAATTAGCTATGCTCTCGTGAAGTGTACTCCCCCTCAATAGCTAGTGAAACACTCCTACTCAAATTGAATCATTTTCGTTTGTAACCTGTAATAGGTGAAAATCGGGGTGTCATACTAGTTTATGATGGATGATAATGTGAGCAACAATTTGGGAACCTTTAAACACATCAATTCCTGACCTAGCATATAATGAGTTTTAGGGAGTTAACCTTAGGTAGAACCATATCCACCTCTTTCATAGTAATAGCCCTAAATAAGTTACATAAAGGAACATTTTTTGCATTTAAGGGAAATAATGGTGCCAATAAGATTGGAATTTTGAAAAAGAAAAAGCATTATTTTAAAAAAAATTTCTTTTGACATATTGTTTGATTTGCTTGATATTTGTTCAAAATGTGCATCTTCAAGAAATGTTTTTACAAAATTAAATTTCTTTTTACTATCCAACAATACCTAAAAAGGAAGAAAAAAAATCCAAAAACAATGAAAAAAATTTTTAAAAAAAAGTAGAAAGTTTTTCTTAAATTATTTATTTGTTGGCCAAATAAAAAAACATAAAAAAACAAAAAAAATTCAGATCATAGTCATTCTATGTGGAAGAAAAAATATGTTCTTGAGTTTTTTCCTCTTCTAGAAAAAGAAAAAAAAAAGAGAGAGTCAAGGTTATTTCATTCTTTGCATTTCATTTGATCCTTATTGCATACATTCTCATGTTTTTGGAGTTGAAAATAATAAGATAGTATATGCATTCTATTTCACCCATATATAAATAGATAGTACGTATATTTCATCTCATGTATATCATAAAAGATAATACATGTAGCTCATTTCATGCATCTCATGCAGATTATAAATAGATAATACATGTAGTCCATCCCATATACATCATAATAGACATACATGCATTCCATCTCATACACATCTTAATACATGCATTCCATCCCATGCATATGTTAATAGATAGAATATGCATTCCATCTCATACACATTTTAATAGGTGATACATGCATTTCATTTCATGCACATCTTAATAGCTAATACATGCACTTCATTTCATTGCATATCTTAAGGTAGTGTCAATTTCATTAGGGTCAACATAACATAAGTAGTGCATTCATGTAAACCAATCTCATGTATATAATATGTCAATGTATTTCACATAAGTATGTTGTATCGGTCATAGGTACATTTCATTACGCATATAATATGTCATTACATTTTATACATGTGGATCCATTAATGATAGGATTCTATAAAACAAGTATAAAATTGCACTTACTACCCCTACAATAGACATTGCATTTCTTGCATATTTTTAACTGATGTAATTTTTATCATTTGAGCCTTGTACATATAAAAATTCATTGTTTTAGTCATCTTTGCAATTGATGGCATTTTTTGTCATCCCTATCATATTCATCCATTCATAAACATGTCTTGTGTGTTGTAATTTGTTTTATGGCATTCATTTAGTAAGAAGTAATAACATAAATTTTTTGGTGTAAACCTCAAAGTAAAAGATCTATCTTAGAAGTGGATATCAAAAGGGTGAGAATGGAATATCAATTGGAATTGAAGAGAGTATCTTTAAAAAATCATGCCTAAATATATGAGTGGATTTAAGAAGTTTTCTTTTTGACAAAATAAAACTTGACATGCATAACATGCATCATTTGTTTGAACATTATTTTTCATGCCAGCTAAGGACATGGAATGGTAGTTGTAAATACACTCTCATTAAACCTTTAAAGCAAAAATATCCTAAAAAATCTTGTCTAAATATTGAAGGATTTTTAAGAATTATCTTTTAAGGCAAATAATAAAATTCACATATTGTGCTTTTGATTTTGGATAATTAATAAAGGGCTTAAGGATAGTGCATCGTAAGAATCATAGAGAATGAGCATACTAATCAAATTGAAAATGTAAAAAGGGCACATGAAGAAACAAGGGAGACAGTTAGGAAGATACAACAAAATATGGATAGGTAGTTCACAAAATTAAAATAAATGCCAGTAAAACTTGTGAAAGGAAAAAGGATTTGTTTAAACACGGGGTAAGGGAGGAAACAATTGTTAAGAAACCATTGTATCCATTGGGTTCACATATCCATATGTTCAAAACCCCTATATGCCATAAGCACCCCCAACAACCTATTAATCTTACACTAGCACTTTTACCAAGTTATCTCCAATTTAAATAAACATCAATCTTAGGTCTACTCTTTACAACGTCATTATTGTGCCTAATTTGGACGATTCGAAGGAGCAAGAGAAACTAAAAAGGGTGTTAGATCCATTAGGAGATATAAAGATGAAAGATATATACGATCTGCTAGAAAAAAGGTTAAAATCAATAGAGGGGTAAAGTGTGTATGGAGTGTTGATGTTAGTGAACAAAGTTTAGTACCTGATCTTATTATTTCATTGAAGTTTTAAGATTCTAGATTTTGAGAAGTATGATAGAATAAAATGCCACTCGGTACACATCACCATGTATTGCCAAAAGATGAAAAGCTATACTCATGATAAGTTATTGATCTATTATTTCCAGGATAGTCTCATAGGGTCTATAACAAGATGGTATGTTTAGTTAGACTAAAGTATGACTAGTGCTTGGAAAGATCTAGCCAGGGCTTTTATAACACAATATAAACATGTGTTAGATATGGTGTCAGATAGGTTGACCCTGTAAAATATAGACAAAAAAGCTATTGAGACCTTTAAAGAGTATGCCCAAAAGTGGAGAGATGTAGCTATTCAAGACAACCACCCTTAATAAAGAAAGAAATCACTATATAGTTCGTCAATTCTTTGACCATTCCCTATTACAAAAGAATGATTAGGAATGTTTCCAAAAACTTTGCTAACATGGTGATTTTTAAGAAAATGATAGAAAATATAATCAAGAGTGGTAGGATTAAGTTAAAAAAGACAATTGATGTTGGAAAAGATAATACGTTAGAAAAGAATGAAAGAGAGGCATGAGTAGCCACAGTTAAGAGGCATCTACCTAAGAATACCATCTTATGCAATCCTTATCCTTTTTTATCAACCTCACCTATTGGTCATGGGTAATATTTCCTAAAGTCCATATCTTTGTCAACCAACCTAGCATTTAGACTTTCAAGCAATTTCTCATTTTCAAATGACTACTCACAATCCTGTCTTTACATTTGAGCTTACCACTTGACTAACAAAAAACCAAAAAAGACTAAGAAATGACCAAGAGATACTTCAAATTCCTATTTCTCACTTTTTGCCTTTACTAATAGAAGGCCAATATCTCACTCCTATGTCTTAGAAAACAACTTCAAATCCATCGACAATGAGTTGTGATTCTAATGATAAGTGTGATTATCATATAGGGGCAGTTGGCCACTTGATTAAAAAATGTAGACAATTGAAGGAAATGGTTGAGAATCTTATCAAGAGTGGTATTTTGAGTCCAAAATTTATGGAACAAAAGAAGTTAACTCTATCCAATCACAAAACATGAGGAGTTGAAATATGGAAAGAAGTTTCAAGTTTTGAAAAATCAAGATAGGATAATTTTCTTTTAAATCTTTGACCTTTTATTTTGCCCATGACATGCATATGGTATCCCTAAGAGTTATTTGGTTTAATCTTGTTAAAGTTTATTTGAAAGAAATTGATATTTTTGAGTTTTTCTATGTTTTTTGTTTTTATAAAAGCCCCACATAATTAATTTTCAAAATAAAAAAAAAAGAAAAATAAAAAATGAAGCAAGAAAAAAATTATTTTTTATAATAAAAGATGGAAAAATCTCGAAAGAGTTGGCGATCTCTATTAGAAATAAACTTACAAAATGTTTTTATGTCATTTTCAAATCACTCAAATGATTTCACTTAATAACCATAACCCCCCAAGAGACATAAACTGGAATTTGCGAACTTTGTGTTTGCCTAATAATATTGTAATACAAAAGGGTGATGTTTTCTTTTTAAGCAATGAATAATGAAACAACCAATTTTAAAACAAAAAAAGAAAAATAAAGATTCCTAAAAGATTAAGCAAACATGACATTTTTTTTAGTATTTAGATGTGGTAATTTGATATGTCAAGGCTATGCTATAGCTTCAAAAAATTTTCAATAATCAAAGCTATAGAAATCCTTTGAAAATGACCCCAAACATATTAGCCTCCCAGTTTTTTACCTCAAAATTTTCTTTGTTCAGTGTCTTGGAGCATTTTGACCAAAAAAGAAGACCTCATTACCCTTAGGATAACTTGAATTATGATCAATATGTTCTTTTCGTGGAATGACATTAACTATCTGACACCTTAAACAAGGTTGTTCCATATGACCTATTTTCTCACATTAACCTTCATTAGGGGTAGTTTGTCAAAATAAGGCATCTTTTTCAAATGGTGATGGGAGGTATGCCAAAAAAAAAAAAAAAAAAGAAAGAAAAAGAACAAAATGAAATAAAAAGAAATAAAAAAATTTTGATTATGACATCATGCACTCGAGGCTTTGAATGAATCCAAAAATGAAAAAGATCTTAATAAATTTATAAAAAAAACCAATAAGAAAAAACCAAAAAGTTCAAAAAGAGTTAAAATTTAAGGAAATAAAAAAAAAACTAAAAAAAAAACCTTTCTTTAAACCTTTTTTTTTAGAAGAATTACTCTTCGAATTTGAGTAACTGTGCTTGAGATGATAAATGGTTATCTTTCATCATTCTTTCACAAATGTAAGAAATTTATTCTTTACTACCCTTTTGAGCCTGATATAATTATTTTAAAATGAACTTTAACCAATGATCACCCTTCATACTATGAGACAAAAAAGGATACAGTTAGGGGGTTAAGTATGATAATGCCAAAAAAAAGAATCCTAGATGTTGAAGACAATATCCAATGAAAGGTTTGCAATGTTTCAGATCCATTCAACGAGAAAAAAAAGAAAGTTTGATAGAATTAAAAGGGGAAAGAAAAATGAAAAAAAGGAAAAAAAGGAAAAAAAAGAAAGAAAAAGAAAAAAAATGAATGATTGAGTGGAAAACATAGGAAAATGAAAAGATAAATATCTAAAAATGAATCATTCAAATAAAAGAATGATCTTTAGTTTAATTACTCTTAAACACTTATTTTGGGTCTTATCTATCTTTTTTCCTTGAAAATCCTAACCTTGGCCTATTCTACGTCCCAAGAAAAGTCCATATTATATCAAACACAAATGCTTAAAATTGAAAAGTTTTTCTTTGAGGAATGGTTATGAAAACTATGAACCCTTTTTATCTTCCTTTATCCCCTAATTACCCATTTGATCCATTATCTCTTTTTGGATAAGTTTAAATATTTGAGTGCATGATGTAATAATCAAAAGGAAAAAAAAACAAAAATATAAAAAAAATTTTGAAAAAATGATGAATGTGGCTTTAGGGTGAAAACTCTACTAAGGGTATTCTAAAGTAAAACCTTGAATGCCTTAAAGTCACTCCAGATGTTAAATAAAGATAAGATGCCACCAAAGGCAACCTAGACCTATTGAAAAGTAAAAAATATCAAGACCCTAAAAGTTTGAAATGCATAAAAAAGGATTGATTTTGAACTTTTGAGCCTTCTTTCGTTTTCACTAAATAACCTTCTAAAATTTTGAGCCCCTTACAGCTAGCCTCGCCATTTATCAAAATGCCATATTTAGATACTAAAGAAAATGTCAAACATGTTTAATTTTTAAGGGATACATGTTTTAGACAAACTTATATCTTATTTGTAAGCTTGCGTGGAAAAGTATATATTCTTTTTTATCCCTTTTAGGTGGTGAAACTTTTTTGAATAAGCTGAAATCTCCATGTGTTAAGACCTTTCAATCCATTTGAAAATAAAACTGTCACCTCTTTCATTTCGAATAAAAGAATGCCAACTTTCAAGAAACTCCTAAAGTCACATTTGTTCAGATATTTTATTCTCTTTGACTAAAGAATTTAATTATGTGGGACAAATTTTATTGACCATTTTGAAAAATTTTGAATAACTAATCATGCATTTTTTAGAAGAAAAAAGAAAACCATGTTTTATGTAGAAAAACAAGTATTGAATTGTGAGAATCTTTAAATCAGTTTGGATTAAAAAAAAAGAAAAATAGGTTTTTGTCTTTTTTATTTAACAATTGAGTTTGAAATGCATGATGCATATTACATGTTGAAAAGAAAAAAAGAAAAGCATGTTAAAGGTGAAAAGAAAAAAAAAGCATGTTGAAGGTGAAAAGAAAATTAAAAAGCTTATTGGAGAAGTAAAGAAAGCAAAAATTGGTAAATAGACCACAAGGAAGATAGGTGAAGGTGTAAAGAAAAGACATGTGAAAATGAAAAAAAAAAAGACATTTTTGAGAGGAAGTTAAAAAGCTAATTTGATATGCAAAGAGAAATAAAAAAATAAAATTTGAAAAAAATAAGAAAAGGGATTTTTGCATGTGCATCCTCATGTTTGCATTTGCATTATGAAAAAAAGTATTTACACTTACATCATTGCAATACATCTACATATCTAGGATAAAAATTTGCATTTGTATAGAACATTTACATCAGGAAAAAGAAATTTGCATTTGCATCTAAAAGAAGATATTTGCATATTCAAATAGAGCATTTATTTGTATCTTTGCATGAAGGAAAATTTGCATCCACATGATCATTTCACTAGTCTTTTGCATCATGGTTATATTTGCCAAAATTTAGGTAATAAAGCAAGAAAAAGAAAATTTGTTCTTTTGAAATTTAAAACACTTAAAAAATGGTGTCGAACACTTTTGAAAGACAAAATTGAAATATTGGACATTTTCAAATCTAAAAGATTAGTTGTTTTGAAATAAAGAGTGAAAAACTTTTGAAAAGAAAATTGGAAAATTTAAAGTGAAAAGATTTTAAACTCTAAAGGAGATTTGGATTAGGAGAATGAGTATATGATTTCTAAGACCTCCGGGCAAAATCTTGGATTTTTGAATAATTTCCAAAGACTTTTAGACAAAATATTAAAATTTTGAAGGATTTTCAAGATCTTCGAGTAAAATATCAAATTTTTTAATGATTTTCAAAGATTTATAGGCAAAATCTCATATTTTAAAATGATTTCAAAAGACTTTCAGGCATAATCTTAAATATTTAAATGATCTCCAAGACCTTTTGGCAAAATTTTAGATTTTTGAATGATTTCCAAGACCATCAAGCAAAACTTTAAAATTTTAAATAATTTTCAAGACCTCTGGGTAAAATTTTAAATCTCTGTATGATCTCCAAAACCTTCAGGCAAAAATTTAGATTATTGAATGATTTCCAAACATACGAGCAAAACTTTAAATTTTTAAATGATTTTCAATACCTCTTAGTAGAATCTTAAATTTTTAAATAATTTCCAAGGTTTTCTAGGTAAAATTTAAAATTTTGAAAGATTTTTAAAGACCTCAAGGCAAAATTTTAAAATTTTAAAAGATTTTTAAATACCTTAAGGCCAAACTTTAAATTTTAAAAAAAATTCCCAAGATCTTTAGGCAAAATTTTAAAATTTTGAAAGATTTCCTAATACCTTTGAGCAAAACCTCAAATTTTTCTACGATTTGAAAGTTCTCTGGGCATAATTTCAAAGTGCTTTGGCTACAATCTCAAAGTCCTCTAGGCATATTCTCAAAGTTCTTAGGGCACAATCTCAAAATCCTCTGACTAAAATTCGTAAGTTTTCTGAGTTGATTATGTTTTCATTGTAGATTTGTAAGTCCTTTAGGCAGAACTTTTGAAAAAAAATTCGAAGTTAAGATTGTAAAATTTTCAAAACCTTTGACAACCTAAAAAAAAAATCTCCTTTAACATGAAAGCAAACAAATAGCACACAAACAAAACCCCTTTAGCCCTTGGTCCCTAACAAAATCAGTGTCTTTGGTCTTTGCATTACTTTTGATTCTTAGAAACATGCAAAGAAGGCAAGATCTAAACAGCTAATTTTATCTAGGTAATTTCTGGCTATTTATGAAGCCTTTAAAATCTAACCTAATTCAAATCAATCACTTTTTCAATTATGACAAGTTTTTAAAATTAAAATTAGGACAAATTTGACTTAAAGGCTTAAGGTCAAACTTGGTCAAATAAAATCAAAATTGGTAAAAAAAACAATCAAAATGGTTAGAACTTGGGTCAACTTTCAAAATTTGCAACTAAATTGGGATCAATGTGGTTTTTAATTGAAAGTGTAAAATTACTAAAATACCCTTAAAGGTATTTTTGTTATTTGACCTTTTCAAAATCAAATTTTTGTAAAACTTTCAACTCATAATTTAATATTTTCAATGATTTTTGATGCATTGAAAATCTAGATTACACCTTGAGAGGTGTGAAGTTACAAAAATACCCTTTAAGGGTATTTTCGTAAATTGACCTTCTTAGGGTTAGAATTTCTCGAAAAACTCCATATCATTATTTAATATTATTTAATAATTTTTGGTGCATTTAAAACTATAGCATTACCTCAAGTGATGTGAAATTACCAAAATATCTTATAGAGATAATTTCGTAATTTGTCTTTCCAAGGTCTGATATTGACGAAAACTTTCATATCTTAATTTTATAGTATTTCATGATTTTTGGTGCTTTAAAATCTCAAAAATAAACATAGGAACATTGATTTCTAAGAAATTAGCCTAGAAATCAAAAGCTTTGTAATTGGGGTAATTTGGTCTTTTCATAACCAACTCAATAGCTTTAAAAATCTCATCTTTGATATTGTGAATTTTGAAACGTTATATCATTTTGGGAAGGTGAACCCAATGGTGAAAACTCACACCTTGCAACCACAAATAAGGATGGAATATGGACCTTTGGATGAGCTTTTAATCCAGGGGCTAGCATTCAACCTTTGGAGATTTTTTCTTCTTATTGAGAAGCTCATTCATGTTTTCAGCAAGAAGAAGGAAGAGGCAGCTGGGAATTAAAAAAATAGTGGAAAAAATAAAAAAAATAGAAAATTTGGAGAGCATTTTTTGCGGTAAAATTTCTAGTTCCTATTCTTACATTTCATTGCATTTCTCATTACATTTAATTTCATAGCATTTTCATATTTGCTTCTTTTTTTTTTCTATAGAAAATTCATAGTTGCTTGTGTTTTTAGCTTAAAATTTGATCTAAAAACTCAATCAACTAATCTATAGCTTGATTTGAGACAAGTGATCAAAGAAAAAAAAAACCAATCCACTATTAAAGCCATTTGGAGGTTTGGCCAAGTATGGATCTACCATTGCTGAACCTCATTTTGGTTCCTTTTAATGATTTATGTGCTCATATATGATGTTTATAATGATTACATCGTTAGTTTACTTGTTATTTGCATGAATTTTGGCTAGTTAATAGTGTGTTTGGTGTTTAGCAATATGTGTTTGTTTCATGGTTTCTTCATTTTATTAGTTCATTACATGTTTGCTAAATTTCCTCTCATGGTATAAATACCCTTATATGATAATTTTCAAGTAATTGATGCATGCCTAGCTAAGAAAATTTTGTGTTATTTGAGAAATTACCCAGAAAAGGTTTAGCCAAGCCATTCTTATGTTTGGCCGAAACTTCCAAGGTTGATTAATGACTAAATGTTGGTTGATTCATATGTATTAGCTTGTGTTTTTTTATAATTCTTCAAGTTTTCAATGTGTTTGATTTAATTTTCTTTTAATAATATGTTAGTTTAGTATGCTGTTTGGTGAATTTTATATTTATTTGCATGAATTTCAAAAGAAAAAAATAGGAGGAGCATATGTTCAAATTTTAAAAAATATTGTGTTTGATCCATTTTTCACTTGTTTTCACATGCATATCCTTCTTATAATTTAGTTTTGTAAATGCCTAGATTTGTAATTAGTTTGTTCCTTTATCATGTATTTATCATGTATGCATATTTACATTTTTACTAATAATATTCTTATAATTTGCTTTTATCACATGCATAATTCCATGAAATCTCAAATTCCATGAAATCCCAAATTCCATGAAACCCCAAATTTAAAACCTTAGATTTTAAAAATCCTAAACCATAAATCATAAATCCTAAAACCCTAAACCCTAAATTTGTAAGCCTAAAACCTAAAACTCTAAAACTTAAAACCTTAAACCATAAACCTAAATCCAAAACTCTAAATCCTAAACTTTAAACCTTAAACCTAAGTTCAAAACTTTAAATCCTAAACCTTAAACCCTAAACCTAAATCCAAAACCCGAAATCCTAAACCTTAAACCCTAATCTAGACTACAAACCCACCCCAAACCTTAAAAGCCCTAACCAACCTCCCAAACCCTAAAATCAACCCTTAACCCCATCCATGCATATTTGCATTTCATTTTTATTTTGTCACACATGCTTAAATCATCCTATATTTTATTGTGTTTATGAATATCATGCATAGGTTTTCAAAGAAAAATGATTTCAAATAAGAGAATATCTTAACTAAATATAATCATTGAGATCTCGCCTAACTATATGGGGCATATGTGAGGTGTTATCTCGGTTTTTGTAAAACAATTTAAAAACTTTGAAATTAAAGATATTTTTGAAACCCTACCTAAATGTAGAAGAATGAAAAAATGTATTGATATTTAAAGACTTTTCACTTTAACCAACAAATAAAAAGTTTTGTTTTCAAAATTGATTTGTTTTCAAAAAAAAAAAAGAAAAAGGAAAATTCAGGTTTTTTTGGAATGAAAAAGGGAATTAATTTTTGAACACTATAATAGGATCATTTTTATCAAAATTCAAGGATGGCATGCAATTAATTGGCACTGTCTTCGATGGACACTGTAAAGGTGTTTATCATTTCCATGCATAACTGACTCTCGATCTTAAATAAAATTTCGTAGATCGTAATTTTGTTCTTTTTATAAAACTTTTAAATCTTTTAAATGTTTTATTTAAAGGACAAAAATTTTTAGGTAGTCTATCGCACCCTAAAAAAATTGGTGGTGACTATTTGCTTTAACTTTTATCGAAAATTTTTTTAAATCCCCATTTTCTCATTTCCCATTTGTTCGGTGGATGGACACTTCTCGATCCCAAAACGTCGTGATAGAGACACAAGCATGCTATCATATCTAAGTGTAGTTGATTAGCTTATTACACTTGCTGAGTTTTGAAACAACTAGAAGTCTAGAACTCAGTTTTAGATGTCATCCCTTTTGGATAGTTTGATTTTTGGCTCTTGATAGCTTCTAGTTTGATGAAATATTTGTTTCAATATTTTTTCTATTCCTTTTATTTCTCTTATCATGTATGTTTTTGGAGGTTGCTTCATCTATAGTGATTTTTGAATATTGTGGGTGACAAAATTATTCAAGTTGGTCTTGGATACCGTTCATTATCATGCAAGGTACTCATAAACCAATGTTCATTTGTATTGTTTGAAAATAATAGTAATAATGGGGTTGGAAAATAATCCTACACATAGGAATTTCTTTTCATGTTCAATATCCCTAATGCCTATAATTAGTATTTTAATTATGAGTTTAGTTATTTAAAAATTTCATCTTGTGAAATATTAACTCCATTATTAAACTATAGTAATTCATTTTTTTAAATCTTTTATATTTTTTGGTGAATGAATTTTTTAATAAGTTTTAAAATCACATAAAATTTCTTACAATCACATTTCAGTTCATAGGCATCACGATGCTGTAACTTGAATTAATTTATCATTTGGATTTGTTTAATGAAATAAAAAAAAGATTTATTTTTCTAAAAATGAAAGAAATAATGAAATGAGTATTAGTTTATAGGTTTTTTTTTTTTTTCCAATTTTGACAATGAAATACAATGAAAAGAAGATTGGAAATGAACGAGACTTTTGCAGTTGAAAAAATTGGATGTTAGGATTTTTTTTTCTTTGTTGAAAAAGATGGGTGATATTTTTGGAGGAGACTTTTACACTTAAAAGGGATCCATTTAGGCGCAATACATGTCATCCCATTTAGACAATTAGGTGTCATCTCATGTGAACACCATCTATTAGTGTTAATAGAATATTTGAACAAAAGACCACAATGAAATTAATTTAGAAAAGTTTGGGATTCAAATGAAATAATTGAAAGGTTGTGTACCAAAATGAAACCTAAATAAAAAGTTTGGCATTATAGATGAAATTTACTAGAATGAATGAGGTGAACGACAAAATTTAAAATGTGTTTATATTTTTGTTACTTACGGTTGGGCTCAAATTTGAAGGAAAGGAATTTCGTAATTAGGCAAGCCCACTAACAACTTTAAAGTTTACAACATTCTTTTGGGGATTCCTAGTTCCTACACTACATAGCTAGGATGGCAAGGCCCACTTAAAACTAAAAACATTCATTACATAACTGGGCTGAAGATAACACACCAATTCCTTTTAAAACAACCTAAATTGATAAGCCTTATCTATCTGGCATCACTTTTCACTTTTCAACTCTTTCAAGTCTTGTTTTATGCCACTTGCCTTGCCTACAACAACCAAATACAATCTTTCATTTTATTTATAATATATACATACACATAAATATTTATAAATTTCAATGGTATATTCTATATTGTTGAATAGAAGAGGTTGACCAAAATTCAGGATCCCATCCACCCAACCTAACATGTAATAGATACGATGAATGCAATCAACATGTCTTGATATTTTGCCTTTTTTTTAATGTATCTAAAAATTTTTATTACCCAAACAAGATAAACATAAAAAATATGCCTTGCCTGCTATTGTAGAACATGTCTTAAATACTTTGCATGTAATCTACCTTTCTTAATGCAATACTTAATGATATATAGTAAATGAAGTTAGATGGATGCATATCGTTTTCAGTCATGCAAAGTTACAACAATTAAAACAACACTAGAAACGGTTGGAAGTTGGAACTTTAATTTGTTTCAACTATGCCTTAAATAAATTATTAGTGGTATTTATGGTCATAAAGGTAATATGGACTTTTTTCCTCATAGGGTAACTCATCAATAAAGTAAGGGTAATTTTGTTATTTTCACTCAAGCTTATATGGTAGACTAACATGAATTCTTAAAGCTTGGCCAGCTCAATCTTCCACCTAAAAGCACATGGGAATGATAATATGTCACCCTTTAATTGAATTGCCATTTAGTAAGTCAGGTCGAATTAGCTCTATTAGCCTTAGACCTAACTTTTAGTGCTTGGGTCACTTGGGCTTAATACTCTCATTCTATAGGTATAAAGAGCCCCCTTACATCAGGTATAGTTATTCAATTTTTTTTTTCTCTTCTTAAAATTTCTCTAATTTTTTATTTCCCTAAGCATTAACTAGAGCATCGGAGCACAAACACCATAAAAACCTTTGGCTTTTACTTCTAATCAACTTTTGACCTTATGATTTCAGGTCTTTGACCTCATCAAGATAACTCAGCACAAACATTTTAGCACACCAAGTAGGACAATTATCCATCTAGCTGAGCCAATCATGCTTTATAGTAAAAAAGTTACAAAAGAAGAAGATAACACTGCTGCAGTTAGAATTGACACGCAACTTAACCAATGAAATCATCACGACCCATACAAATAGCTTAACCAAGGAACAATTTGAAGCCTTTACCCAACAACTATAGTCACTTAAAGAATTGTCTAAAACTTAACTCCCCTACATATCTTAAAAGAACCAATTCCTACAGCTTTGAAAAAACCATAAACACAAAAACTGTCGACCTATGATGATAGTGTTACATTGTCAACCCTTGAAGAAAACAAGACCTCCAAAAGCTATTATCCCATAAATATCTTAACATAAACCACTTAAAAATCCAAGTAACCTTTTTAAGAACCATAACCCAACAAAGATTTAGAGGTTTGGATGGAGGTAATAGAGAATGAACTTAATAATAAAGCTTTCACTTTTGATGGCGAGCTCAAGTTTTTAAAAACATCTTTTTTTACAAAAGATATTGACTGAGCTTTGCCATTAAAAAGATTTAAGATGCCACTATTGGGACTTACGATGATACCACTGATCCTTTTGATCACCTTGAACTTTATAAAACTAACATGTTGATATAATGAGTTAATGGGCCCTTGATGTGCAAAAGAATTGCTATAACCCTTAAAGGGGCAGCTTCATGGTACATCAGCTTGGAACCAAGATCAACCTCAACTTTTAAATAGCTTGGTCATTCTTTTATAACCAACTTCATTAGCAGCAAATGAACATAAAAAACCACACTATGTCTAATGTCCATTTATCAAGAATGCAATGAATTCCTTAAAAGAGTATGTCACGTATTTTAACATTAAAGTTCTTCAAGTGAAAGACTTAGAACAGGCTACAATTACAACCATCTTAACAAATGGGCTAAATAACAAAAAAATATCACTTTAAACTAACTCTTTCCTTGGAACCTCAAAAAAGCTGAAGTATTTTTAATATTTAAAAAGTACATTAATATTGAAATTACAATGAAAAGTAGTTGAGATAAGAAAAGGACATCCTTTACCTCGACCTAAAAGAGGCAAAGAGAACGACAATCCCTTAAGAAAGAAAAAAGTTGACTAATGGGTACCCTAGGGTGAAGAGCCAGAGCAGAAGATATGATGACTATATTGCACTAAATACCTCTCGAAAGAGGATGTTGATGCAAATTGAAAGGGACCCAAACTCAAATGACCTAAACCACTGAGGCAGTATAGTAAAAAAGATCCAATTAAAAGATGTATTTTTTATAAGGATTACAGCCATGATACTAAACATTGCATAGATCTAATGAATGAAATAAATAATATGATTAAAAGAGGTTAGCTAAATATATTTATAGATAATAGAAGACAAGGACATGGTAGGGGGATTTCTAAAGGAAAAGATAAGACAGAGTAGTTAAAAAGAAACTAAAAAGAGAGAAAGAAAGACAATAACTAAGGTAATATTGATCATAGGCTTGAAAAAAGATGGACAAAAGAATAGTGTGGATAACACACATATTACGAGGATTATCAATGTGATAACTAGTGGGACCTCAGCATTAGATAAAAAAAAGTTGATCAAGAAACGGTAATGACCATTAGGTTTATGACTAAGAATTAGTGAATTAGAAAGATGAGTCTATTTATTTTAGCTTGAAAGATTTGGAGGGAATCTAATTTTCTTATGATGACACCATTGTCATACAAGTAGTTGTGTACAATCATATGGTAAAAAGGATAATATTTGATAATAGAAGCTCAATCGACATCTTTTACTACTCTATAATACTGAAGATAGGATTATCAAGGATGCTGAGGCCCTTTACCACCATTCTAATTGATTTTAGAAATGAACAAGTACCAGTTAAAGTCACTATTAGGTTATTAATCACTCTAGGAATTGAGCCAAATGTCGTCGCCTTAATTGTTGAATTTATGGTAGTGGACACCCATTAGCATTTTAAATGATTTTAGGTCAGTCGCGCCAGTCTATTATGAGAATTATTGGCTAAGCTCTTCACCTTAGAATCAAATTTTCTACTCTCAATGGGATATAAGAGGTTTAAGGAGACTAATCTACGACAAAGCAATGTTATGCCACTACCATGAAAGGAAAGATTAGAAAATAAACTACAAACTCAATTGGTATTGAATAGACCTAAAGTAGAGATAGAATAGAGTTCAAGATGATGACAAGAGAAAAAAGAGCAAAAAAAAGGTTTGAAGGTAAGAGGCACAAAACTAACCAGCTAGGAAAGGAATGAAAAATTCTCTTTAAGAGTAAAAAATGAAAACAAGCTTTTAAACTAGAAATTTGTAAATATCTTTTAAGTCGAGCTCCTAAATTGGCACTAAAAATCTATATCATGAATATTATATCATTAAATGAATATTTAAGCAAAGCTCATACTTGGGATTTTAATGCATAATTTTATTTCCCTATCAATTGAACAAATAAGTTAATATGTAAAAATTCATGTCGATAATTATCTTTTTTTGCAAGAATCAATCTTGACCTAAACAAACAAAAGGATATCATTAATCAAAGGCTCAAAATTGATCTCATTTGATTATAACCAGTGAGAGATCTCATACTTGTGTCATTTTTTAAAAATAATAAGAAAATGTATGCAAATAGGAACTAAGCTCGACCAGAAAGAAAAATTGGTAAGATTGTTATGAAATAATGCCAATTTGTGTGTATAAACCTTATTAGATATGCTTGAAATTAATCTCTAAAGAATAATCCATAGGTTAAACACTGGCCCAAATATAAAACCAGTTTGGGTAAAAAAAAGTGTTTTATCCCTGAAAGAACGAAAGCTATTAAAAAAGAGGTTGGCAAACTACCAAAGACTATGCTTATCCGGGAAGCATATTACAATAAATGGATAGCCAATGTGGTAATGGTAAAAAAAACATAACGAAAAATGGAGAATGCATAGCCATTGATGATATCGGTGAAGCAATTCGACATATCCATAATACTTTCTTCAGTTTCTTGAAAAGCTCATAATCAAGTATGAACATGCTAATCATTGATTATTTAACTTGATTTATGCCTTCATATGTGATTACTAATTTGTCCCATACTTGGTATTATCACAAAAGGAGAATTTATTGTATTCACTTGGACTTAATGTACAAAAAAAAGTGTGCATAGCCTTTGCATTAAGTTAACCATTTTAATGTCTTTAGCATCTCACTCATGTTCTTCTTCCATGATTTTTTTTTACCTTCAACCACTTTTCTTGAAAAGACCATTTAAAATCACCTTTCACACTTTACAATCATTTGTTTGAATAAAAGCTTTATCATTGTCTTTCAATATGAGTAATTATTACCAATAAATAGTGAAGGCTATATAATAGAGTGACCTTCACTACCAATGGATGTAGCAACGATTTCAAGGGTCATGAGACATATTTCATGTTAAATATCTTTTACTTTATTTTTGTTTCTATGAATTTGCTCAAGTTTATATCAAATTTCCTTAGAGGTTGAATAAATAGAAACCAAATTCAAGTTATGAGAATTAAGAGCCTTATGAAAAAAGTACTTGGCTTTTGTATCATCTTTCAACTTCTTTAAGAGCTTTTCATCATTTTAGAAAGCTCCAAGACCTCTTTCTATTATATTCTATTCTCCAAAATCATGACCTAAAATGAACATTCTTATTCTTAACTTTCATTGCCAAAACTCATATTTTTCAAACTTTGGAGCCTTGTTTTCCTTGTCACTACTTTGGATGATATTCATTTGAGCCATAAGATCTTTCTCTTAAGGTTTTGAAAACCTATAAAAGAGACTAAAACTCTAATACTAATTGTTAGCTCAAATATGTAAAATAATCTAAGAGGGGTGAATTGGATTATCAAAATTTTAAGCAAATTTAAGCTCAAATATTGTGAAATTGATCATACAAGTAAAATAACTACAAATAAGCAATAAAAAAGTAAGGAAAGAATATCAAACACAATTGTGTATAGAGGTTCGACCCTTCTCCAACAACTTGCCTATGTCTTTGCCCTTAGTTTTTCTAGCCAAGCTTCAAATCCACCAGTAGAATGTTGTTTTACAAGTTGCAATCTCTATCTTTTTAAGGCTCAAGATAGCAATATCTACCTTTTGTAAGATTTTACACAATCTCATTACAATGCTTTCAAGAGAATACTACATCTTTTGCTCTTTAATCCTTTTTAGATATCAAAAGAATTTGCAAACTATGAAAACCTCTAATAAGTAAGTGTTTGCCAAATTTAAGAGTAAAGATGAAGAGATTATATTTAAGAATTTTGGCTTGAGTAATACAAAGATTGGATTTTTTGCTCTTTAAATGCTTCAAAAATGGTAATCTATGCTTTAGATGTAATCTTTTACTCTTGAATTTGTTGGAAACTTCCTTTTATTTATGTTTTTTTTTTAGCTGTTATAAGTCATTGAAATTGAAAAATAGCCATTACTACCTTCAATTTTGGGTTGAATTCGAACTTTCTACTTAAGGGGATCGATCTTAGAATCAATCTTCATGCTTTCAAATTAAAAAATATAGTCGTTAGAAATGAGGGAATCAATCTTGAGATCAATCCACTAGCTTAAAAAATAGGGGAGGAGCATTCTGACTCGAGGGGATCAATCTTGGGATTGATTTTCATGCTTAAAAAATAGAAGATGAGCTTCTGGAAGCAAAAAGGTCAATCCTCTACATGGTGGGATCAATCTTTTTTTCTAAATTACATTTTGATATTTTTTACAAAAGAAAAAAAGGTTGATTCTTCTCAAAAATATTTTTATAGATAATATTCATTTAAGAGTATGACTTGTTAAGAAAATTTGAGGTCCAATAATATTTAATCATTTTTTTAGGATTGAATAAAAAATAATGTCAATGAAAAATTACTAAATGAATAAGTTTGAAAATAATAAATTTAACTTAATGTTTTGTTATGTCAAAACCATAGATCAATTCAAAGCTGTCAACATCTATTACTAGTTCCTTGTTTTTAAGGAATTCATTTATTATGTCTCAAGCCCCAAGCTTATTGTCAGTTAAAAGTTTGTCTTAGCCTCATCGAACAAGCTCAGCTCATTAATTGTTTCTTAAACCCTGGTGGCTTTGTCGATATAGAGTAAGATAACTTTTTACATTTTTATTGAGCTTGAGCAATTGACAAAAATTTGTTTTGAGGGCCTAACCATCACGTAGTACCAACTCTTGTCATGTGGATGTTTTTTAATGGCAAAAAATTCTTCAAAAAGACTTACAGTAAAAAAAAGGCCTAATTTTTTTGTAAAGGATAATAAATCATACTATGTACCTAAAGAAATTGAAAGCTAGCTAAAAGAAGGTCAATAATGAAGAAGTTAAAAGAAAACCTAAGATCTACCAAGATGGAGTCCTCATAAACTTATATTCTATCAAGCTCTACTATAGTAGTCACCCTATCTTTAGGCTTAGGCGTTACTACTTTGTAATCTTCCAAAAAAATATCAAACTTGTCTTTTAAAGAGGCTACGTGATGAATTGAGCAAAAATTAGGACACTCCTCAAGAATAGCTCTTCCCTTTAAACTTTTCATCTCATCTTTTAGGTTGACATCGAGGTTAGAAGGAATGTAAAAACGGATAAAGGCATCAACATTAAAATTGGAACCCTTTGCTTTTTCATCATTTTCATCACCCTTTTCAGTTTGGTGGAATCCCTTAGGTTGCTCATACTCCTAAACCTACTTAGTCCTAGAAGCCTTCTCGGTAGTTAGCTCGGTTACTAAAGATTGATAAGATCTTTAAACCTATGAAAGGCTAGAGATCTCCTCAACATTAGAGGAAAATAACATTGACTTAGAAGCAGAAGATTCTTCTAAATCTAATGTTAATCTAGACTTAAAGTTTGAGACTAGATCTATAGTAGTTTGAGCATTAAGAAAGATAATCAAAGTTTATCAAAAATGAGGGTTTGACCAAACAAAGAATTTGGATAAGAAATCGAGGAGGAATAGGCTAAAACAGATCAATAAAGGTTAGACGAATGAGCTGAACTAACCACATTTGCAAGAATAGGGGAATTTTAAGGATCAAAATATATTGTCGTTAAAAGCTTATCTGTCCCATGAAAAACCTTTTCACCTCTAGCTCGAGCATTTTTTTCTATTTATTTTTTGCTTTCTATAGACATTGTGTTCAACCAATAGGATTTTGCAATAATAGAAGGGACCTCATCATTTGAAGGAATCTCTACCTTACTTTAACAACCTAACCCATCCTAACCTTTATCCTAAAGTAGATAGGTTGGAACTAGAAGATATATTAAAAAGTTAACATATGTATCAAGGTAAATGAAAGGAATGAGAAAGATCGAAAAAAAAAAGCTAAAAAAACTCTCAAGGTTGGTAAAAGAATAGGTCAACACAAGATTAGGAAAGTAAGAAAATGCTAGAAGTTGAGAAAATGAAGGTTTCAAACATGTTTTATATACATAAAGGCTAGATTGAATGAACGGTCCAGATTGAGCCATGACACTGTACATGAACCAAGGATAACCTTTTAAAATTTTCATTCAAATTTAAAAATATCATAAATTTTAACTTTTTGCTTGAATTCCTCTCCCCTCATTATATGAATTTGTAACCAATTCATCCAAAAATTATTTGAAGTGTCATGTCGGTCAGACTATATAAGTAACAAAAACAAGAACTTTAGGTCGGAAAGCGAACACCACCTAAGTACGATTTTGCAAAAAATCATGTTAGACTTACCATGAAAATTATCACATCGTCTTTACTACAAAAATCTTAAGAAATCCACACTCAACTCTTAGCTCAACTTTGCAAATAACAGATCGACTAGATCGATCTTTTAGTTGTCTGACACCTCATACTACTTGATGGGGGGACAAACTATTAAGGGCATTTTATGGTCATAAAGGTAGTATGGAGTTTTTCTTTCAAATAGTAACTCATCAACAAAGCTAGGGCAATTATGTCATTTTGAAAGTTAATGTGGTAGGCTGATTTGAATTCTTGAAGTTCATGTCGACTGGGCTAGCTCGATCTTCCACTTGAAGGCACATAGGAACGATGACTTGTCAACCCTCAATTGGACTGCCACTTGCCAGGTTAGGTTGGGCCAACATTGTTAGTCTTTGTTGGTAGTTCAGAATGTGGTGTATCCCATATTGAATAGAAAGATCATCTATATATAATTTAAAAGAACCTACTTATATGATTTAAGCAATTGAGTTAAGTAGTGGAATGGGCCAAAGTAGAATTGTTAGGAATTTTCTTAGTATGTCAAAGAATTTAAAAAAAAAAAATTGGGCACTTGGGCACAGATTTATTTTTTAATTTTTTGCTTATTAATTTTAAAAATATTAATAAATTAATAAATACTTTTTTATTCTACATAAGCTCGTATAAATAGAAATAATTATTTTCTGACAAAACAAAAAATTATAATTATTTTATAATTATTCAAATAATTATAATTATTTTAATAGAAAAATATGACTATATAGATTGTTATAACTATTTGAATAGAAAATTATAACTATTCATCTTATATATAGATCTTTCTACATAATCAATTTCACTAATTTTGATTTGGAGAGTTTAAGATTTTATTATATCTTATAAATATAATTGCTTTTAAGTTATTATTTTTCACGCCTCAAAATCAATTTTTTTATTCTTTCTATATTTTCAAATTTTCTAATAATTCTAGACTCAATTTTCAGTGCTCGAGTCATCCAGACTCGATACTCTTACCTTATAGTATAAATAACCCTTTCATATCAGATTTGTGCATTCAATTTTCTTATCTCTTTTTAAGATTTCTCTTTCTTTTTTTTTGAAAGTTAACTTAAATATCGAAATATAAATAATGAAAAAATCTTTGATCTTAACTTCTAACCGATCTTTGGTCGTGGGATTTTAAGTTTTTACCGTCGTCAAAGTAGTTTGGCATAACCTTAAAACGATGTAAATAAAATAAAATACTCCCGTAAATTGGATTCCAAATCATCACATATTCACATATATTGCCTGAATTCCACAAGAGTCAGGGCAGGAGGAGCTGCCGAATGAAACCTATATGGTTCTTATATCTTTCCGTGTTTTTCGTCAGAACTCAAAAAACATAGTCTGACTTTATTCATTACTGGCTACCACGAATACAATTTAAACAAGGCAAGAAATAAATAGATAAATAAGCACTAATTGCTTTTAAAATTGAAAATTCAAATTTGGCAGCATTATAAATTGCATTGAAAGAGAATCCCCATTTATTTATTGTCTTACAGTCTACAAGGAAGGTTGAAAAAAAGTTGCTATAAATAGGTGTGCAGCTTCAGGCAGTCAGTATGCATTGGCTCAAGTTTACCAATTTGGTTTCTCTTCTTTTTCTGGGTTTTGCCTTCCTTCTGTATTTTCACATCTACCCATCTTCTTCCCATCAAAATATGGCCGAAGACGCCCCCAAGTCAATATACGACTTCACTGTCAAGGTATTCATTTCTTTCCTTTTAATTACTTCTTCATTTGCGTTTTCCCTTTTAGATAAGCACTGTTGATTTGCTGAGAGATAAGAGGAGATTAAGAAAATGATTTGGTTTTAATCCCTTAGATTTGAATTACTTTCCTCAAAGTTTGTTAATCTTTTGTTGGCCAAACAAAATTTGTTAATTGGCTGCTGGATATATATTGCTCTCTTCAATATTAACTTTTCATCATATAAATCAATATCTGTTTAATCGTGTACATGTTTTTCAAAAAAAAGTAAAAAAACCTCATGCTTCAACTTAATATACTTGTTACTATCCTTCACCTTGCTGCTGTAAAATTAATCTGCAGGACATTCGTGGAAATGATGTAAGTTTAAATGAATACAACGGGAAAGTTCTTCTGATTGTGAATGTTGCTTCAAAATGGTAATCTGCCTCATCAGTTATATGGCTTGATTATTCAGCATGACTAATTTCTTATTCTATCTTCATCAATGACTTACACCTTTTTAACCATTCATGTTAAATCGTATTCTCCCTTTGGCAGTGGTTTAACGCAATCTAACTACAAGGAACTCAATGTGTTGTATGAAAAATACAAAAACCAAGGTCTGTCACTTGTCATAAATTGGAGACCTTTTAGTGTTTGTCTAATGGCTTGATGCTTATAAATGTTGGAATGTATTACCTGGCAGGATTTGAGATATTGGCATTTCCTTGCAACCAGTTTGCCGGACAAGAACCAGGAACTAATGAACAGATTCAGGAAGCTGCATGCACAATGTTCAAAGCAGAATTCCCAATTTTTTATAAGGTTGTAAATATGTAAATGAGTGCTGTTATGTTTGTCTAATTCTTTTGAATAAAAATGTAGTTTTTTTTCCCTCTTACGATCAGCAATGTTAGTTTGTTGAAATGCATAGCTTCCCTCCTCTATCCCACCCTATGCCAGCTGCCAGCATCTGGTGAACAAGCAGGAAGCTAATTAACCTCCTTAGCATGAAAATGAAACTGATTGATTTGTATACGACTGTGACACAATAGTTTCTCCATTAAAGTTTCATTAATGCGCATGCATACATACCTATGTTTTCTAATATTTCATATCTGGCTATCGTAGGTTGAGGTAAATGGAAAGAATGCAGCCCCTCTTTACAAGTTTCTAAAATCAGAAAAAGGTGGATACTTTGGAGACGCTATCAAGTGGAACTTCACAAAGTTTCTGGTAAATAAAGAAGGAAAAGTTGTGGAGAGATATGCTCCAACTACATCACCTCTCAAAATTGAGGTTAGAGCTGTTTAATTGTTTGATATCACTTGATACCAGTAAAAAGTTTAAAGTATTCCAGCTGATTGTTCCTTGTTGCATTTCTCTCCGGTAGAAGGACATACAGAACCTACTAGGATCTTCTTGATTGTCAAGGTATGAAGCTACTACTCATCTAGCATCAAAGAAGCTGCAATGGCATAAACCATAGATTTTCTCCAGGTCAACAATATGATTAGAGTGATTGCAGCATCTGATTTCACATTTTTTTGCTTTGATCTTGCAGCAGCATACAAGGGACATTTTCTGGAAATTGCTGGGAGTAGATGGATCTAAAGCTTGGTTAGTGTTTGATGGTGTTTTTCTCATGCTATCTAAATTATAAGGATGAATGATTGCAATGTCGACTATAAATAATATCTGTGGAGCTGCTACACACAGATGGTTGCAAGGCTAGTGGTTAATAATCTGTAATAATTTCTGCGGAGCTTTTACATATTTTCGCAATGATTCAAACTACTTCCATCTATCTGATATATATCTTCTATCCTGGCTAAGGGCACAGCTTCTACCGATTGAAAGATACATTATGAAAACTAAGCAGCATTTCTTTCAAGCAAAAACTAAAGATTGAGAAATAAAATCAGGCAAATCTGACAAGTAACTAGTATAGGGAAGATTAAACTGAAAACAGTAGTAGTTTACAACTTTTGCAAATTAGATTCTTTTCCTAACACTTTCTACACATTATATAAATCAATAACAGAAAAAGTTTTACTATTTTCTGTGAAACAGACCAAATCCAAACATTTTTGCATAATGAAGAGTTATTGGTCCTTAGGTCTCTGGAGAGCACTTTATTTTCACAAAGTTGATTGTTCAGAAAGTGTAACATGGCGTCCAGCTTCACTGGCGAAACTGATCCAATCAGTTTTGACATGTTGCTTTGAGGAGCCCTCAAATCCAGCTGTACGTAAACTAGTCCAAAAGATCATCTGTGTTTTGCTCAGATGGTCTCCACCAACAACTTCTGGTGGTTCAACTGAACTTGGTCTCTCGTTTTTCTCTTTCAAAACAAAACGAACAAGTGCACACTAGTGTCATGGACAGAAGTCAGAACTAAATAAAAGCTGACAGTTGTCCATAAATTGTCAAGTACAGAAAGAGGCCAGCAAATTAACGTCAAATAGCTCAAGAAAGACATGATGATGTTTCAAGAACTAGGCAATGATTCTACTTGACTCTACTTTAATTGGAACAGTTCCATCCATCTAAAAGTTATTGCCTTGTAGGACATAGAAAACAAAAATATTTGTTCTTTCTACTTCAGATTTCTAACTGACTGCTAAAAACTAACAAGCAAACATTCTCAAGATTTTGTTCTCCTTTGGCATTAGAAAATGAGGTACCCACCTTGTTCTTCTTTGCAGCATGTCAGGTTTGCCCCAAATTTCCCCTAGGGAAAGAGGGAACCTGATTAAGGAGCTTGTTAAAAGTTAATATTTAGATGCATGGACTCAAGATTTTTTTCTTTTTCTTGACCAAATGGAAAGCAAGAATTTAAACCAAGCCTGTTTCAGCACTATCAAATCTTAAATAATGGAGAATAAAGCAAAAAAAAAAAAAAAACTTACTGCTTGTTGATAGCTTAACTTGAATTTTTGTTTTTTGTTTTTTTTTTCTCATGTTTGCAAACTTTATCCATCTTGTCAAGCAACTCGAGCTATTTTCAACTTACCATACTTTTGAAATGCCTGTTGGAAAGAAAGAATTTAAACCAAGCCTAGTTCAGCACTATCAAATCTTAAATAATATAGAATAAAGCAAAAAAAAAAAAAAAAACTTACTGCTTGTTGATAGCTTACCATGAATTTTTGTTTTTTTTCAAAAAAAAGAAAAAAACTTACTGTTTGTTGATAGCTTACCATGAATTTTTTTTTCTCATGTTTGCAAACTTTATCCATCTTGTCAAGCAATTCGTGAGCTATTTTCAACTTAACATACTTTTGAAATGTCCGTTGGAAACAAAGAATTTAAACCAAGCCTTGTTCAGCACTACCAAATCTTAAATAATAAAGAATAAAGCAAAAAAAAAAAAAAAAACTTACTGCTTGTTGATAGCTTACCATGAATTTTTTTTTTCCTTGTGTTTGCAAACTTTATCCATCTTGTCAAGCAATTCACGAGCTATTTTCAACTTACCATACTTTTGAAATGCCTGTTCGAAAGCATCACATACATAAACTGGAGGGTGTAAACCTTTTCCAATCATGGAGTTCAGTTTCTGGTAAGCAGCTTCCAGTTGACCAGTTTTACAGTGCTTGAGCAAGATCTGTGTTTCCAGTTTACCTTCCAATTTGAAACACAAATCCATCTGCCCATTTTCCCTCAAAAGTTTGTCCACCAAAGTTAATGTGTGAAAATTTGGAGCCAAACCCAGGCTCAACATTTCAATCAACAAATTATAAGCAGCTTCCCAATTCCTTGCTTCGCTATAAGAATGGATTAAAGCAGTATAGGTTACATTATCAGGAAGGCATCTCTTTTTGTTCATAACCTTGAAGACCCTTTCAATATCATCCAAACTACCTGCTTTGGATAGCATGCAAATTATGGAATTATAAACAACCAATTTTGGCTTCACCCCAAGGGACAGCATTCTCCCAAACAAAAAGCTAGCTTTCTCAGCCCAATTATGTTCGCATAAAGCTTGCACAAGAACAGAATATCCCTCTTCCAAGCAACTCATCTTTCTTTGCTCAACAACCTTCAGTATCTTAAATGCTTCTTCCATCTTCCCCAATCTACAAAGCTCTGACATAAGCTGAACAATGACAAAAGCACTAGGTAACAAACCCAAATCTCGAATTTTCCAAAACACAGAAACTGCAGGCTCTATAGCACCCTTATTTGGGCTCACATTTGGAACCAAAATTGTAAATGGTCTAGAAACTTTTTTCACTCTAACTTTCCCAGTCGCGCCTTCCTTAGCACTTAATAAACACATCTGCCCAATAAGAACATTCACCGCAGACCTGGTTGGGACCAAACCCGCTCTATTCATATTGTTAAAAACCTGAAGGGCGGTCTCCAGCCTATCAAATTTACACAATCCAAGAAGAATATTACTATATGAATAGGTATCCGGAACATCAATCCTGTGAAAAATAGTGAGGGCAATATCAATCAATTCCCCAGACGTTTCCTTCTTGCAAAGCACATAGAGAATGTTATTATAGACAATATTATCAGGTTTACACCTAAATGTAGTTTCCATTTCTTGAAACAGAGAAAGGGCTTCTGCGACCCTCCCTTGCCTACCCAAAAACCTAATACAAATTGAAAAAACCCGGCATGAAAGCCGTCCCTTTTGAGACAAGGTAGTGAGCAAGAGACACTTGATATCATCAAAGAGCTTCCTCCTACCCAAGAAATCAGCCATGTACTCAATGACGCAGTCATCAAATTGAAAACCCATTTGAATTCCAGCCCAAGAATAGAACTCCAAGGTTTTAACTCTACCTAACTGCTTATAATTCATCAGAATTTGAAGCACAAGTTTTGAACTTAACTTGCCCTTATAATCCCTTAACAATTCATCAAAATCTTTGCATTGAACGGTCTGAGCAGAGATCAAAGAAGAAATGGAACTAACAGCAGAAGAACTTACAGCGTTTGAAGGTGAAACTTGAGGCAATTGCGTGGCAAGTGAAGAAGAATGGGGAATGGCGGTTTTTGGCGTAGGAGAAAATAGAGAAAAGTGAAGAAAGCATTCACAGGAAGAAGAAGAGGTTTTGAGGAGATTTGAGAACAAAGCGAGACCTCCATGTCTACAAGCACGCAGCATTAGAGGACCAGTGGACAGAAAGGCAGAGTCGTCAATTTCCACTTTACAGGCAGCTTTGGAGACTTTGGAGTTCACAGTTCTGTTCAGCGTAGTTTAAACCGGTTCGGAGTCCGCACTTGTTAGCTCGAGCCGGGTGGAAGTTTTTTAAGAAATTAAAACTGGACAAGATTTTTTGTTTTTTATTGCCCTTTCGCCTCAAAATAAATAAAGGTCATTTTAGAACCTTAAAAATTACGTTACATTTATTTATCAATTGGTGTTCATCACCGTTAGGCGTAGGTTTTGTTTATTAAACAGTTTATTCTAAAATATTATAATCAATATTACTTTATATAAAAAAAATCACTTAAGGGATCTGATCTTAATACTTGTCCTTTTTTTTTCACTGCCTATTTACTTTGTTTAACACTTGGATGATCGTCATATTTTAAATTTAACATGTGTTGATCATCTCTGGACTCTTTCCTTTTAGAATGACTTTCTTTTTTACTTCTCTCAAATGTACCCTCTCCTCGACTCTTTCTTTTTCTTCGCCAATTCCTTTCCCCTTTATTTTCATTGATATTTCCTTAAATTGCCTTATTGACTCCTCCCTTTCCTATGCCAATCAATCTTTTCTCATCGATCGCGTTTAAAAGCTTGGTTCCCTTTTCCTTCGTGCCATCAATCACTCCGCTAAAAAATATGCTTTGCATCATAATTGCATTACCTAGGTCCTCCCACTTGATCTCACCATTAAGATAAAACTTTAATTTTTGTATCAACGGTTGAAAATTTGTTATTTCTTTTATTCTTTTCAATCTTTTTGGAGGTTATGCATGCTTTTTTCTTTATTACAGGTGTTTTCAATGCTAGCAACATGTTCGATTTTAACAAGTGTGGCATGAATCCTTTGTGCTATGCGAATTTTGACCTCGCCACTGTCATGCCCAAGGTTAATAATTCCATTGTCTCCACCATAAGGCATGTTTGTGTGTGTGTGTGTTTTTTTATATTGGTTTTTTTTTTTGTTTAATTACTGTTACATGTTTAGGTTTTGTGTAGGGAACGAACGATGTAGAGTCAAAGAATGGGGAAGATGGTGGCCTTAAGAACTAGTTATGATCGAACGATATATGTCTACTTAAAGCAAACAAGGATGACACTGAATTAACCTTCAATCATCTATGACTCCAGGAAGAAAACACTCTTTACTCTTGATTTTTTGCTTTGTATTTTATGAACCTTAAAACAATTGAATTTTTATTATCTTTTTTGTTCTATGTGTGTGCATATAATATATATGGTCATTTCTATTCATTTATTGACGCAAACTCCACTCAAACTGTTATGATGATGATAATTCTGATTTCTTTTCTGGAATAAACCCTAAATCTAAGTATTTAACATTTGTACTTAACCCTTTGAACTATTTCTTAGGTCTTTTGTTTCACTTAAACCTTCAACTTTGGCAATCCAGTGAATGTCCTGTAATTTTTTAAGCATCCACAATTTGGTTCTTGCATCTTGCATGCTTATAAATTAAATAATACTATTATCATTTCTTTTAGCAATGTGGTCAAACACAAATGTCTACTCAAAACAAACAAGGATTTATCTAATGATGAAAAAAAGGATATTTTGGATTATCTTTATACATTTCAGTATTAGATGCCTTAAATTGTTGCAATATATGTTGCTGTGGTTGGAAACACAACAACAAATGCATCTAACATTGCTAGTTATAATTCTTTTTTAAATGGATGTTATAATGAAGTAGGGAATGCCACAACAATTAAGAGTGGTAATGTTTTTGATAATGTGGGTTGAGTTTTTGCTACACTAGAGTTTATGGATGGTTACAATATGTTTTTCTCTAGCATGTTTGTAGCATGCATCTATTTGTAATTTGCATATGGCGCTGAGTTAAAGGATTTATGTGAAAACATCCTTTGTTACTATGTATTTGATTAAGATCTTCAAAAAAACTTTTGATTAGAGTTTGGATTTAGGTATTGCAGTTTGACCCTTTTAATGCTAAATGCATTTCAAGATATATTTGCGTGTTTATCCTGTGTTATCTATAATCTAACAATAATGGAATGTAAGCTGGATCTAGCAATTCGTGTTTCCATATTGTGTCTCGTATCGTGTTTGACACGTGTAATGAAACGAATTATTAAAATACGAACACAATACGAATTATAAATGTATTTAAATTCTAAATACGAACACAATACATTTAATATACGTATTACAAGCGACACAACACAATTAACACATATACAATTAATTTGTTTAAACAACAATGAATAATACGAATATATACGAATAGACATGACTAACACGTGTACAATTAATTTGTTTAAACACAGCACAAATAATATGGATATATACAAATAGACACGACTAACACAGATATATACGAATATATACGACTAACATGAATATATATAAGAATACGACTAAACTAATAAATAACTATAAACTGTCTATCATTTACAACTCAATAAATTTGGTATATTAATAATATAAAAAAGTACTTACATATTAAAAAAATAAAAAATTTAATACTCATTTAATATGTATTTAATATATATATTTAAATTTTAATTTATGTTACATAACTATATTAATTTTTAATATCAAATTCAAAATGATAAACTATTAAAGATTAAAGAATAAAATAATAATATATAGAAATAATATTAATAATTATATTGTATTTATATTATTAATATAAAAAATAATTTTATAATAATTATTAAATGAGTATCATAATTAAATGTTTATAATAATTTTTATATGATATTAAATAACTAATTAAGTATCATAATTAAAAAATTAAAAATTAAAATAATATTTATATGTTTATATTAAATTAAAATAAATATAAAAAATATGTTAAACGTGTTAAATATATTAAATATGTTTTCGTATGACAAGATTAAATTAAACGTGTTATTCGTGTCATGTCACATGTTTAAACAAGTCAACACATATAAGAAACGAATTTTATCATATCGAAATCCATATCAACACGAATAAAAATGAAAACACGTTTTTTTAAAACACATACGATTTTTTTTGTATCGTATCATCGTATCGTATTTGAAATTGCTAAGTCTAATGCAAGCTATATGCTTTTACTTGTTCTTTTTGAACTGCTTTAGTAATGGTAGAATAAAATTGCAATAATGGAATAAAATCCAACTTTCCTATGATTCATGTTTGATTTCACTTGCATAGTTGCATTCACAGGTATAGAATATGTAAATTGCACATTCAACATGAATGGGGTTAAAACCCACATTGTTTTACTTGTAGGTATATCGGTTGTAAAGTGAAGGTTATTATGGAGGCATACGACTGCTTATGGCAATTTGTAAAGTTTTCTATAAGCATTGTAAGGATAAGAACATAAATTTGCATAAGGGGAAATTTACCCTATCATATGATATTAATATCCCTCACCAAGCAGAGCTCTAAATAGAAAATACAAGAAATTGTATACTCTTTAGATCAAACTCATTATATCTTTCTATAACATATATATATATATAATTGTTTGACATTAACTACTTTTTTTCATATTTCTGATGATCATGGTCTTACTGTTTTTAGTTTTCTACAAAGGCAAGGGAACAATAAACTATAATGTTAATATGTATAACAAAGCATTGTAAAGTTTATTGCAGTTAATTTAGTATAACTACCTAAGTAATTTTGATTGTTCAATTTACCTTGCTGAAGTTCCGTTCTAAAGATACCTAATAAACATGATTTTTTTTTATTTCTCTCTTTATTATTGTAATGTTCTTATTTTATTTTTATTGCAAGGCTTACACTTTTGATTTCTCAAATAGGACTTTCTAGATCCAATGCTATTTCCCTATTGCTTTAATTGGGTACTAGTTATTTGGCAATGCTATCCAAGGCAACATCCTCATTTATTAGAGAAACCAAAATAGCTTATTGCAACGGCTAACATGTTTGTTGTTGTTCATGTTATTGGAAGCAACTAGGTTTGTATCAATCAATATTTTTTTAAGTAAAAAAAGTAGTAGTAATAGTTAATAAATAAAAACATATTTTTATACATTTTCAACCAAAATTATCATTATTTCCCTTTATTTATGTAGACACTCTATTTGGATTTGGTCCAAACCAATTGGGCCTAAATCAACCCAAACCAATTGGGTCCAAATCAATCCAAGCCCAGTTTTTTTTTTATTTAATTTTAAAATTTTATGTTTAGATTTTTATGTTTTATGTTTTTCTCTATTTTACTCATTTTGTATATATGTTATGTTAATTATTCATTCATTTATTGATTATTTTATTATTAGCTTTTTTCTTCTTTACCTGATATTTATTTATTTATCTTTATTTTTAATTTTTTTAATTTTATTTATCTTTAAATATCATCTTATTAGGTATTATAAAAAAAAAGATAATTGAAAATTTTGATTGAATGGCCGGATGAGGTTGAAGACTAAGTTTTCTTTTATCTTCAAATGATGATCCACATTCTTAATTTTGAAATTAATTGGGGAAAGGATTTATTTTGGGGATAAAGGCTAGCTTTTTGTGATAAAGTGGAATTTTGAAGAATTTGAAGAACTAAGGATCTTTTTTATGAATAGGTTTCATCAAAACACTGATCGAACTAGGAATCTATTCTATAAATAGGCTCCAATCATCATAGCAAGAAAGACACAAATTAGCAAAGAAAGATAGCAAAAAACAACAATCAGAAAGTACATAAGAGCAATAAAAAAATTCTAGGAAATTTTTATGGCAAAAAGTTTTTTTTTTTTTTTAGAAATTTGGGAATTAGGAGAGATTAATTTGGTATTAGACAGTGTTTGGAAGATTAAGAAAGCAGAAGTCTGATTCAACATTTAGGCGAGTTTTTTGAATTTTTGAAAATTATTTTTTTGGACATTTTTAAAATTCAACGAAGATTCCAGTGAAAGTTGAATTTTCAACTAGATTTCGGCTTGAATCCCATATTCTGACGCCATTTTTGTAAAAATCGATGATCATTCAAATTCATTCTAGAAAGAAAATAAAAGAAACACGGGGAAGAGAGAGAAATGAGAAGTAGGTTTCAGGAAAGAAAATAAAAATTTTAAGTTTTTATATAGCTTGAAAACGACATCGTTTTGAGTAAAGCAAAAACCTAAGATCTGCACATTTTACATTGACCCGACCCAAACCGTACTGCATGACCTAATGACCTGCAATCCTTTTGAGTCGAGTGAGCCATCAAATTGAGTCTTGAGCCATGTCACCCAAGTTGTTTTTTTATGCCTAGAGCCATTGAGCCGAGCAGATCTCTTTGTGATTTTTTTTATTTTTATTTTATTTTTCTAATGGTCAGTTTATTTATTTATTTTGTTCTATTTTATCATTTATTTATTTTTGAATGTTAGGCATGATTAAATTTTAAGAAAAATTAGAAGAAATAATTATAAAAAATATAAAATAAAACTTTAATAAAATTTTGAGAATAAATTATCCAATGATGAAAATTTTAAAAATTATGAATGGCTAATTTCTAAAAAATTTGAAAGGTGAGAAATTTTTTCTAAATTTAATCCAAATTGAGGAAAAAATTTTAAATAAAGTTTTATTAACAATAATTGATATTTATTTTCAAATTTTAAAAAAATAAAATGCATAAGCAAATTTAATAAAATTTTGGAATTGAATTAACAATTATTCAATGATGAGATTTTTAAAAATTTCAAATGATAAATTTTTTAAGAAATCTTTAGGTGAGGAATTTATCTAAATTTAACTCAATTGTTCATACGAAATTTCAATAAAAGTAATTATATTCCTTTCCAAATTAAAAATTAAAAATATATAACTTAAAATTTTATGTAAGGATATATGACAATTATCTAAAAATAAAATTTTAAAAAAATCACAAATTACGAAACTTTTATGAGATTTTTAGGTAAATGTTTTTTTTTCTAAGGCTCCATTTGTTTTGCATAAAATAACTTCCGAAAAATGATTTTAGAAAATGTTTATATTTTTTAAATTGAAAAAGATTTTTTGTTGTTTGGATTAGGAGTGTAAATGATACATTAGTACTCGTAAGCTACTCAAGTTCGATTTCAATAAAACTCGAATTCGATTCGATTATTATGGAGTCGAGCTCGAGCTCGAGTAGCTCGAGTCATCGATCAAGTCAAGTTTGATCATTCTAATATCTGGCTCGAGTAGCTCTTGAGCCTAATCGAGTTTTTATATTTAAATATATTTTTATTATTTTAATTAATAAAATATTTTGAATTTGAATTCGAGCTAGAGCACAAATAATCAATCTTTTGTAAAATATAAGAATCGAGCTTATTTTTATATGTTAATCCAGCATAATTGAGTGAGCTTGAGTAGCTCGATTTATATCTCGAGTCGAGCTCGAGCTAGAAAAATAAAATTTGATCGAGTTCAAGCCGAATTTTGAGTCTCGAATTTCAAATCGAGCTCGAGTTTAATACTGTATCAGCTCTAATTCAATCGATTACATCCCTAGTTTGGATGAGTTAATGAAAAATATTTTTCGTATTTGGTTATTTAAAAAAAAATCTGTTTTTTTTTCAAATAATAATAATAAAACTATTAAAATATTAAAAATTATTTATTATTAAAATATATTGGAATTATTTATTATTAAAATTATTAATATTTAAAAATAATTATATTTTAATAATAATATTTAATATTAAAATATTATGTTAATATAAAAAATACTTAAAATAAAACTATTTATTATTCTTTATATTATTTATTAATATATTAATATATTATTTATTAACAATATTTATTAATATATTATATTAGTATTATATTATTTATTAATATATTATAATATTATTTATTTATTTACTAATATAATATTTTTTATAAGTAAAATTATGCTAAAAAATATTAATAAATAGATATACTCACATACAGCTCTTTTTCGAAAAATATCTTCCCTTTTTTAAATTCGTAAGATAATTTAAAAAAAAATGGTCTCATTTTTCATTGACCAATAAGTGACTTTTCATTCACCAACTAGTTTTCTACCAAACAAATATCTGAAAATATGAAAATTATTTTTTTAAAGTCATTATTTGCGAAACAAACATAGCCTAAATTCAACCCAAATGGTGAAAGAGTTTAGATGAGACTTTAAAAAATAATTGTCATATTATTTTCTTTCAAAGATTAAAAAACAAATGAAAAATAATAAGAGTATAGATTCTGAATTTAACCCAAATGGTAAAAAATTTAGAAATAAAACTTGTAAGTATTTCTAAATTAAGCTCAAATGGTGAAAAATTTAAAATGAAACTTGTAAACCAAAAAATAAATTTCGAGGATGAAATTTTTAGTAATTGCAAATAGATGATTATCTAAAAAATTTTTAGGTGAGAAAATATTTCTAATTTTGGCCCAATGGTGAAAAAGTTAGATATACTTTCAATAAAATAAAAATTTAACAAAAAGTAAACGATTAAGCTTTTCGTCGATGGAGCCTCTGTAGGAAGACAAAAGGAATTCTTGAATACTTTTGAGGTGAGAAAGTATTTTTAAGAATTCTTCCAGATTGATGAAGAAATTTTAGAAATTATTTCTAATATTTTAAACGCTAAGATTTAATAAAAGACTATTACAACCTAAAATCCTTAGGATAATTTAAAATAAAATGGTACCTTCCTTTGGATGGGTGTGTGAGGGTGCTAGAACATTTTCCATATGTAATTGAGCTTTTGAACCCTACTTTGAAATGTGGACCAAAACCTATTCTTTTAAGAATCTTTAGTCAAGCTTATGATTTTTTTTAAAAGGATAGATTCACTTAGATGACCAATCACACTTTAATAAAAATATTGGTGGTAACTCCTAAAGATAAGTCTAACAATAGATTCACGGATTTATACGTTATGATAGTTTGACGACTCAATTGGAGACGCATAGAGAGTCAGGCCATAAAATTTTACATTTACCCTAACCTTTGGTATAATGGTATTAAATTATAATGATTATGTTATTTATTTAGTAACATTTTTTCCTTTGTTGTCTTTTGTTTGATTTATAGAAATTTAGGATTGAAAACTATATATGTTCCTTCACACACTACCACATGCATTTGCATTACATGAACTCTATACCCGGGCTTTGTCTCTTTTAGGGGGGAGTAAAGTACCTATACTCTTGTAAGATGATAATCTTCGCAATGGTTAGCGAAATACTCCCACACAAATTGAATCATTTTTGTTGGTAGCCTGTGATCAGTGAAGATTGAAATGCCTTACTAGTCTATGATGGACAATGATGTAAGGAACAATTTAGAAACTTTTAGTGGTCAAAATCACTTAGCCTTGGATATAGTCCACACTTAAGAGGCCAACCTTAAGATAAAACCATTCATACTCATTAATATATGTAACCTAAAATTTGAACATAAAAAGGAATAATTTGTGTGATATACTGATTATCTAGCCATTTTATTTGTTTAGCTTTATGCATTTCCATCATTTAAATTGTCATTGTTTGCATTATAATGTTTAACTTTATGCATTTACATCATTCGTATATAAGAAATACTTGCCACATATCGATTATAGATAAACTTGATCTCATGGCTACATTTATGAAAAGTCAAATGCAATCGAAGTCTGTATCAATTCATTATGAATCTTCTCAACCATTGAAAATTAATTCAGAAGAAGGCTAAAGAAAAGAGGGTAATTGTCTACTCGAAGGTTTTGTCTCATCATTGGCTAAGAAAGTTAATCTCGATCTCTAACAAAATGACATGGTTGATCTAAACAATGTTTAGAGATGCATTTGTAGAATAAGGTAAAAAGTATTTGAGAATAGATATGGGGATATATCTTCACTGTAGATGTGTACAATAATATGATCAAAGCCATTCTATAGTTATGGGATCCTTTTTATAGGTGCTTCATATTCAATGAAACAAATATGGTGCTAACAATTGAAAGGTGCATGATCTTACTTTACCTTGATTTGCTAAAACAAATAAAATATATTGGTCAAACAAGGTGAGTTATTGTAAGAAACTTATACAAATGCTTAGACTTAGCTTGCCTCAAGTTGACGCATATGTTAAAATAAAAGGCAAGAGCAAGGGTATTCTATGAAGTTTTCTGTAAGACTTTATTCATAAACACTTGGTGATGATTAGGGAATAGCAGTAATGGTTATAAGTCTATATGGACTAGTGATCTTTTTGAAAGTCCTCAGATATGTTGATATTGTAGTGGTAGATTTTGTTGATCAAATAGAGCATAAAGTCAATGCATCATAGACTATTCTGGTAGAAACCATTCGATCCTTGAATTACTATCGTAGAAATGGCAAAGGTCAATTCAATAGGTGTGTACAACTATTTTATATATGAATGAAGAGTCATATCAAATGCAAAAAGAGTAAGTTTTGTAAATAATACCTTCGTTCCAGCATTCTAATCAAGTAGTTTTGTTATAGTACATGGTCAAAAGTGAAGTCAAAAGATGAGTGGGTTTCATATCTTCATAGGCTTGATAGCCAAGAGATAATTTTGAGAGCACTTTAAATATGTCATGATTCGGTGATTTATAGCTATGAGAATTAGCCTTGGGTTTTCTTGTTGGGCTTATACAGTGCTATTACTTATGCCCTAACTTTGGTGCGAAGATAGTTTAGATGTAAACAATTCATTTTGAAAACATATGGACTTAACCAACGAGAATTTTTTATAAAAAAAAAGGGCATATCAAAAAATTGAAAAAATAAAAGACATAAAAATAGACCGTCAGGGTTAACCAGAGAAAGCTCACATACAATGTTACTTCGTAATATTTTATGTGGCACGTAAGAAAGAGTAAAGATATTATGTTTCCTCGAGAATGAAGAGTTGACTATTCTCCAAAGCCAACTCTCCAAGATGCTATGCTGAAGGTAAAAATTGTTAAAAAAAAACTCCAAACTGAGAAAGATGAGCTAGAATAAGAAAGTAAGCAACTAAAAAAAGAAAGTAGAGAAAGTTTGAAGCTGTAAGAGTAAAAAATCCACAACCTTAACAAAGAAAAAGATCAATGGAAGTCCTTATTCAATGATTTAGATAAGACATATTCATCGGTCACATTTGAACTTGTTTGACTCTTAAAAGAAAATGAGTTATTGAAAACAAAGGTGGATGAGGGACAAAAGGCTGCTACTAGGGTGTAAAGCACAATTAGATGTTGCAAGAGATATTGAATCAACACACAGCACAAGTATGTGCTTTGACTAAAAATGACTGCAAAAAACATACTGAAAAAAAAAGTAATAGAAGGGCATATGCATGGAAAAACAGAAACATTTGAGGCAACTATTCAATCAACTATGCATAGTTGCAAATAAAGCATCAAAAATGGAAGAAAAAAATGAAAAAATTAAAGGTAGTGGTGGAACTAGTAGGAGCTCATGGGCAGTGATTGCTTCACTCCCTAGACGAGTCATAAGAAATTCATTAAAAGGCATTAGAATAATGTTTAGGAGACATTACAATTGATGTTTAAGACTTTAGAATATTGTTCTAGCTTTGTTAGGATGTAGTTTGAGACTTGATTTGATAAATTTTCAAATTAGATTTCTTTTATCAATGATAGTTATGTGGCAAATATTATTAGTGCATTTCATTCATGCTTTAAAGTATCGTACATGAGCATATCATTTTTAATCATTAAAAATTATGATACTTAAGATTCAAGGATAGTTTTACTATCCAAAAATCTCACATAATCAACTCACCATTAATACAACACTAAAGCCCAAGCTAGACAAATGGAACAAGAAAATACTAATCATCTTAACAAGATAGAAAAAGCCTAAGAAGAGCTTAGGGGGGAGTTGAATAAAATTCTGAAAGCCCTGAAAAAGCTAAAAAAAAGAAAAGAGGTGGAATAAGCTCCAAGTGAGCTAGACCATTCCATGCAAGATGTAATCGATCCTCTATACCCTATCGAATTTAATCTTTATCAAGGCCAACTTTTTAAAAGGGTGTAAGTAAATTTTCTTGGGGCATATCTATACATCCACCCATGTATGTAATCTATTGCTGCACAAGGTCATTTTCAAAGTTATGTTAATCTAGTCTTTAAGAAGAAAGCATCAAAATCAATCCAGGTCCTTGATTTGAAAGATCCAAAAGAGAAAAAAAAGTTAAAGATAAAAGTGGTCGAGTCACAAGAAGACTCAACAGTCGATCATAAGATAAACATGCTCGAGGAAAGGTTATGAATAGTGGAAAGAATTGGTTTCTATGGTTTCATGGATGTTGTCGGGCTTTGTTTAGTCCCTAATATTGTTATTCCTCTAAAATTTAAAGTTTCAGAGCTTGAAAAATTTGATGGTACAAAATGTCCTATCACACACGTTATTATGCACTGTCGAAAGATGACAGCTTACGCTAGCAATGATAGGTTGCTAATCCATGTATGCTAAGATAGTTCGATTGGTTCTATAACAAGATAATATGTCTAGCTTAATCGATCCCACATTCACTCTTAGAGGGAGCTAACTTGTGACTTCATCAGTTAGTACCATCATATAGTAGATTTAACTCCTTATCACCTTTCATTGCATAATATGAAAAAGAAGATAATCGAGTCATTTAAGCAATATGCCCAAAGGTAAAAAGACGTAGTTGTTCAAGTTCAATCACCTTTAACTAAAAATAGACTGCAATGCTATTTGTAAGCACTTTGAAATCTTCTTATTATAAAAAAATAATAGAAAATGCAACAAAAAATTTTATTGACATGGTGATTTCAAGCAAAATGATAAAGAATGCCATTAAGAATGGCAAGTTGGAAGGAGAAGAATCTTTCACTTAAAAGGCACCTAAAAAGAAAGAGACTAAAGCTCAAGTTATGAGTTTTGAAAAATAGCAATTTAGAAACTACCAACCCTATCCACCACTAGTATACCCCACAATTCCAAAACCATTCTACCTATTCACCTACCAACCAACTTTTAAACCACCCACTCACACATATAGTCCTAACACCTAACTTTTTGTAAGACCTTAGTCCATCTCATTAACCTAACAAATGGTTCATGAAAACCATAAAATAATCTAAAAAAGCACATCTTTGATCTTATTCTCATAACCTATATAGAGTTGTATTAAGAGCTCTACAATAATCACTTGATCGTTGCTGTCCATTTGGAACCACTCAAGCTTTCTATCCTAAGTAGTATAATCTTACAGTCCTAACACCCAAGCACCTGTAAGACCTTCAGTCTGTTTCATTAACCCAATAACTAGTTTATGAGAACCATAAAATAATCTAGTTTGACTTTATTTCATGACCTATACAGAGCTGTATTAAGAGTTCTACAATAATCACTTGATCACTCATATTCGTCTGGAACCACTCAAGCCCTATATCCTAAGTGGTATAATCCTATAGTTCATTGTGATTACTACTATGAGAATACTAGTCATTTCACTAAAAATTGTATTGCCCTAAAGCATAAGTTGAATGATTGATTAAAGATGAAATGATAAATTTTGATACAAGTGAAGTAACGACGCCAAATGTCACTGGCAATCCATTGTCCTAACCACAATGTAAATACTTTGAGGATCGAAAGCATCATATAAAGAAAAAAATAGAAAAAAATTAAGACTCTTCTCAATCAGCTATTTGATGTCTTGTATAAAGCTGACATGACATAATCGATGGATTTATGTATTTATCGTAGAAGATGTGTGGTTATTGGTCACTGCATTGAAACTTGTGAACAATTCTGTTAGGAGGTACAAAAGCTCATGATTCATACCGGATTGAACTTTATGAAAAAGTGAAGACTTCGAGAAGTGTCGAGGTGTCTATGATCGATAAACCATCAAAGTTGGTTCCAAAACCAATAACAATCTACTATAAAAAGAAACCAAAGTTGATAAAAAACAAGGTCATTCTTAAGTTAGTAACTTTTAAAATTTTTACTTTATTTCCATACAAAAATTAAAAGGCTATGCCACGAAGATTAGCTATGATGTGATAGTCCAAGGATAAAAAGAGATCGTGCCCAAGATTGATGCAACCAACATAACTGGTGTGGGTGGCATGATCCAAAGTGAAAGATGCTATACTTCAGGGATTTTGAAAATGGAAAGAAAGAAAAAGGTAAAGATTGGGGTAGAGCAGATGAACTTAAAGTAATGTATGAAAAAGAGTGCCAAAAACTAGTGTCTAAAAAAGAGACGTGTGAATTTTTAAAATTGATGAAGCATAGTGAGTAGTCTATTATTGAACAACTAAATAAAATACCAGTTCAGATCTCGTTACTATTGCTATTTTTAAATTGCATCATGATGCCTTGCTTTTTATGTTGAACCAGATGTATATGACACATAACATGTCAATGGAATATGTGAATCATCTAGCTAAAAATTTGGTGGTGCCACACCATATAGCTTTTAGTGATGACGAGATTTTTTCGAAAAGAAAAGGAAGTACCAAGGTATGCATATTACAGTCAAATGTAAGAGTTGCATTATAGTTAAGTTCTTCATCAACATTGGCTTTATTATTAATGTCATGCTTATGTCAACTTTGATAAGGTTACCTATTGAGTTGTCACATATAAAAAGTAGCTATATAGTTTACGAGCCTTTGATAGGATAAGGTGAGAGGCCTTGAGAGATATTAAGATACCCTTATAGATTGGGCTATGCACGTTTAGTATAAAATTTTAAGTGATAGATATCTCTCCGTCTTATAGCTGCTTGTTGGGAAACCCTTGGATCTATATGACAGGTGCTGTCCCATCTACCTACATTAAAAAGTTAAATTTAATGTGGAGGGCCAACTAATCGTTATGTTTGGAGAAGAGGATATGTTGGTGACCTAGCCCATGAATGCCCAATATGTAAAAGCTGATGAAAAGGCATTAGAATGCTACTACCAATCTTTTAAACTTGTTAATTTTATTAGTGAAAGATCTAAAATAAACCAACCTTGTTTCATAAAGATAGTAGTGAATCAAATCATTAATAAAGGTTGATATCCTATAATAGGGCTAGGTAAAATTTTACAAGGAATAAGAGTGTTGGACTTAGGCTATGAAGTAGAAGGCTAGGAGATGACAAGAAGATAAACAAAAAAAAAAGAAAAAAAAGATGGTGAGGCTTAGAAGTTATGAACCAAAAACTATGCTAATGGTTATCCTACCATCTCTATGATACTTTTAGGCTCGAAAGTTTCATGTATTCAAATTCAGATGAAAATTTGAAAGGAAGCCAAAATTAAGCATGGAAAAGGCATTTGCTAAATTATCCATCTATGCAATTGGTGATAAAATAGGGTATGAGCATAAAGTGTAGGCTTACCCTTGTTTGCCAAGCTATGAGTTAAATAATTGGAGTGCCATCAAAATATCTGTTGTCTTTGAGACTTTTTCAATATAATTATACATCCTAATTGCTTATGCCTAAAGGCATTGGGATGATTTTTTATATATGGGTCATTCATTTTTTATTATTTCAATAAAAACAATAAGAAGATGCATTTTTATTTATTTCTTCTATTGCTCTCATTTTCCATTTTCATCAAACCAACAAATCTTACCAACATTTTTAATTTCATTCAATTTCAAATCCTTAAGTGAACATGAAGATAATCATGGTAATGATTCAGGGTTTAACTTTAAAAATTTGATTAACGCTAATGAACTTGATAACGAAGATGATTGTAAGGAATATGCACTACTTTCGGACCTAATGAGATTAATTGAGTAAGAAAACAAATCAATTAAGCCTCATCAGGAGAAAACTAAATTTGTAAACTTAGAAGATGAAGAGAATAAGAGAGAGGTGAAGGTTAGCACATCATTTTCATTGGTAGACAGGCAAATGTTAAAATATTTGCTTTGAGAATTTGTGAATGCATTTGCTTGATTTTATCAAGATATGCTTGAGTTTAGTAAAAATAGTGAAACATAAACTGCCTTTGAAGCTAGAATGTAAATCGATCTAACAGAAGCTGAAAAGAATAAAGCTTGAAATGCTGCTAAAAATTAAGAAAGAGGTAACAAAACAATTCGACATGAGTTTCTTATAAGTGGCCAAGTATCCAGAATGGTAGCAAACATAGTACCTATCCTTAACAAATATGAAAATGTACAAATATATGTGGATTATCGTGACTTGAATAGGGCTAGCCTAAAGGATAACTTTCTTTTACCTATAATTGTGATCTCAATTTTTAAACTCATTCATAAGAATAACCTTGGTGAATAAAACGATGAATGCCAAAAGACTTTTGATAAAGTTAAATAGTACTTATCAAATCTTTTAGTATTGGTGTTGTATGTTTCAAGGAGACCTTTGATTTTATATCTGATAGTGTATAAGATATTGATGGGATGTGTATTGGGCCAGCGAGATAAATTTAATAGAAAAGAGCAAGCTATCTACCATTTGAGTAAAAAGTTCATAAAATATGAGTTTAAGTATTCTTTTTTAAAGAAGATGTGTTACACATTAGCTTGGATAGCCAAAAGATTCAGACAGTCTATGTTTTATCATACCACCTAATTTATAGCAAAATTGGATCCAATCAAGTATATCTTTGAAAAGCTTTTATTATTTGAAAGGATTGGTAGATGACGAGTGATGCTCTTAGAATATGACATCATATATTGAGGCAGAAGGCAATCAAAAGAAGTGCGATAGTTAAGTTCTTTATAGATCGTGTTACTAAAAACTATGAGCCAATGAGGTTGGACTTCCCTAATTAAGATTTAATGGCTATGTCTCAGCTTGATGAGGAATAGCATGATTAGAAGTCTTGGAGAATGTACTTTGATAGAGCTGCTAATACCTTGGGACATGGGATTGGGGTAATTTTAATCTCTCATAAAAATTAGTATTATCCTATAATTGCAAGGTTGAATTTCAATTGTACTAATAACATTACTGAATATAAAGCATGTGTCATAGGTTTATAAGCTGTTGTACATATAAAAATTAAACTATTGAAGGTATTTGTAGATTCAGCTCTAGTCATTTATTAATTGAAAAGAGAATGGAAAATACATGATTCAAAACTCATCCCATATCATAAATATATTTTAGAGTTGATTAAGCAATTTGAAGCTATTTAGTTTGAGCATTTGCTTTGTGAAAAGAATCAGATCGCTTCTACTTTGGCTACCTTGGTTGTGATTATTCGAATTGATGATAATACTAATATTCAACCTATCAAGTTGGATATTAAAAATGTCACAACACATTATTCTAGTGCGAAAGAAAAAAAATGATAAGAAGCTATGGTATCATGATATCCTGCAATACATAAAGAATCAAGAATACCTAGACCAAGCAATTGAAAATGATAAAAGAGTCATTTGGAGATTAGCTATAGGTTTATTCTTGGATGATGATATTCTATATAAAAGGAGCTGTGATCAATTATTATTGAGATGTGTAAATACAACAAAGACGAAAAAGATTATTGAGGAAGTGGATGATAGAATATGTAAATCACATGCAAATGGACTAGTATAGTGAGATAGATCATAAGGGTTGGATACTATTGGTTGACAATGAAGAGTGACTATATTGACTATGCTTCAAAATATCATAAGTGCTAGATTTATGCTGATAAGATTCATGCTTCGTTTACTATTTCACATGTTTTGGCGTCACCCTGGCCATTTTCTATGTGGGAAATGGATATTATTGGTCTTATTACCCTGAAGGCCTCAAATGGGCATAGTTTCATTTTTGTGATGATAGATTATTTTACAAAATGGGTGGAAGCAGCTTTATTTGAAAGTGTGAAATGATTTGTGATTTGTAAGTTCATAAAGAGAGATTATTTATAGATATGAACTCTTAGAGAAAATCATTTCAAATAATGCCAAAAACCTAAATAGTAAAATGATGAAGGAGAAATGTGCCCAATTCAAGATCAAACATCATAATTCAACACCATACCATTCAAAGATGAATAAGATAGATGAAGCAACAAATAAGAATATAAAAAAAATTCTTGAGAAAATGACCAAAACCTATAATGACTAGCATGATAAGTTACCATTTGCTCTGCATGCTTATCGGAGATCAGTATGTACCTTTACTAAGGTAACCTTTTTTTTTTTTGGTTTATGGGATGAAAGCTATATTACCAGTAGAAGTGAACATTCCATCCTTGAGAGTCCTAAGGGAAGTAGGATTGAAAGAGGTCGAATAGATTCAAGAGTGCTATAAGCAGTTGAATTTCATTGAAGAAAAGATACTAACAGTGTTATACCATGGTCAACTATATCAGAGAAGGATAATAAAAGCTCATGATAAAAAAGTCTGACCTTATCACTTTCGAGAATGTTAGTTGATTTTGAAAAGAATTCTTCCAAACCAACACGATAATAGAGAAAAATGGACTCTAAATTGGAAAAGGCTATATATTGTGAAAATAGCTTTTTTGAGCAAAGCATTAAACTTAATAGAAATGGATGGAGATGGATGGAGATGATTTGCCCAATCCTATAAATTATGATGCTGTAAAGAAATACTACATTTAAAAAAAAAAAGAAAGACTCAAATGAAAAACTTGAATGGGTAATTTAAGTCGAAAGGAAGTTCATTTAAGTTGAAAACTTGAAAATATGGCATAGATGAGGAGGATACAACATGTTTGAAAATTTGTCAATATGAAGGCTAGCATGTTTTGCTAAGCTTTGAGTTGTTAAGTGCATCGAATGATTGAGTTTTTGAAAAAAAACTTCAAGATATGTTATCATGATTATCTAATTATTCATTTTGGGCAATGTTATCCCAATAACCCATCTTTGTAACTTTTCCTTTTTATATTGTTCAATAGCCAAAATTGTTCTATCATAAGAGATATTTCATTTCATTCTTTGTGTTTCTTTTTTTAATGTCTATGTCTCATTCTCAATCCATTCCTTGGCTTTTCTCTTAAATACCTTATAATAGGAGAAATGTGTGATTGAACTTTACATCTTACAATTGAAATAATGATTAATAAATGAATAATGGCATGAAAGATTTTACATTACGTTGGGAAAGTTGAAAACGATAAAAAGCAAAAATGGAATGTTCAAGGCTTGGTAAGGACATCAAATTTGAAAATGAAAAAAGAAAGAGGTTTCTTCAAGAGGAGGACATGAGCACTAACATTTAATGAGAGAAATGATTAAGTACCTAGTCATTTTTGTTTTATTGCCCAAGACTTGAAGAGCTCAAAATCCAAAAAGAAAGAGGCTTGAAAAATTGTGTACCATAATTGAAAAGACATTAATTGGTATTTGCATCACATGTATTGTATTTAGGAATGTTTAGTGCATGAATATAGGAAATAGGGATATTGTAACATTCTGCATGGAAAAGATAAATATGAAGACTTTCCAATGAAGGAATTTCAAATTCTCGTTTGAAAAGAAACATCTAAGGTAAGATTTTAATCCTTGAGAAAAAGATGTTCCAAGAAAATTGGTCATGGTCAAGAAATATTTTTTTTCAAACTTTTAAAGTTGTGGAGCCTTTGTTCAAAGGAGCTTATTTTTTCAATATTAGGAATGATTTATAAGACCTACAAACATAATCTCCTAATTTCTTTGGATATGATCTATAAGATCTTTAGGCATGATTGTCAAAACCTTCAGGTTATCTTTATGTTTAAAGTTTTATGCCTCTGTTATAGAGGAGCCACTATTTTTAAAGTCGTGTGCCTCTGTTATAGAGAAGCATCTATTTTTTTAAAGTTTTATGCTTTTGTTAGGAAAGTTCCCTTATTTTTAAAGTCTCATGCCTCTATTACGGAAAACTCTTTATTTTTTTAAAGTTGTGAGCCTTTCTTAAAAGGAACCTTTATTTTTAAAGTTGTGTGCCTCTATTATAGAGGAGTTTTTATTTTTTAAATTATGTGCTTTTATTTTCAATGAGCTTTATTAGAAAAAAGTGAATATTTTGGACCTAGATGTAATAGATTATCTATGTCTTTGCACAATTTCTGTTGCATAAAACTTGCATAAAGACGGGCAACTGCACCCTATTTGGTCTGGGTCCAAACCAATTAGGCCTAAACCAACCCAAACCAATTAGGCCCAAATCAATCCAAGCCCAATTTTTATTTATTATTTATTATTAATTATTATTATTATTATTTTTAAAATTTTATGGTTAGATTTTTATGTTTATGTTTTTTTTATTTTATCCATTTTGTATATATGTTATGTTAATTATTCATTTGTTTATTTATCTTTTATTTTAATTTATTTAATTTATTTATCTTTAAATATCATCTGATTAGGTATTACAAAAAAAAGGATAATTGAAAAAATTGATTAAATAGCCAAATGAAGTAGAAGATTGAGTTTTTTTTTTTATTTTCAGATGATAATCCACATTCTTAATTTTGAAATTAATTGAGGAAAGGATTTCTTTTGGGGATAAAGGCTAACTTTTTGTGATAAGGTGAAATTTTTTAAGAATTTGATCTTCATCAAAACACCAATCGAACTAGGGATCTGTTCTATATATAGGTTCCAATCATCATAATAGGAAGGACACGAATTAGCAGAAAAAATAGCAAAAAACATCAGTTAGAGAGTAAGCAACAAAAAATTTCTAAAAAATTTTTCTGGTAAAGAGTATTTTTTTTTTTTAGAAATTTGGAAATTGGGAGAGATTAATTTGTATTAGACAGTTTTTGAAGAATTAAGAAGTTTGATTCGATGTTTGAGGAGAGCTTTCTTAATTTTTTGAATTTTTTTTTTTGGAATTTCTAGAATCTAATGAAGATTCTGGCGAAAGTTAAATTTTTTGGCTAGATTTTGACTTGAATCCCAGATTTTGGCACCATTTTTACATAAATTGGTGATCATTCAAACTAGTTCTAGAGAGAGAAAAAAAGAAACACAAGGAAGAGAGAAAAAAGGAAAGTGGGTTTCGGGAAGGAGAACTAAAATTTCAAGCTTTTATATCACCCAAAGACAATGACATTATGAGTAAGGCAAAACCCCAATACCCACGTGTTTTGCATTGACTCGACCTAAATCATACAATACAACCTAATGACTTGCAATCCTCTTGAGTTGAGTGAGTCATCAAATCGAGTCCTAAGCTGCGTTACCCAAGTTGTTTCTTTATGCTTGGAGCTGTATCTCTTGAGCCATTAAGCCAAGTGAATTTCTTTGTCATTTTTTTTTTTTTTTATTCTTTCTTTTTAATGGTTAGTTTATTTATTTATTTTGTTTCATTTTATCATTTATTTTTTTTGAAATGTTTGGTATGATTAAATTTTAGAAAAAATTGGAAGAAATAATTATAAAAAATATAAAATAAAACTTTAATAAACTTTTGAGAATAAATAATAATTATTCAATGATGAAATTTTTAAAAATTAGAAATGGTTAATTTTTAGGAAATTTGTAGGTAAGATAATTTTTTTTTAAATTTGACCCAAATGGAGAAAAAAATTAGATAAAATTTCAATAATAATAATTAATATTTATTTTCAAATTTAATAAAATTTTGGGATGGAATTAACAATTATCCAATGATGAGATTCTTAAAATTTTCAAATAGTAAATTTTTCAAGAAATCTCTAGGTGAGAAATTTCTCTAAATTCAACCTAAAATGGTGAAATGATTTAGATGAAATTTCAATAAAAGTAATTGTATTCCTTTCTAAATTAAAAATTAAAATATATAACTTAAAAATTTATGTAAAAATATATGACAATTATCCAAGGATGAAATTTAAAGAAAAATCATAAATGATTGAACTTTTATAAGATTTCTAGGTAAATATTTTTATCTATTCAACCCAAATGGTGGAAGAATTTAGATGAGACTTCAAAAAATAATTGTTATATTATTTTCTTTCTAAATATTAATAAACAAATGACAAATAACAATAGTATCGGTTCTAAATTTAACCCGAATGGTGAAAAATTTAGAAATGAAACTTGTAAGGTATTTCTATATTAAGCCCAAATGGTGAAAAATTTAGAAACAAAACTTGTAAAACAAAAAAAAAATGATGATAAAATTTTTAGTAATTGTAAATGGATGAGTATTTAAGAAATTTTTAGGTGAGAAAATATTTCTAATTTTGACTTAAATGGTGAAAAAATAAGATATATTTTCAATAAAACAAAAATTTAACAAAAAGTAAGTGATTAAGTTTTTTTTATGATGGATTCTCTTTAAGAAGACAAATGAGATTCTTAAATATTTTTGAGGTGAGAAAGTATTTTTAGAATATTTACCAGATTGATCGAAAAATATTATAAATTATTTTTAATATTTTAAATACTAAGATTTAATAAAAGACCATTATAATAAAAAACTCTTAGGATAATTTAAAATAAAATGGTACCATCCTTTAGATAGGGGTTTAAGGGTATTATAACTTTCCTCATACGTAACTGAATTTCTAAACCTTGCTCTAAAACGTAGAACAAAACCTATTCTTTTAAGAACCCTTAGTCAAGTTTAGGATTTCCTCAAAAAGAAATATTTACCTAGGTGATCAATCAATCTTTGTAAAAGATTAGTGATGACTCTTAAAGACAGGTTTAGTGATAGGTATACGAATCTATACGTTATGAAAATTTAATTTTTGATATGTTATCTATCATTGAAAACCCTATTACACACACACACACATATATATGTGACTTTTTTACCTTTTATTTGTATTTATTTTAAATCAATTTTCTCTTCATTAACTTTTCATTTAACATATTTGTAATTATTTTGGTACAAAATTAATAAAAATACTAATTTGAATGAAAAATTACAAATATATTAAAATTTCTTTTCACCGACCAAATATACTAAGATTACACAAGAATATATATATCAAATAATAATAATAATAATAATAATAATAATAATAATATATTATGATTATTTTTGTTGTTGTTTCCTTCATGTATTAGACACAAATGTTGCAATTTTTATAAAAAAAAATTATTTAAAATTTTTAATTTTAATAAAAATATATATTTACAATCAACCTCATTTTTAGCGATTCCCCCAATTAATTTTTAGATATAACTAAATTATAATCCGTGCGATGCACAAAATAATTTTACTTATTAATAATGAATATATATATATATAAATTAGTTTCTTTTCAAAATATATTCTAATCTTTAAAACTTATAGCATATATAAAATTTATATATATTGATTTGTCATTAAAAATAAATTTTTTGAAAATGGCATAAAATTTTGTCTTTCATTTGAATATTTTTGTTTATATATATTTATATACTTGTAATATTATATCAGAATAAAAATAAATTGATGCTTCTTAAAAAAATAAAATATTATTTTGAGATGTAATAAATTAATTATTATAATACTTTTCACTTTAGTAATCTTAAGTAAATTATTATAATGAAAGTATGAATATGTGAAATGGGAAAAATTTGAAAAAAATGTTATTTTTCATAAGAATGAAATAATAATAATAATAATAATAATAATAAAATATATCTTGGGCAAAAGTTGTAAACAAAAAAAAAAAACAATAGTAATAGAATATACCTTGAAAAAAATTACTGAAAAAATAAAAAAATTGATGTGTAACACACTACATTTGTAATCTTAAATTTGTAGAAAAATTCTTTAGTGGCAATTAAGATTAAACAGATAATTTTTTAATTAATTTTTTAAAATTTAAAATGGATGTAATAAGTGATAAAGATAATATTAAATTTTTTATATTTATTTGAACTATAAATTTGATAATTAGAATTCAAATGGATATAATAATTTTGATGATCTTATTATTTAAAAATTTAAGACAAAAGTTTTTTGAATTTTTAAAACTATAAAGTTGCTTAAATTTTTAATTTCTTACATAAATATTTTAAAAAATTAATTTTTTAAATCAAGATAAAAAAATTGTTGAAATATTTAGATAAACTTAATCTTTATAAGTTTTAAACATGTTTGAAAGATTTTGATAATCAAATAATTTTTAAATAAAATTATTTGGTAAACAACTAAAATTATTTATTAAAAAAATAAATTTTATATTTTATATTTTTAATTTTAAAAAATATATCTCTAAATTAATTTGATTTTTAATTGTAATTTGAATAATTTTGATATTTGAATAAATTTAAAATTATTAAATTTGTAATTAAAAAAATTATTTTATTTTTTAAAATAGTTATCTAATTAGTTAAAAGAGTTTTCCATATAAATGCTCATATACCAAACTTATTTATACATGTTATATAATATATATTTCATATCTCTCCTAAAATGACACTAATTAATTATATATTAACCTAAATTCTAGGATTCTTAATCAACCTCATTTTCGGTGATTTCCCCAATTTTGAACTTTAAATTTTCCAGAAATCCTGGTGCCACGATTTCAGTATTTTCTGATTTTCTTTGTTTTTCTCTTTTCAATTTATTTTCGAGTTAAAAAATAAAATAACACAGAAGGCAGGCCTGATTGAAATTGAATGGCCTAGAAAATGCAATTTAAAGGTCCAAGACAAAGGGTAGGGTCAATCTATAAATTCAGAAGCCCAAAACCAAATTTTATAGTCCAACTTCACAGTATCAAAAGTCAAAATTTAAATCAATTGTCCCATTAGCACAAATCTAAAGTTCAGAAGAAAAATAAATAAACTTAATTCAATTGTGAATTTTATTTGAGAGTACGCCGACAAAATGTGGCGTTTAGAATATGTAAGATAAAAGATGAAATAAATACTTAAACATTTTATTTAATAAAAGTTTTACCATTTGAGCGACATTTAAAAATATTTCTTCACTTAAAATTTTTTTAAAAAATTAATCATTCATGATTTTTAAAAATTTTATTATTGGATTTATTATTTTTAAAAGGTCTAAATTTAATTCCAAATTTCATTTCATTATTTTTAGAAATTTCTCACTTTTATTCTATTATTGTTTGCAAATAAATGCCAATTATCATTTTTAAAATTTTATTTAAATTTTTCATCATTTGCGTGAAATTTTAAAACAAAAGTTTTCATATAAAAACTTCTTAAAAATTGATCATTCATGATTTCTATAAATTTCATCTTTGAAATTAATTTTTATTTATTTTAAAAATCTCATTACATTTTATTTTTGGCTAGAAAATTAATATCAATGATTATTATTGAATTTTTCCTAAAATTTTTCATAATTTAGGTAAAATTTTTTAAAAAATATCTCATCTAAATTTTTTAGAAAATCAACTATTCATGATTTCTAAAAATTTTGTCATTAAAATATTTTTATTTATTTTTAAAATTCTATTATATTGTGTTTTTTTTTTAATTTAAAAATTATTATTAAGAGCTTCAGTTAAACTTTCACTTCAGGGGTTTAGGTTTTTAATGGTATTTTTTTTAACGTTTAATGGCGTTTATAAACACCATTAAAAGATTTGTGGTGTTTGCGAAAAATACTAGTCAGAGTACCAGCTATACACGCATCGTGAAAAATAGTAGTGTTTTCATAGAAACACCATAATATTAACGGTGTTTATAGCTGAAAACATCGTTATATTAATAACGTTTGTATCTTTGAGATGCCGCTAATTTAATGACATTTTTATGAGAAAAATGTCATTGCTTTGTTAGTGTTTTGTATCTGAAAATGTCGCTATTTTAGTGGCGTTTGCATTTGAAAATGACTATATTAGTGGCGTTTATATCTTTGAGACGCCACTAATTTAGTGACATTTTTATGAGAAAAAATGTCGTTGCTTTAGTGATGTTTGTATAAAAAAAAAGGTCGCTATTCATTTTTTAGTAAAAGCATTGCTACTTTTAATGGCGTTTTATGATACAAATGTCACTAAATTATTCATTTAGCGACATTCTTAAACGTAAACGCCATGAAATTAAGAATGTATTTTTTAAAAATAAAAATTTTTGTTAATATTTATTATTTTCATAAACGAGTTTAAATTCAAAAACTAAAATTAATATAAACTTAATTCATGTTCAAATATGCATTTAATAACACAAAGTTTAATAATTAGTATAATAACATTCAAATATTTATAATACATTAACAAAATAAAAATTAAAATATATGAAATTGATGACTGCATAAATTTTTAAGGCTGCCAATTGATGAAGAAATTTTTTCACCTTGGTTACTAGCGTGCTTAAGAACTTACTAAATAATACCATACAATTTTTAACACTTCATTGTAAGCTTGTTTTATATTAAAAAATATAAAATTTACTAAATATAATACCTGAGTTGGTAGACCATTGAGATCAGTTCTTGAAAATTGTTGTTGCACAAAATTCATAAGATGATCGAATTGATCATGCAACTGTTGAAATTTTGTACGCTCTTACTCCATTCTAGCATGTTTTTCCTCAATTTTGGCACGCTCATGTTCTCTTTTTGCTTCCATTTGCTGAAAACGTTGTTACATAGTTTGCAACTCCTTTCTCAATATTGAATGTTTCACGAAGACTGACTTGCTGATAATGTAAATTGTTGAGAGGTATGTTTATTGTAGGTAGATGGTGTTGAACCAATCCAAGGCCTCAGAGCCATCCATGCCCTTTTTTTCTAGCAACTTCTATGAATATCTGATTTTTTTAATTCTTGCATGTTGAGAGAACCATCAGATGCTACTTCGATCTCAGCGATCATTTTTTCTTTTGCTTTCTCCTATAAATTGGTCATATACAAATATCAAGTTTAATGATTAATTGATAATATATTAAAAAAAGTAAATATTTACTTTTTGTTAAAATAGATATTACAAGTTACCATAATTTCTTATGTTTTAACATTCATGTAAGATCCGTCTTTTTTTGTGTGTGTTAAGCGAAAAAGTTTCACATGTCCAATTTTACTGCCCATCTCATTCTCCTATACAAAAACATATATTATTTGATAAGATACATATCAACCGTAACTTATTCATGCATATCAAGCCTGTCAATCAAGTATTAAAATTTTGAATAATTTTAATATCATGTATTTATATTTTGGCCTCTTAACAATACAATAGTCTTAAACAGATACATTTTGGGCTTTCATACATATCTATCATGGAAACCAAATTCAATTATTTGGACAGGTTTAATATCATGGATTGAAGCCATTCAATCTGTTGAAAGCCATCCAAAAGTTTAATTTATATATTTGCCTTTTATATGCAAAAATAGTCCCAAATAGACATAAACGATAACTGTTTCTCCCATATCAACCTAGAAACCAAGTTCAATCAATCGGACAAGTTTAATATAAAGTATTGAAGTTATCCAAATTGTTAAAATACAACAATAACAATAAATTTGTATTTTTATATAAATATATGTAAACAATAACCTTTTCATATATATCATCCGTGTCAACTAAGTTCAAAACTTTTGATAAGTTTAATATCATGTATTGAAACTATCAAAACTATTAAAACATAACAATAACTATTAATTTGCATATTTACCTTTTAACGACACAAAAAGTTCATTCATTGGAATAAGTTTAAAATCATAAACTTACTATTTTTTTTTGTTTTCTTGCATAACTTTTTGATCCACTTATGTGGCTATATTTCTGTTGCTTTCTGCTACCAATCTCAGTCTATTCTCTTTTCTGTCATAAAAAATAATTGCGTATATGATAGAAATACAAATATTATCAACTGAAAGCATAAAACACTTTCATCATTTCATTATACTACACAAAGTTATAAATTAGTACCTTTCATTTTCTTGAGAACCAACATCTAACTAATTGTTCATATTGTCATTGAATCACATTACGGGATTGATTTTCCATCATCGCCTTTACGTAGTATTTCGATCGAAATACTTATTCTTAAAATTATATTTATAATCTTTCCATTTCTTTTCCAATTACTTAAGCACAAATGAAGTTGATATTTTAAGTACAAATCTTGACTGTAATAATATAATAAGTAAAGTTTGATGGAGTAAGCAAAATGTAAAATAATTATATTTTTATATGTAATTAATTGTACTAATACCTCAATAAAGTTTAAAGTATCGACTTTAACTTCTTCTGATACTTTATGCCATGTTTTATAATGAATAGGCAATTTCATTCCATTACGGGCAAGCATGCCTAGAAATCCAGCCAACAGTTAAGCTTCTTCACCGATTGGTTACCTATCAGAGTTTGCAGACACTACAATATGCTTGTTCAAAGGTAGTACAAATAATTCCTTCAAAATTGTCCGACTTCTATTCCTCCGTTGACTATTGTTATCAATTGCAACAAATAAAAAATAAATTTGTAAAATGACAATACTTTTATCATTATACTCAAATTCTAAATATAGGGTATATGATACCTATATTCAAATTTAAAGCATAATCAATTGATGGGATACTATCTAAACCTAGATCTCTCGTATTGCCAAATCCAATATCAGTTGAAGGGTTAGAAATGACTGAGTTAGATCTGACAATTCATTCATTCTCCTTTAAAATATTTAGTTCATAGCCAATATCAACAGGTGCCGTAGACAGTTCTAAACTAATATATTTGATATGTATTCCTTTTAACTTACTCCTTTACATTGTAGCTTACCTACATCATAAAAGCAAATATAGAAAAGATATTAGTTTAGAACATATATAAAGATATTGAGAAGTTAAGCAATCAAAACCTATGATATATAAAGAACATATCGATTTAATTAAATTAAAAGATAATGTATGATTTAGAATACAATAAATATACAATAGTAAATGTGACATTAATTACATACAATCATTTACTAGATTATGTCTTAAACACTCGAATTACAAAATATAGATGCACCATTTCATAGTTCATAAATGTCATTAGTAACATCCTCGTGGACCCACTAAACGTAGGTATTGGAGATATTTTCATCCAAGTTTTGTTCAGTAAAAGGAGAACATTCAGTTTCATGTTTAACATCATCTCTAGTATCTAACCCCATATCAAATAAGTCTCTAGGTGTGTTTCGAAGAACAACAAACTAACCCAATTCTTTGGATTTTTAGAGTAAAAAACTTGTTTGACTTGAAATGAAAAAATATAAGGTTCATCGATGAGTTGTTATCTAGTGTGAATTAATTCAAAAAAATTTACAAATGTAAATCCATACTGATCTTTTTTAATATCCCTTGCACTATTCACATTAGCCCAGTCACACCAAAATAAGATAACTTTTCACTTACCATAATGATCCAACTTAATGATGTCAATAATCATGCCATAATAGTCAACATTTTCCTCTAAAGGGTTTGTGTCCCTAGCACTAGCATAACTATAGTTGATGAAGTCACAACAACTCTTAAAATTTGTGTACTTTTAAATCTCTCATGATATTTAGTGTGAAATCTAAATCCATTGATGATGAAACCTTTGTATCATTTCACAATCTTGTTCGGACCTTCTGAAAGACATTTCACCTCTTCACTAACAAGCTTTCCACTCCAAACTTATAAAAATGGAATAAATATATATATGTTATTAATGTTAGTTATACCGTAAGCATTTTATGTAGATTTCTCATAATGGGAAGTATGACATTACTTACAACTGCTCCTAACCATTCATGAAAGTTTTCGATGAACAACTTATCAAGCTTTTAAGGGTTTGATTATCGATAATGTGTAGAAGCTCTCAAATTATTTCTATTCTCACTACAAAGCATCATGATAAAGTATTAACAATAAAAAAAAAGATAATAAATTATGCTTAATATAATGAATAATCTCCTTGGTAAAAAACTTATTTGCAAAACGATTCAATTGAGTCATGATGAAAAAGAATATATTGATGTGCTTTTGCCCAAGATTTATCATCTAACTCCACCATTTTAACTTTGCCTATTGGTTGTCCAAAACTTTGAAAAAGATAACTGTAGGCAAAGTCAGTATGCTGCATATCGATATTTCTCAATAATTTATTAAATCTCGTTTCAACATCTTCCAAATAACGAGAACAAAATGTCATACATTCTTCTGCTAAATATCTTTCAACAATAGAACCTTTCGAATAGCGTTTGTTGCAACAATAAGACTTTAACCTTCCCAAAAACCTATAGTATAAAACATTAGTCATATATCTTTTTAAGTAGAATGGCATGATCATCAATTAACATAGTAATCAATCTATTAACAGATAATACTTTTCGATAGGATGCATCTATCAATAATAAACTGGTCCATCGACTTTTGCCTCATAGGAAAGGTGGATAACCAAATGCATCATAATAGTGAATAAGTTTGGAGGTAAAATCTTCTCTAAATGGCATAAAGTAATTGCGGCTCGATCTTGAAGTTTGTCAAGCTCTTCCACATGCATACATTTCCCGCATAAAGATTTAAATATGTTACTCAATTCAATTACCATAAAAGTGACTTGCTTTGACATTCATAAACGTAAAGCAATTGAAAATAAGTCTTGTATCAAAATGTAATAATCATGTGATTTCAATAAAGAAAGTTTTCGCTCATTCAGATTCAAACATCTCGATATATTTGATGCATAGCCATCCGATACTTTGATATTTTTCAAAACCTTACAAAACACATCTTTTTCATCTTTAGAAATCCCAAAACAAGTAGTAGGTAATTGATATTTACCATTAGAAAGTAACTTCAAATAAAAGTCAAGACGAATCCCCAAATCAACTAGGTCAAGCTGACTCTTTAAGTCATTGTTTGATCTTTTATTCACATCGAGAATTATCCTGATAAAATTTGGAAACATACTTCTCTATGTGTATCAAATCAAGGTTATGAGGTAATAAATTATATTCCTAATAAGATAACTAAACAAAGATACTTCTTTTTTTCTATAACTCAGACTCATTATAGTCATCTTTTTCATCACTTTGAACATCAAGATCACTAACTTCGGTATCAAGATCATTAACTTGTGTAATATGAGGCCACACATTTTCAAAGATGTCTCTCACTCTTTTTCTTGATGGAGTCATTTTTTCATAATTGAAATTGATATCTTTTAACTTTCACAAGATATTAGACCCACTAATGGGTAAATGCGGTCTCTTTATTTCAATTCCATCAAAAAGATGTTTTTGCAATACAAATCAATAATTATCATCTAACCATTGATGATGTCTCATTTAACAGAACTTCATATCATTAGGTAACCACTTCGAACATGTCTGTGCAGCACAACATAGACAAGCATAACGACTTTTTATACTCTAACCGTATAAATTTGCATAAGTAAAAAAATCATTGATAGTCTATAATAAAGCAGCTCGCATATTAAAGTTTTCTTTTTTTTATGCATAATAAGTCTCAACTCTTTCTTATAATTGCTTTAACTCTTTAATAAGAGGTTGGAAGTAGATGTCTATATCATTACCGGACCTTTTTCCCTAGGAATTATCATAGATAATATAAATGACTATTTCTTCATAGCAATCCATGGTGGTAAATTGTAAAGAATCAATACAATTGGCCAAGTACTATAAGAAGTACTTATAATTTTGAATGGGTTGAATCCCTTAGATGCTAGTCCAAGCATAACATTTCGAGGATCAGATGCAAAGTCTGAAAATCTAAAATGAAATGATTTTCATGTTAAAGAATCTGTAAGATGCCTTAATGATCTATCATTCGTTTGCTTCTCATGATGTCACTTTTTTGAATCTGCAGTTTTGAAAGACATGAAGAGTCGTTGAAATCTTGGTATTAATGAAAAATAGTGTAAAATCTTAGCAGGCTTATTTTTGACATAGACCTCATCACCATCCTCATTCAACCTTTCATCAGGGTTTTTATTCATCCAATGAGAAATACCACACAAATGACAAGATTTTTAATTTTTTCTATCACCCTAATATAACATGCAATCATTAGGACAACTATGAATTTTCTCATATTCGAGACCTAAATCCTTGATCATCTTCTTTGATTCCTTACAAGATTTAGGGTTTTTTTGTAAAAGGAAACATTTTGTTTCATAAACTCTAATAATAAAGTCAAAGAGTTTTTCGTTCATCCATATAAGCATTTCAACTGAAAAAGACGAACATAGAAAGATAACCTTGAATATTTTGATCTTTCATAGAGTTTTTCATTCATATCCTTATGCAACCTATAAAACTTTGATGCTTCTCCTCTAGGTTATTGGTCACGTACACTATTCCAAGTTCACCAAATTCATTCATTTCAATATTGGACTAATTAAATCCTTCATTTTAGGGAGAAAGCTTACGAAAATGTTAGTTATGAATGTTAAAAGCATCTCGCAACATGCCTTCAATGTCATCTGTTATAAAAAGATCATGTTGGTGTTGGAGAGCCCTTGAAGTTGAATGAGCTCTAGTGGAAGACCTTGAAGGTATAGACTTTTCATGAAAATACCAATTAACATATCCCGAGAGAAATTCAATACAAATTAAATGTTCAAAAATAACTTGATGCATTTGCCACTCGATATTAGCAAACTTCACATATGGGCATAATATCATATTATCTTCACTTGTATTCTCAAATGCAAAATTAAAAAACTTTTTCACTTCATCTTTGTACTCTTAACTTAATTTTGACTGTTACATCCAACTCTTATCCATTTAGTACTTGCTACATTATCAGACTAAATGTATATAAATAATTTATATGAAAATGAACATGTACAATACTTAAGTTTATTATGTTTTAAACAAAAGATAATAACAAGACTAATACTTATAAAAAATGAGAACTCTTTGTTGTGAAGTATTTTATCAACTACTTAATATTATAAATGTTAAAACTTTGTTGCTAATGTAGATAGTACCCAAAAGTATTTGTAGTTGGTGTTGAAATAAGGTGAAATAAGGTAAAATAAAATGGGCTTTGGAAAAAATTATTTAAACCAAAAAGAAAATCACGAATTGCAAAAGTTCGAAGAATAGTCGAATGAAGTAAAAGTTAAAGTAAATAAGTAATGAATAGTCAAAATAGGGTTCTAAAAGACAATGCTCGAATACCAAAAGCTGAAGGAAAGGGAAAGTAAATTGTACTTGGTTTGAAAAGAGAAATAGTAAAATAATAAAGATGAAGCTTGAAGTTGATGATTGGATGCACTAAGTTTGGGAAGAATTTTATTGGACCAGATTATGGATGACGTTTACTAAGAAAAACACCTTCAATAATTTCCTCCTAAATATTTTTTGAATATATTGTAGGCACTTTCAACAGAGTAATAGTAGAATTGTTTGGGATTATTAAAGGCATTTATGCCACAAAAATGCATTCACTATTTTCATCTAATTTTTATGATGTATTTATTGAAGGCATTTTTTACATAATACACCTTCAATAATTCTCTCATTTTTATTTATGAATATCAATGAAGATGATTTTCTACTAAAAATACCTTCAATAATTTCTTTTTAAAAATTTTGAGATTATTAAAGGCGTCTTCTGTAGAAAATGCCTTTAATATTATACTACTAAATTTTAAGGGGTTATTGAAGGTGTTTTATTCCAGAAAAATACATTGACTAATTTGTTTTATTTTTTAAAGGAATTTATTGAAGGCGTCTTCTAGTGCAAAACGCCTTCAATATTTCACTGCTCAAATTTTAAGATAATTAGTAAAAGCATTTATTTTAAGAAAAATACCTTCACTAATTCTTTTTAATTTATGTACATAATTATTGTAGGTATTTTTTAAGAACAAACGCATTAAATAATTTCTTATTAAAATTTTTTGTATTATTAAAGGTGTTTTCCAGTGAAAAACACCTTAAATATTCCATAACTCAATTTTTTTTTTTTATGGTTGGTGAAGGTATTTATTCTAGAAAAATGCCTTCATTGATTCCATTTAATTTATGTACATAATTATTGAAGGTGTTTTTTTAGAACAAATACCTTTAATAATTTCATTTAAAAAATTTTGGGATTATTAAAGGCGTCTTCTAGTGAAAAATGTCTTTAATATACCAATTCTCAAATTTGAAGACGGTTAGTGAAAGCGTTTATTCCTAAAAAATACCTTTAATAATTTTTTTAAAATTTTGTACATAATTATTGAAGGTATTTTTTGATAACAAACGCCTTCAATAATTTCTTTCAAAAAATTCTTGGGATTATTAAAGGTGTCTTCTAGTGAAAAATACCTTCAATATATCGATACTCAAATTTTAAGATAGTTAGTGAAGGTGTTTATTCCAAAAAAATACCTTTAATAATTCGTTTTCAATTTTGTACATAATTATTGAAGGCGTTTTTTGATAACAAATGCCTTCAATAATTTTCTTTAAAAATTTTGGGATTATTAAAGGCGTTTTCTACTGTAAAATGCCTTCATAATTTTTAAATTTTGTACATAATTATTGAAGGTGTTTTTTTTTTTATAATAAACACCTTTAATAATTATATTTTAAAAAAATTTGAGATTATTAAAGGTATCTTCTACTGAAAAATGTCTCTAATATACCAGTACTCAAATTTTAAGATAGTTAGTGAAGGCGTTTATTCTACAAAAATGCCTTCACTAATTCGTTTTAATTTTTGTACATAAATTTTTGAAAGCGATTTTTTCAAAAAAATACCTTTAAAAATAATTTTTATATTCATTCTTCTGTCTTGAACATCGAAATCACAAACTGTTAGTACAGAAAACGATTAAAAGATGCATTAATCAACCAAACCAAACCCATAAACATATTTTTATCAGACTTTTGATTTCTTTATCCCTATCATCGCCACCGACCTTTAACAAATCAATGACGCACACTTTTCTGTTTATCGATATGTCTTTATTTTTTTTGTTTAGTGTATTATTTATATTATTTGATAGAGCTTTTTTTTTTTATTCCTTACTATTTACATATGCATTTATATATTTTTATTAATTTCATCGTAAGCATAGTGTCAAAGCACCTTTCATTGCATGTATGTTATTTTTGTGTAGTTTTCTTTAAATATTGTGATTTGCTGAACCTTGTTGTGTGATATTGTTTTACTTAATGGTATTGTATGATATTGATATGCTGAATCGTATGTTGAATGTTATGCTGAATGGTTTGCTAAATGATATTTCTGAATGGTTTGCTGAAAGATGTGTCTGAACACATTGTTATTGGTTTACTGAATGGTGTTTTTGTACGTAGTATGTATTGGTTATATTTAATTATGTACAGTGTTAAATTTAAACTGTCATTTTGTGTAATTCGTATAATTATGATCAAGATCATATGTATTATGGACTTCGAACAATATCATTTTTCTTCTAATGAACATGCACAAGACACACATTAGGTTAAAAAAAAAAAGGGAATGGGCCTTAATAAATAAATTAAAGTGAGTGACACAAAAATTCATGTTGACTTTAATCAAACTGGGTAGTCTATGTCTGAAGAAGCTACCAAGTTGGCTACTCATATTGGAGCTATTGTTCATAGTAGCATTTCAATTATGTACACCAATTGATGATGAGTTCTGATGATCTAAAAGATGATATATGGCAGTTGGTTGTGGTATGTTTATTCGACTATTTTATAAAATTTGTTAAATGATCATTTAATTGAAATTCATTGTGTTCATACTAATTGTATTAACTTATTTAGAAATAATTTGATGTCTCAATTAACTGCATAAAGATTATGTTGCAATATGTTAATAAAGCATTCAAAAACTTTAAAAGCAGATTGATAACCCAATATATTTTACCATTGGCTGATAAAGTGATGTATTGGTTATTTCACCTGCGTCATATGTAGATATAATAAGTGTTGAAGATTGGACAAATTTGGTTTGATATCGATTTTCAGAAGATTTTTCAGTACGCAAACCCATTACTAAAAAAATATTTTATAAGTTTTTATGCAATATATCATTTGATATTCATATGTGATTGATGTCATTTTTTTCTTTTTTTTTGTAAAAAATCAAAGAAAACCAATGAAACATTCAGGCCAAACAACAATATCACCATCGGATAGTGAGAAAAGGATATGCAAATGTGAATTATGAGCTTGTATGTATTCGCACACTTATTTTATACTTATTAATGAATATTTATGAACATTCATTTCATACATTCTGATTCTTATATTTCGATAATTTAATAGAATCAACAAGCTCTAGCATCAAAGTTTTCAGATGGGATATATGAAAACAAAGACATCTACGAAAGGATGGATCCTTTGTATATGAAGCAATCGAAGAAATGATAAAAAAGATCGTATGTATAATTATTTTTTTAATATCATGTATGATTGGCATTATGGTTGTATGCATGACTGTATACTAGCTTGTCTAGATTTATTGTTATAGCCTATTTTATTATTGTCTTTTAGGATAATTATGCTACCAAAGTCAAATCTGATGCATTGGCAACCAGTAAGGTGAAGATCCATTGTCTTTAGCATTAGGCGCTAAAAAAAAGCCTAGTTAGGTTTGTGGGGTTGGTAAATTTATCTTGCCATCAAAGTTTTTTAGTAATCAACCCAAAACCTCACAAATGAGAAATGCACAATATGAAGCAATCATTGAGCAACAACATCAATGAATTGATGATCAGGAACAACGCTCAATGAGCAACAGTAAAGACTTGCTACTTTGGAGGTCATGTTGGCAGCAATGCAACATAGCTTGCCAGTAGGCTAGTCTGATAGCATCGTCTCTGTAGGACAAGCTTCCGTTGCAAGTCAGACAGTGAACCTATCCTTCACTACCACTCATGAAGTATGATTTTGTTTATAAGTTTAATATTAATTTTTTATTATATTTATTGATTTGGTTTTAATATTTATATTTCATTATATATTGTAGCAAGATATTGGGACTCAGAGTATGACCCTTGCTCAGGCTACCATGGATGAGTTATCTAATTATTCATTGGAGCGTTTATCCAGAGAAAACTTCATAACCATTGAGTCTGAAGAAATGTTATTTGATAAACCATCATTTTCTATCATTGGTGTAGAGGAGGTTAAAGAATTTTATGAAGTGGATAAATTATTAGCTATTGATATTGTTGCTTATATGAGGTTAGCTTATAAATACAAATATACATATTCAATAAGTATTAATCTATATTATGGTGTAATACTAACTAGCATTGTTGATTGTTATCGTGCAGCTTCTATATAGAGAGCTCAAAGGGAGGCAGTTGACCAACAGATTTAGATTCGTCGACCTCAACTTCATTAGTGAGCAGAATAGCACAGTCGCTTATCGTGCTAATCTGTGATTGAATGCATGAAAAGATTGGCTGATTATTATTTGCTCTTGTATAATGCGCATTAAGTTATATTCCAACCTTAACCAAATCTGATCTGATACGTAATTTGAGTATATCATTGTTATTATTTTGTAGTCATCATTGGATGTTTATTGTGATTGACACCAAATCCTTCACGCCATACTTACTTAATTTAGTTAATCCAACGGCAATGCCTAACCCAAATATTTAAACTTTTATAAAGAGGTATTACACTTTATTATATTATATATCTTTTATTTTTTAAATAATAATTTTATTTATGTATTAAGTAAATTTTTTTCTTTTCAATTTTGGGTAATATCTGTATTCGATAAGAAGATAAAGAAACCAAAATGGGTGTCATTACCAGTAAATATGAAGCTGAGTTTGTGTAGATAAAATGTTTCCTAAACCCACTCAATTTAATTTTCAGGTACCTCGTCAACCCGGTAATACTGAATGTGGATATTATATCCTCGTTTTATACGAGAAATAGTTTTATATGATTTTATGATCACACCATTCAAGGTTTATAAATTTCATAAACTTGTTATATCTTCAAAATAATAAAAAGCTAAATTATATTCTCATTTATTAACATTTACTTATGATATTTGTTTTAGTGGGAGGGTAAAGAAAGTTTCACGGTAGAGGAACTGGATGAAGTTCGTAAATAATGGTGTGAGTATGTATTATCATTTATCAATATGATAAACCTTGAGGTTAGATATTGTTGGTTGATTGTAAATATATGAGGAACAAATTGTTGTAATGTTTTTAACATGCCATGTTGAATGAAAAATTTAAGTTTATAGATTGGGGTATTGGTTTAATATTATTGGTATACTTAATATGAATACACTATGTGTCCTTAATATATTATTAAGTATGATTATTTCAGAAAAGTATATTAATATGATAACGCTATCAATTTTAAATTCGGATGTGTAGTCAATTTATTGAAATACAATAATGTTCATTATGTAAATTCCAAAATGTAATTCGTAGTATCACATATATAAACCAAATGTTTTCTGGGCAAGCAAGAAAACACATTGAATCATCACTAACAAAATGTTATTGAAGGCGTTTTTAACAAAACTGCCTTCAATAATCCCACCTAAAAAATATTGTATGAAATATTAAAGGCATTTTGGGCAAAAAATGCCTTCAAAAATCCATTCCAACTTTTTTGTATGGATTATTGAAGGTGCTTTCGACCAAAAATGTCTTCAATAATCCGTTTCATATTTTTCGTATTGATTATTAAAGGCATTTTTCTATCGAAAATGCCTTGAATAATCCTTAACAAAATGTTATTGAAGGCGTTGTTCAAAAAAATCACCTTTAATAATTCGACCATTCAAATTAATCGTGTGGAATATTAAAGGCATGTTAAGCCAAAAACGCCTTCAAGAATCCATTTCAACTTTTGTGTATGGATTATTGAAGGTGTTTTTGACAAAAACCGCCTTTAATAATCCATACTAAAAATTTATTGATTAGATTATTAAAGGCGAGTTTGACCAAAAATGTCTTCAAGAATTGGTTTCATATTTTTCCTATGGATTATTAAGGGCGTTTCTTTGCCAAAAACGCTTTTAATATTCTCTTCAAATTTTTTTGAGAAATTTGTGAAGGTGTTTTTACCCAAAAAACATCTAGAATAATCAATTACAAATAATCTTTGCAAAAACCCAAAAAAATTTAAAAGGAGGGATCGAACCTACCACCTTATGATTAACATTCCATACGATCCGAAATTTTTTATATGATATTTATTGAAGGCGTTTTCGACCAGAAACGCCTTTAATAAGCCTGTGAAATTTTTTGGCGAAATTATTAAAGGCATTTCTTGTTGAAAATGCCTTCAATAATCGCATACATTTTTTTATGAGGGGGTTATTGAAGGCCTTGTCTGTAAAAAATGCCTTCAGTAATTCTCTATTAATTTTTTAATGAGATTATTTAAACCGTTTTTTGCCAAAAACACTTTTAGTATTCACTCAAATTTTTAAGATATGATTATTCAAGGCGTTTTAGTCGATAAAGGCCACTAATATCAAGTCTTTAGTGGTGTTTATAAGTAATAACGTCACTATTTGAATATTTAGTGACATTTTGATAATAAACGCCTTAAGTTTTATAAAAACACGGAAGCTAGCGACGTTTGTAAGTGAAATGTTACTACAAAACTGTCATTAATCTTCTATTTTCTTGTAGTGTTTAGTGAAGTTGAGTCAAATTATTTTGAAAAATGTTATTAAAAATTCTAAAATGATTTTCAACATTGAAAAATTTTCAAATGATAATTTTTATTATTAACTCTATTTTCTTTACTATGGTGAATCGAAAATGTTTTTAAAAATATGAATTATTTATTTTCTGAATCAAGCTAATTTACTTAACATGAGCCAAGCTTTTATCATTATCATCATATTTGTTTTTTCAAGAACCCAAAAGATTCGTTTGGCCCCCCTTTTTATTATTTAGCAATTTAAGTCACTTAACTTTAAAATACATTTAAAAAAAAAACCCTAATTGTTCTCTGCTTCTTCTCCCCAGCGTTGCTTCTCATCCATCTCACCCTAATAGCTTATATGGATTGCACGAAAAAATTGTGTTCCATTGCAACTTTTGCTTCCAAACAAAACAGCAATGCGATTCAAAAGTAGCCAATCATAAATTGGCTATTTTTGGTCTAGTTGATGATTGGTGAGTGAGATTTTTCATTTTTTTTTTTATCCTTTAAGTTTTATTGTTATGTCCAAAAAATCATTATAGATATTGTTGTATTTTTTTCTTTTTTATTTAAAAATTTTAAAATAAATTTGGTAATTTAATGTAATAAATACAATTTTTTATTTAATACAAGAATAAAGATTTTGAATTAATTTTATTATTTATTAATAAATTTTATGTAACAAATAAATTTTATAAATATTAAATAATTTAAAATTTTTATTATATATAACTTTTAATCCAATGTTTTTAATGATCAATTTTTTTTTCATTACAATTCCTCTCACCGCCATCGTTATTTTTGCATCTAAACATATATCTTACTATTGATTTTAATCTCATTGCAATAGTAATCAATCTTACCTTGATCATTATTTTCAATCTTATAGAAACTAATTTCACTGCTTATCCAAATATATTTTAAATGTATATTTGGATTGAAGTTAGCAAAGAAATGAAAAGGCAAATAAAGGTTTTTTAAGAAAAGAAAACTATCTTCATTCCCCTATTTGGATAGCTAAAATGAGTAATAGAAGGGAAAGTAATGGATTGATTACAAACTTTCTTTGGTTAAGTTGTGAAAAGGAAATTAGAGATAGGATATTATAAGCTAAAGGGTATAAAAAGTCCCTGAACTATAGTTAAAGAATCATTCAAGCCTTTTTTTTTTTTGTAATTAATAAATCTTACAAACATTTATTTACATTAAATTAAGCCTTTTATTTGGATGAAAAAGTAAACATCGTTAATTATTTTGTCAACAAAGATGAAATTCCATGTAACATCAATAAAATCGATAAAAATTTGTTGCATGATGTAATTAATATTTATAAAAATTAAATAAAATAAACTTCTTCTCTCTTTTCTTTTTTCTTTTTTCCTTTTTCTTATCTATGTTCTGTCTCTTTCTCTCTAAAATCTTTTTAAGGATTTAATTGACTATAATTCGAGAATTGATTGATTAAATTTTGTTATGTGACTAGATTTATTCCATTTAAGAGTTCAATTGAATTGAAATAGAAGATTAAGGGCTTCATTAATTACAATAAAATGTTAAGGGTTTAAATGATTATTGAATTATAATTCAAGGACATTTTTTATCCTTTAATCTATATTATATTACTCCAATTATACCCTTTCAAAATAAAATATTTTTTCTATCATATGAGTAATCTTGATTTTAACTATTTTAAATAATTTTAAAAGTTAATAAAAATAATTTCAATTAAAGAGAATATTATTAAAAATTTTTTGATAAAAAATGTACGTTTGGACTTATTTTTATACTACAATAATTTTTTTCAAAATTAATCTATACATGAGAAAATTAAAAACTTAAAATATTTATTATTAAGATAAAACTAATCATAAATTTGTTAAAGTATTAGCATTTTCCTACAGTTGTACATGTTTTTCTTTTAATTTTATTATTTACAATTTGTGAAATGATAACAAAATGAAAAAAAATTAATACCTAAGTATAAATTAAAATATATAGAATTTGAAGTTATTGACAAAAAAATAGTTGAGGAATGAGATGCAAAAGATTTAAAGACAACATCAATGGTTAAGCTTAAATATTATAATAGTATTTTTTAAAAATGATAAAATATAATAAGAAGATGGAAATTAGGATTAAGGGGTAAATGGATATTTTATAAAATTAGACAGGTATTTAATTGGTCATTGTAATATAAATAATGAATAAGGGTAAAATAATAATTTTATAAATTTTAACTAGATGTCACATGAAAAATCTTTATGGTAGTTTTTGGTATCTTTTGTAAGATCACTATGGTAATGTAGTTATCATAGTGATTTTATTACCAAGTTGATTTTAACATTTGTGACGTAAATTTTGGTTAATAATAATTAATTCTTAGGAATTAAAGATCATTGTGATTAGTATTATTAAAAATCAAACATTATTTTATTTAAAAACAAAAATAACCATAAATATTATAATAGTTGCAAAAATTAATAATTTTAAGGTTTTTTAAAGATAATAATTTGTAAAATATTAGTAATATTTATTTATTTTATAATAAAATATTATTAAATTATTAAATTAATAAATATATTTATTGACAAGTAAATTGATTTTTATAATATAAATTATGTAAAAACTATTTGAATTAAAAATAAAATCAATCTATTGAATTCATAATAAAAGAAAAAATTATATTATATATAAAATATTAAAAAAGGTAAACAAGTAATTAAATTATTTTAAATTTGTTACAATGAATATTAGTTTGAAAATATACAAATTTATAATATAAAATAATTACAATTTTAAGATATAGTAAGTTTTTTATTCATATATTAAATGAGTAAAATTGATTATGATTAATTTAATATCATTTCACTTTGATGATAAAAGTTTCTCACCTTTATGTAGGAACTAGATCATCCTGCAAGGTCATGATTTGATCATTTTTTATGATCCGAAATCATTGCCACTTAAAATTTCCAAATGCTTACTAAATACAGTGATCTAATCATCATATATAAATTATTATGATTTTTGAAGTGATTATCTCATACCAAATTCCACCTAAAAACTCTTTTAATATAAGGTAGTATAGATTTCTCTTCTTATTAAAACTCTATTACAATCCTTAAAAAAATCTTTGTTAGAATAAAGTTTTGAATTCTTAATTCTTAACAACTGTTTAGTACTTTTTTCACTTTCTACTCCTAAAAATACTAAATAGTAGTAGTGCCAAAACCTGAAAAAAACCTTGATTCGAATTCGTTTGTATTATAGAAAATGATTTTCAAAAAATAATTTCTGTATTCATAGGTGTTTGTTTGGCAAAAAACTAATTGATCAATAGAAAATAAAGCAAGTTTTCTAAAAATTATCTTACCTTTTTGAAAAAGAGAAGTCAATTTATGGAAAAAAACTATCTATGAATAGAACTACTTATAAATACATTTAAGTATAATTTTACTCAAATTGGACCTTATACATAATTTTTTTAAAGTTTAAACTTAATTTGACTTGACTCAAAATATTATTGTATTAATAAATAATATTTTTATTTAATTTTACTTAAAAAATTAAAAAATTAATATTAAAAGTCTTTCAATATTTTAATTTTAAATATTTTTATAGTTTTATTTAAGTAATACTTTGAACACAATATTTTAATCTTGAATTTGATTTGATTCAATTTAAAATATTATGACTCAACTTAAATATTATTATATTAATAAAAATATTTTATTTAATTTTAATTAAAATATTAAATTAAAATATTAACATTAAAAGTCTTTTGATATTTCAATTGTAAATATTTTTATTTTGTATATTATTAAATATAAATATTTTTAGTTTTTCAATAATAAATAGTATTATATTATTATTTAAATAATAAATAATAACATACATAATAATATTTTTATTATTTTAATAATTAATGTTAAATAATATAATAATACTATTTCTAATATGAATAATTTAATAATTTCCTATTATTTTTTAGTTTAAAATATATAATTTTATATTTTATTTATTAAGGTACTTATATTACTATTTTAATAATAAATATAAATAACAAAGATTTTTGTTATGATTTAATAATAGATACTTTCAATATAAAATATAAATATTTTAATAATAAATATTAATAATAAATATTTCTAGTTTAATATTAATAAAAATAATATTTTAAGAATAGTAATACTATTTTAAATATTTTAAAATATTACTATAAAAAATAATAAATTGTTTTATTTTAAGTGTTTTTATATTAATATAATATTTTAATATTAAATATTATTATTAAAATATAACTATTCTTAAATATTAATAATTTTAATAATAAATAATTTCAATATACTTTAAAAATAAATAATTTTTAATATTTTAATAATTATATTAATATTATTTAAAAAAATATATTTTTTAAAAAACAACCAAATGATAAAAATATTTTTTATTATCTCATCCAAAAAAATAAAAAATCTCTATTTTTTTTCAAAATATAAATATTTTTCAAAAAATATTTTTTAAAAATCAATTTTAACGAAATAAACGGGCCTAAAACGGGGAAATACTTCAAGAACTAAAGCAAATATAGACTTAATCAAAGGACAAAGATCACCTAAGAAAACAAAAGGACTAGGTCTCAGCTCGGAAATTTGTGGTTGCCTGTCATGTTCATGTGCTGTTCAAAGCGAACATGGTCGCTTTTGTTCTGTTGCTGCTATTGATGAATTAAATTTGTCGATTTCTTTTTCATTTGCGGCAAGCACAACTTAGATACATAGTCCATAAAGCTTTGTCTAATCATCTCGCAACTGTCAAAGTCATTCCAGATTTAGTCCATAAAGTTTTGTCTAATCATCTCGCAACTGTCAAATTTATTCAAGATTATTTAATGTGAAAATACTAATATCAAAGTTATTCGGTTACTGCAAATGACACCTTGATCTAGTGATAAAAAAATCATTAAATTATAAGCTTTTAAATTTAGATTTTATTGTGCGTGAACTTAATTGGTTAATTATATTATAATTTGTTAATTGATTAATTCAATAATTTTATCTTATCTTATATAAATATATAAAAGTTAAACCCATTGATAAAAAAGAGAATATTCCAATGTGAACTGTTTGTATTTTTTACGCATGGATGGGTTTAAAAATTATCATTTTTTTCTAATAAATACATTTTATTTATTTAAAATATTTTTTATTTGTTATAATAACTTCTTTATAAATTAAAAAATAATTAGTTAGACTAAATTAATTACACTAATTACATTTTAAATATCCAATATTTTTACCTTATATGAATAAACTACAATTAATTTAGTCAATAATACAAATTAAAAAAGAAACTATAAAAAACTAATTACTCATAAATATATTTTCATATCTTCTTATTACTTAAGAAAAATGAAATGAAATTTAATATAGTAAATAAGGAATGAAGAATGAGTCATTTAATGAGTTGACAATAATGATATCATTAAATTAAGAAAAATTTTGTTTTCTGTTTTAAAAGAGATAGCAGAGTAGGCAAGAATTCATAATTTGTAATTTTGAAGGTTAAACTATATTAATTTCATGTTGTTAGCCTTGAATTGATCTTTATTTTGAAATGATAAAATATTAAAGCTAAATAAACTTGATCAAGATTTTGAAAAAGATTTATTTAGTATATGTTCTTAAGTTTTATATTTTGGTACTAAATAAATAATATGATTTTCAAAGTTTAAACAAACCTTTCTTGGTGTCATATTTCTCAAACCAAATCTACCTTTAAAGATTATTTATTTGAGCTTAAATGAAAGTTCAATTGTTGTTTTTAAAGTGAACTTATTCATTTTGGACTTAATACAATTTTGATAATATTAGTTTTGGGAAATAGATTAACTTAGGAAAGTTGTTTTACAATAACAAAGTTTTCCAACATTGAACTTATTTTATTTTTCTGTATAAATTCACAAAGTTTTAATATTTTAATTTTATATGGTTGGAAAGCTCTTTGAGTCTACTTTCTAATTGATCAAACAAAATGAAAATCAAAATTTTTTAAGAAAAGATTTTGAATTTTTACTAGATACTCTGCAGTTGTCAGAAAAACTGCATAAGAGGTAACTTTAAAAATTCATTATAATTCGTACATAGTGAATTAAGTGATGAACTTTATATGGATAGAAAGCTCTTTAAGCCTAGTTTCTAAATCTTCAAACGGTTTGTAATTTGGATTTATATAACTTAAGATATGATCAAATTAGTAAGTAGAGTGCATAATAGAAGACTACCACCCAGCATAGACAGGATTGATCCCCTCTAGAAGGGATCGATTACTTTTTCATACAGAATGATCGTCTCCCTCAAATTTCTAGAAAAGGGATCTATCCCCCCACATAGGGGATTGATCACCTAGGTAAGAGATTAATCCCTCAATTAAAGGGATCGATCGGTTTTGAAACAGAAAGCACTCATTGCTCGAAAACAAGTAAAAGGGATCAATCCCCCCACATGGGGGATCAATAACCTAAAGAACAGATCGATCCCCTCAAGCAAGGGATTGATTGGGTAAGGCCATTTATGCATGATCTATGAGTGTTCTAAAGCTGACCCAATCGATCCCCTGAGACCCAGAACACTCCAATGGCTACTTTTGCATGATTCCAACGGGCATTTCTTCACTCCAAGCTTCTTCAATGGCTAGTTTCTCAATTTCTCTATAAATTGAGCACTCGAACACACTAAGAAGATTGATGAATCAAAAGAGCAAGAGCCAATAAGCCACATTTTCATTCTCTTAAAGAATCAAGAGTTTTTAGAGCTTCAAAGTCCATATCTTTGTATTTATTGTATCCAATTTTTGTTTGTTGTTCATTCATCATTTTCTTGTACTTAAACTTAGCAAACACTTAGCCTTAGAGTGGTTGTTCTAGTGTTTGTAAAATTACCTTTGATATACAATGGTGGAAGAGAACAAGAGGTAAGGTATCCTTTTGAGAGCTTTGTAGTGAGATTGGGTAAAATACTACAAAGGGTAAAGGTTTCTATCTTAAGCCTTAGAAAGAAAAAGATAGGTTGTATTTTCAATTCAAGAATAGTGGATTGAAGCTTTGGTGTGGACAACCAAGAAAAGATGACATAGGTGCCTTGTGGAGAAGGATCAAACTTCTATAAATCATTGTGTTTGATTTCTCTATCCTTATCTCCTTACAATTTATTGTTGTTTATATTTGATTTTAGATTCATTAATTGTTATTGTTTGCATTATATTTTCATCAAAAGTACTTATTGTTTTTATTTCCATTCAACTATATTGAAATCATTTGTTTGGGAAAATTTTGGAGAAATCCAATTCACCCCCTCTTGGATCACCATCTAACCTATAAAGCTAACAATTGGTATCAGAGCCAGGTTTCTTTTTTGTAAGTTTAACCACCTTGAGTAATGATCCTATGGCTCAATTTTGGTTCCAAGATGGTGAGAAAGTCCTCCAAGCTCTTATGATTGATAAATTTAAATTTTGTGAATGGGAAACGAGAATGAATATGTTCATAATGGGCCTAAGATTTTGGAGCTTGGTGAATGATAGAAAGAGGGCTTGAAACTCCTTCAAATGATGCAAACTACATGAGGCAAGTGATGGATGATGCCAAGGTCAAGTGCTTACTATATGGAGCTCTTGACTCTCATAAATTTAACTTGGTATCAAAGTGTCCAACCTCAAATAAGATATGGGAGAAGTTGGATGAAATACATGAAAGACAATAATCCAACCGAAATAAATCATGTCTCATGGCTCTTGAAGATCTGGAGGTAACCTCTAATTTTATTGATTCAAATTCATATGCTTTTGATGAATTGCAAGATGTTTATAATGAGTTATATGTTGAATGCGAATCAATGAAGAGGAAATACAAGAAAATGATTTCAAAGTTGAATGTAGAGAATGAGTTTTTAATGAATGCAAAAAATGCTTTGGAAAAAGAAAATAAAAAATTGAAAATAGATTTTGAAACCTCACAAATAGGTATGAAATTTTAAAAAAAGAAAATTTTGATTTGAAAAAGAAATTTGACGTTTTGATGAATGAAAAATAAGAATTTTTAGATAAGAGATTAAGTGCTAAAATGATTAAATGTAATTTTTTTAATTTTTATGGTCATACTATACATACTTATCCTATTAAAAGAAAAGTTCCATTTAGAATTAGGCAAGTATGGGTTCCTAAAGGAACAAGAGACTTGATAACTAACTCTCAAGGACCTAAAGCAATTTGGGTACCAAAAATCAAATAAGATTGTCTCTTGTAGGTGTACTAGAGCAAGAAGCTATAATGTGAGATTGAAGATTGAAACTCTAGACACACAACAGAGAGATGGGTAACCTCTAAACTTTATTTGAAAAGAATTTGAATTTAGTTACCTATTCTTGATGATTTTGGCATGATTGAAATGATTTTGTGATTTTCATACATATTGATTTGTGATTATTGAACATGCCTATATGACCATGATGTTTAAAATTGCTTAACTTGTTTATAATGCTTGGGTCTTGTGAAATTTTGTTAAAACTTGATTATTTTATTCTCAATTGTTTTAACTCTTGATTTGTGATTTTAAAAATTGATGATCACCTTGTGCTTAAGTGATATATATTGATTCTTTGTTCATCTATGTTTTTGGTCAAGATATGTGCTCATATGATGATTTGTTCAACTTGACCTTAATGCTTATGATTTGAAAATACTTAAATTTTTTATCTCTTGATTTTTAAAATATTTTTAAATATACTTGCTCTTGTGCCAAATTGATTCATTAATTTTGTAAAATATTTTGAAACTTGTGCTTAATTGACTTATCTTTTAGTTTGGGATTAAGTATTGATGAACTAATTGTGTTTAATGATAAATGTTGTTAGTTCATCTATTGTTCTTGTCAAATGTGTGCATATATGGTAAATATAATTTATCTTTACTTGACATGCTTGCAATATGACTTAAGTGAGTGATTTTCTTATAATGTTTATTTTTAGCTTAAGTCATTGTTGATTATGGCCTATAATTTGTGCAGACATATTTATGCTTTTGTGCTAAAATTTTCTTGAATATGTTTTTGATGATAAATATGTCTTCCTTGAGTTTTTAGTTTTCATATGGCCTAAAATTTATTTTGACATATTCTTTGATGAGTTCTTGAATATATATGAATATTGAATATGTCTATTTTGTGTTCATGAATGATCTAAAAGGTTTGATTTTTGCACATTACATGAGAATTTTTACTTTAGTGCCATTTTTGTGCTATTTGATGTTTAAATTAATATATGGCCTCTAGCTTAAGTATATATCTCCCTTGCAATTGGCAACTTATGCTTAGTGAATAAATTTTCTTTTGCCTATAATGGCTTAGAATATGGAATTGTTTTCTAACAATTGGTATAGTTTTGATCAATTGATTTTCTTGATACTTCTAATAAAAATCTTTTGTCAAGAAATTTTTCTAAGTCTATGCTAGGAGAACTTGAAATGAGCATGGATGAGCCTACATTTTTGGAATTTCAAGTATAGCAAGCAAAGCATGTCATTCTCATCGATCAAGCCCAAGTACATAAAAGACTAGCTCAAATGATGTGGATTAGAGGATTCAAAGCCTCACTCAACTACAATGAGCACAACAACATAGCTTGATAAGGATGGAGGTAATTATATTGAATCTATATTATGTGCCTATGATTTATAATGTTTAATGCATGATTTGATAAATGCTTGCTTTTATAGGTGCAAAAATGAGATATTGTGTTTGAATTTGTGAACACTTTGCACAAATTAATCACCAAGCTACTTGGATAAAATTTGTCTTAATATTTTTTTTAAAGCTTAGATTGATTAATTCACCTTCATTAATATTCATGCCTAGTTCTTGATTGCTTTGATTAATAGTTTTAATTGCATGAATATTCGTTTGAATATTTGGACATGGATATGAGTTAAATAGATTGATTTCTTTGAATATGTTCATTGATTGAGTCCATTGAGATAGCATGTACCATATTGTGTCTAAAGGTTTGCATTTTTTTTGGTATATTGCTATACATGTTTTGAAATGTTCTTGCATATGCTTATGTGATTTTGTTTGAAATAAATATATGTTTGATTACTTGTATATGCTTAGATTAAGTACATTATTATGCATTGAAATAATTTGGATTATAATTGAACAATTATGCTTTCATTATTTCTTTGCTATAGCGTATGTGCTCATCATGTTTGAAAAATCATGCTTATATAATTTTTGTTATGACATGATGATAATTGAACCTCATTGCTTATTAGTACTTATGATTTATTATATAAATATGAGCTTTTGGTTCTTGTTTGGATAAGACAGCTTATGAAAGATTATTACCATCATTTTATGCATGTATTGAATGCATCTTTCATATGCTTGAAATATGTGTGCTTTATGAAAGTTATTGAATAAAATTACCAATAATTGGTAACAATTGGTATCAAAATTGCTAAAGAATTTTTTTAACTTTTATAGACACTTGTTTCTATACCTATCCTTAATATAGATTGTACCTTTCATGCAAAATTATGTGTGCCTTATATTGATTAATTCTTATTTTAAAAATGATGAGAAATCTTATAATACAATTTTGCTTGATTTTTTTTTTTATGATAACAATTGGTATGCTTCTTGATGACATATCTTTAACAATTGGTATCCATAACAATTAGTATGAGCTTGTATGCATGTGCTTGAATTTATACTTAATTGTTATTGATGTTTTAGGTTTTAAGCACATCTTATGATAACATGATTTTATGAGTAGATTGCATATCATTCATTATCTTTTGCTCATAAATTTCATGTAATAAATTTGATGACTTCTGCTAAAATGCCAAATTTGGATAACTTATACTTTTGTGCTTGAATACATGCATATGAACTTCATTATGCATATTACACTTGATTGCATGCATTCAAAATACTCTTGATATTATTGGTATCAAGCATTTTGTCTTATGCCTTGAATTGATCTTTCTTTCTTTTGAAATGACAAAAAGGGGGACAGAGTTTAGAGATATTTCTCCTTGTATACTTATTGCAATTAATATAGAGTTTAAACATTTGGTATAAAGTGCATAAACAAAAAAGAGGACAACTATTTTATGAATATATTTGTTAATGATGCTTCTTTGTGTTTATTTGCTCATGCCTTTTTGCTATGACAAAAAGAGAGAAAAAATATCATATAGACAAATTTGCTTGTGCTTGACATGCATATGTTTGATTGTGCTTATTTCATATATTTGACTAGCATATGTTTATTAAGTTGTGTTGGATTAGGATGCATAAATTGAGTGGGAGTTTTGCCATTGGATTAGGATGCACAAATTGAAGGGGAGTTTTGCCATGCATTGATTAAGGGGGAGTTTTTCCAAAGTGTTTTTCAAAATCCTAAATGTTTCAAAGAAAGTTTTTCATCAAGCAAATTTATCTTTAAATTTTGTCATATCAAAAAGGGAGATTGTTAGTCTTGAATTGATCCTTATTTTGAAATAATAAAACATTAAAGCTAAATAAACTTGATCAAGATTTTGAAAAAGATTTATTTAGTACATGTTCTTAAGTTTTATATTTTGGTACTAAATAAATAATATGATTTTCATAGTTTAAAGAAACCTTTCTTGGTGTCATATTTCTCAAACCAAATCTACCTTTAAAGATTATTTATTTGAGCTTAAATGAAAGTCCAATTGTTGTTTTTAAAGTGAACTTATTCATTTTGCACTTAATACAATTTTGATAATATTAGTTTTGGAAAATAGATTAACTTAGGAAAGTTGTTTTACAATAACAAAGTTTTCCAACATTGAACTTATTTTATTTTTCTATATAAATTAACAAAGTTTTAATATTTGAATTTTATGGTTGGAAAGCTCTTTGAGTCTACTTTCTAATGGATCAAACAAAATGAAAATTAAAATTTTCTAAGAAAAGATTTTGAATTTTTACTAGATACTCTGCAGTTGTTAGAAAAACTGCGCAAGGGGTAACTTTGAAATTTTACTATAATTCGTACACAGTGAATCTTTATATGGATAGAAAGCTCTTTAAGTCTAGTTTCTAAATCTTCAAACGGTTTATAATTTGGATTTGTATAAGTTAAGATATGATTAAGTTAATAAGTAGAGCGCGGAACAGAAAACTACCACGTAGCATAGATAGGATCGATCCCCTCTAGAAGAGATCAATCACTTTTTCATATAGAATGATTGCCTCCCTCAAATTTTCATAAAAGGGATCGATCTCCCCACATAAGGGATCGATCACCTAGGCAAGGGATCGATCCCTCAATTAAAGGGATGATCGGTTCTGAAACAGAAAGCACTCATTGCTCAAAAACAAGCAAAAGGGATCGATCCCCCCACATAGGGACCGATCACCTAAAGAACAGATCGATCGCATCAAGCAAGGGATCGATCGGATAAGGCCATTTATGCATGATCTATGGGTGTTCTAAAACTGACCCAATCGATCCCTTAAGGGAGGGGATCGATCCCCTGAGACCCAGAACACTCCAACGGCTACTTTTGCATGATTACAATGGACATTTCTTCACTCTAAGCTTCCTCAACGGCTAGTTCCTCAATTTTTTTATAAATTGGGTACTCCAACACACTAAGAAGATTGATGAATCAAGAGAGTAAAGCCAATAAGTCACATTTTCATTTTCTAAAAAAATCAAGAGTTTTTAGAGCTTCAAAGTCCATATCTTTGTTTTATTGTATCCAATTTTTATTTGTTGTTCATTCATCATTTTTTTGTACTTAAACTTAGTAAACACTTAGCCTTAGAGAGGTTGTTCTATTGTTTTTAAAATTACCTTTGATATACAAGGGTAGAAGAGAACAAGAGGTGAGGTATCATCTTGAGAGCTTTGGAGTGAGATTGGTAAAATAGTACAAAGGATAGATGTTTCTATCTTAAGCCTCAAAAAAAAAAGATAGGTTGTATTTTCAATTCAAGAATAGTGGATTGAAGCCTTGGTGTAGACAACTAAGAAGAGAGGACGTAGGGTGCCTTGTGAAGAAGGACCGAACCTCTATAAATCATTGTGTTTGATTTCGCTATCCCTATCTCCTTACAATTTATTGTTGTTTATATTTGATTTTAGATTCATTAATTGTTATTGTTGGCATTATATTTTTATCAATAGTGCTTATTGTTTTAATTTTTATTTAACTATATTGAAATCATTTGTTTGGGAAGAATTTAGAGAAATCTAATTCACCCTCCTATTGGATCACCATCTAACCTATAAAGCTAACACATGTCTTTTTTATTACTTATTACATTAAACGGTTAATAATAGTAACTTTTTAATACATTTATGATAATATTTCTCAATAGTAATATAAATACAAATTTTTTTCAAAAAGAATACTAAGCAAATAGAATTTGACTATTTTTTAACTTTGTTTTACTACAATTTTATCTCTATTATCTTATAAAAAATTTATGTTGTAGTCTTGTTTGCTATTCTTCTGTAAGGTTATTGAGATTTTACTTATATTTTTTTATTTGTGCAATTATTAGGTTTTATTTTTAGAATGACAATTTTATCAACTATATATTTTAGTATATTTTTTTCCTTTTCTAATCTTATATAAATATATAAAATTTAAACCCTTTGATAAAAAAGAAAATAATCCAATATGGATAGTTTATATTTTTGACACATTTATGAGTTTAAAAATCTCCACGTGTTCTCTAATAAATGCATTTTATTTATTTAAAATATTTTTTATTTTTTATAATAACATTTTTGTTACTTAAAAAATAATTAGTTAGACTAAATCAATTACATTTATTGCATTTTAAATATCTATCGTTTTTACCTTATATGAATAAACTATATTTAATTTGGTTAATAATACAAATAAAAGAAAGAAACTATAAAAAGCTAAATACTCATGAATATATTTCCAGATCTTCTTATTACTTATGAAAAATGAAATAAAATTTAATATAGTAAATAAGAAAAGAAAAATGAGTCATTTAATGAGTTGACAATAATGATATTATTAAATTAGGAAGGATTTTATTTTCTTTTTTAAAAATAACAGTAGATTAGGCAGGAATTCAAAATTTGTAATTTTGAAGGAAAAACTTCATTAACTTCTTGTCTTTTATTATTTATTACATTAGACGATTAATTATAGTAACTTTTTAATACATTTATGATAATATTTCTTGATAATAATATAAATACAAATGTTTTTTCAAAAAAAATTTAAGCAAATAGAGTTTGACTATTCTCCAACTTTGTTTTATTACAGTTTTATCCCTATTATCTTATAAGAAATTTATTTTGTAGTTTTGCTTACTATTGTTTTGTAAGTGTATTGAGATTTTACTTTTTTTGTGTGCAATTGTTAGATTCTATTTTTAGAATAGCAATTTTATTAATTATATATTTTAGTATAGTTTTTTTCTTTTTTAATTTATAAGTTAAATGTGAATCTTTGTTATTTTCTATATATATATATGTGTGTGTGTTAAATGTGATGTTACTAAAGAATTCTTTTTGTTTTGCGAGGTATTAACTAGCATAGGCTTAATGATTTTTGGTTTATTTTAAAAAGTTACTTGATAAGATTATGTTGATTTGTAAACTTTTACAATCAGATGCCAAAAATGATTGATTAATTCGAATGCTATCATGCTGGGCAGCTATGTATTGGTTGAGAGCCAAATAATACGGATTTTCAAATATTATATTATAAGCCAACTCGACAAAAAATAATATAGTTGATTATGACCTAGCTAAATATGTTTTGGTTTCACTTGAAAATGAAAAAAAAATTATTTTCTAAGTTCTCAGTGAATGAAGTTTTGGACGATGTAAGATGTATTAGTTTGTAATTTTTAAAAATCTTATAAAAATTGGAACAAATTCATCAATTTTGTGAAATTGATTACTTATTTCATTTAACAAGTCCTAAAATGTTAGAAATACTAAAACTATAATTCAAACTCTTATACTCCATTTCCTATATTATTCTATATTTCTTTTCTAGATAGATATTCTTTATTGAATTTCATTTTAGATAGAGAGATATTTCAAGATATATGTCACCAATTCATAACAAAAACATACACAATGTTGAAATAAAAATGCCAATGGTTTGATTTTAATGTAAATTGAACTCTTTCATAATATAAGATATATATATATATATTAATACAACTCTTTTATCCAATAAAAAAAATATACGTACAATCAAGTTTTAAATTTAATATATTAATATTACAAATTTTTCCTACAATTAATACCAAATTTTATTTTGAAATTGATATTTTTTAAACATGTAATTTTATCTAATTATTATTTTATTGTCACCTTAAAATTAGGTAAATATATATGGTATTAGATTTAAAGTGACAATTACATCTTAAATATTCAACACAGATTTACAACTTTGAAAGGAGCAAGAGATTTTAATTATTATAAGTAATTTGAATTGTTATTTTTGTCCATATCTTTAGAGAAGCAAAATAGCAAACTATATTACCGATTCTTTACAAAGATGGGAGTAAAAAACAAAATTATTTTATCTCCGCTGGTAGTAAACTCCAACGGGTTAGGTTTTGTGTATTATTTTTTTGAGAAATTAGATTGTGTGTATTAATAAGTGTTGTTACAATTTTTTTTCTATTTATGCATTGGAGCCTTCTCTGGTGTGATTTTTAAGTTTTGTAATATTTTGATTTTATGAATGAAATTATCTTTTTGAATGAGAAAAAAATTTATATCACACTTTTTTTTTTGTTTTGTACTTTTTGAGGTTTATTTTAATAATCAAATTAAGGTTATTTATTAAATTGTAAATAAAATGATGATAAAAAAATTTTATTGTGACTTAAGTTTTTTTATCAACTATTATCAATATTTTTGTTATCATGAAAATAAATTTTAAATTATCCTCTAAAATTGTAATTATATTAAATTTTGAAATAATATTATATTATATAAATTATTATAGATACACTTGCCTCGTACATAACACAAATATAAAACTTTAAATGTTCAAATAAGTAATATTGACAATTAAATTTTTGAATTGAAAAAGTAGTAATTTTCTTGACCTTAAAATTTTGAAATTACATAATATTCTTAAATATTTAGTAGAAATCAAAACTTGGCTTTTCAACGTTGTAGAAGGAAAAAAGTGGGTAAGTTAAATATAGCCATGTATTTATTATGCGACCTTTCAATTTTTTACTCATAGAATTATTTTAAAACTAATAATGTTATATATAACAAAAATTATAGTTGTTTGCTTATCCGTATATATTATGAGCTTAAAACTAGTATGAATATATAAAAGCCAAAGTCTCTAACAAAAAGAAAATAATCTGATGTAAATAACATACATTTTTGACATATGGGTAACCTAAAAAATTGACATGTGTTTAGAATTAATTATACATTTTAAATTTTAAATTTAAGATATTTAATGGTAAAAGAATTTAATTTCAAATATGTTATTTCCATTATTATAAAACACATTCAATGATTCTTTTTAACACTTATAGAAATAATGTTATTTACTTTTGAATAATTAATTGGCTAAAATAAATTAAGAATCAAATCAAGAATAATAGTATTTTAAATTAAGAGTAATTCATGTTGCTAATTAGAATAATTAAGTATAAAGTGTGTTCAATGTGCTTGAGAGAAATGAAAAGAAAGATTTTTTAAAATAATGCAATAATGATAATAAAATTAATTTGATTTGATATACTAAAATTGATTTTAATTGATTTGATCACCTATTGATTTGAGCATAATTTACTACTAATAAAAAGTTTTTAAAATATAATGAAACGTAGACTTTTCAAAATAAAAGGTAAAAACATGCTGATAATTAAATAATTCATTATAATTTATTTGCTTAAATTATTCCAAACTTTACAAGAGCTTCCTTATTATAAATAGAAAATCATCTTATATGAAGATTGTTTAGAGGTTTACCAAAACCCTCAAAATGCATTTGTTTTAGTTATGATTAGGTAAATTTCTATTAAAAAAATTCCATTAAATCTTTTACATAGCAACTAATGATTTTTATTTTTAGTTTGATTTAGTTTTTCAATCACCATTAATAATAAAAGTCTATTGTTTTTAGTTTAGGTATTGTTTCTCTATTGTTTACATTTTTCAACCAATAAATATTTTTATTTTATCATATTTGATATTACTTCTCTTTTGTTCATTTTTTATGCATATTCAATTAAACTCCATTTATAATTTATTCATTCTTAATGATCTTAAGTCATTTACTCTTTTATTGGCTTGAATTTCATACTAGCAGAAATCTCTCTTTGATTTCAAAATATTATATCTAAAATTTTTATAATACAACAAAATAAAAAACTCACATTCCATGAAACGGGAAGAAAACATAATTTTTTTTTTTTACTTTTACTTTACGATTTTACCTTCCTTTTATAGTTTTTTGAATATCATGTTTATTTACGATTAATATATGCAATTTTATTCTATTATATATATTTTATTTAATTTGCTTAACATTAATCAACAGCAAAATTTTATTGGTATAACAGCATAATTTTTAAATTAAGATGTTAATTGCTTTCACTTATGCCATGTATAGATGCCTTGTAAACAATTTTGTCATGATCAACTATTTGGTCATGGTTAATTCTAATGCTATTGAATAAAAGAATTAAATAAGAAATATGTGGTTTGTTTAATGTGTATTTTCTAATATATGCATCATTTTTTGATGATTTAAAATTTTGAAAATAATAACATAGACAAATTTTGCTATTTAATATCCAACATGATATATAATAAAAAATTAAATAAATTTTATTGTTAATGAAAATTATTAGAAGATAGAAATAGGTCTTTATTTTTAATTTGATAATATATAATGAGATAAGTTATACAAGTTTAAGGTAAGTGATATATTTATTTTTACTAAATAATTCAAAAACATTGATTCAATATAATTTTATATTCAACATTTTATCATGCACTTTTTTTTTACAATATTTGCATTCTAAATTTTTTATTTCAATTCATATAATTGTACATGCTAAAAATATATTGTCAAATAGGTGTCAAACATTTCCTTTTTCTTAAACAGTTAAATTCTATTTATAAATTTGTTAAATTTTGGTGTTATAATTTCTCCCAAAATATCACTAAAAAATTGTATTCGAAAAATATTTTGAAAATTTTTTCCAATTTTGAAGAAAACAATTAAACCTTAAAACAAATAATTGATTTTTATTTCTAATGATTTTTTTTAATTAGGTTAATCAAATACTAATTTTGATTGAGAGTTTACTAATCAAATAAATATGGTATTGGTTTTAATAAATAATAATTGTTTCTCTTTAATTTCTTTTGAAAATTTATGTGTTGTATTTTTAGAGATAAAAAGTAAGATAATTCAATTGTATCTATTAACTTATAAATTTATGTTAAAGATGAGATAAGTTTAAATTACTAATTTATAAATACCAATAGGTTATTTTAAATATACCAATAAATATATATATATATATATCACTCATATTACAAAATGAGATTTCTAACATTATATATTTTATATATTATTATGAAAATACGATTTCTTATCAAAATTTTTAAGTATAATATATTATTTTTTAAAATAAAAATTTATTTTTAAATAAATAATTCTTTACTTTTTAAATAGTTATGTAAAAAAATATAATTGATTTGACTGTTCATGCATAACATGAGTTTAAAATTAACTATAAATTAAATATGATGTAATAATTAATTATTTAATTAATTACATGAGTTTAACACGTGAATTTGATTGTAAAAAAAAAAAAAAATTAATTAGTTGCTTTTGACAAGTTTCTTCTGACCAAGTCATCCTGCCCCATTGTACGTGCACCAATTGCCTACATATGTAATTCCAAAACGCTTATTAGATCCATAGTTTGACACGCAACAAGCCAACAATGAACATTCAAATTTTGCTAGCCCTTCCAATTTCTTCTGTTATTGGCGCAGATAAAAATAAAATATACGTTTCAAAGTGGTCTGCGATCATCTGACTCTGATAAGCTAGGAACAACTGATAATCGGGATTTTCGCCAAAATGAAACTGATCCAGAAGTGATTTGAAAACATAACCTTCAACACATAATATACGCAAAGATCAGAGAACTCGGGACTCAAGCTACCTGGGTTACATGTGTCATTTTAGCCTAATCAGGTAACATGTTTCGTGAGAAATAAAATTGACAACTAAATCCTCAAAATTTCCATTGATAACAAGTATCAAATGCCATGCCCTAAATTCAAGGCATAGAAAGAATACAAGCGATGAACATGAGAGAAATTTCTGTGATCGATTGAAATTTGAAATAGCTACATACATGCCTGCCCTTCTTCTCCTCCAGTTCTTTTTTTTTTCCTCATTCTCAACTGCTTCCGCAGTACCAGTAAAATGAGTAGTCATCTATCCATAAAATGGATAAACACAAAATCAGTCTATTGTTAGCAAAGCTGAGCATTATTGGTAGCGAATGCTGTGACATTCATTAGGTACCGACCACCACCATAGGAGTCATGGTACAGGTGAAAGGAAACATGTATAGTTAATCAACGCAGTTAGATTAGTTACCTCAGCAAATGCAGAGGTCCGCAACTAGTTGGTGAAGCTCTACTGGAGGCTCTCACCACTGCGTTCAAACCAACAGTAGGTAGGACTTCATTGCAATATCAAACACTAAGCATAGTAACAGTGAGAAGAAGCTAACATAAGAAAATTTTATTCATCGCATACTGGATACAATAATATAATAATATATCTGTCTTCAAAGAATTAAGTCAGACTCATTCGGTTAATCTCAAACCTGAAACATCTTCATCATCACACTCTTCTTGTCCTACTCCTTGCAGCTGATCCATATTAAAAAGTTTTGGCAGGTTCGTTCCCAACAATTAATGCAGGAAATTTCATTCCCGCCAGAAGAACTCCTGGCATGGATCGGCAGGGCGTAAGCTCTACATGACGGGCTCTGGCAGTTGATGCTCGTCTTTGAGAAATATTGATCCTTTTTTTCCCAATGATTGTTGACGAATCTTTTAGCTGCATAGTTTAACAGTGCAGGCCACAGCCTGTGCCCAGAATTTGAGCCTTGCTTTAACATCTTCTGGATGGTCACCTGTATGCACAAGAAAGGCACTGAAGGTTAAAACCCGTTTTCTATTTCGGTCCTAAAAGAAGTTATCTAGATTCTAGACACGGTTTGCAGGGACTAGATGCACGAAATTTGCGAGTATCAGAACAATTTGCATCAAGTTCGTACTTTTTCTGAAAAGACACATATAAACCTTCAGCAGATGTCAAAAAATCACTGTCACGGATTTCACAAAATCAGTGCAACTCAACCGTGATTGCCTTTGCGTAGACACCGAGTTATGATTTGAGTAAGGAACTCGAAGCAAAAAATCCCTATGTAGTCCCCCGTAAAATATGAAAAATCCAACACCAAATATCCATTTCATCTAGCACAAAGCATGCCATAACTCACTCTTGAACCAAAAAACTGACTTCAAAAGATGGGGAAAAAAGCAAGAAAACCCAGCTCATCATCATCCCAATAAAAACGAGCACAACAAGATCTGATGGCAAATGGAATGAAACATATGGAAAAATAAAATAATAAAAATATAGTATTAAAAAGAAATGACTGACCAGGACTAGAGATCTTCCAATTGGCGACGGGGCTGGAGATGGGTTCGGCGGTGGTGGTGTCTGGAGATGTGTCAGGAGACTTGTGGTGTTGATCACCCAAGTACTTCTGAGACATAGAGTAACATAGCTCAAGTGCAGGTAAGGTGTTGCAAAGCTCAGGAATTTCCTCGTAGCTGAATCCAAACCCCAGATCTAAACACCCTTTAAGTTCGTCGAGATCTTCATCAGTCAAGCTCTTTGTCCTCTTCAACTCATCCTCCTTATCCAGCACCTCCACGTACCCCTCTAGCAACACCTGATTCTTCTTCTTGTTGTTTCTAATCTTATCTTGGTTGTTGTTATTGTTGTCGTCGTGTTCTCGATTGATCTTTGTGAAATCTTGACGTTCTCGATGGAAGGCATCCGCGGTTGTCGTTGTTGTTTCGTGTTGTTGGGAGTGATAGATTGAGTTTCTGATGGAAACCCATGATTCTGTTTGAGATGAAAATCCTACCATGTTGTTACAGTTCTACAATAATTTTCAGAGTGTTTATTTGTTTGTTGTGTTATGGGCCTATAGCTTACCACAACTCCTAGGTCTATACACAACTCTTGGCGCCGCTTATAAAGCTGTGCTGTCTCCAACCTAGATTTACTTTTTCTCTTTTTAATTTTATTTATTTATTTATTTTTAATTACTACGAGACTACGACCAGAAGAAGAAAAGAACATCATATGTAACCAAAAAAAAAAAAAAAAGAACATCATAGGATTAATTAATAATATAATACGATGGTATAAATGGATCCATGTATGTCTGTATATTGGATGATTGTTGATAATGGTTATAATTTATTTATGAGTGTATATTTGATATAGTGTATAATTTTTATATATTATTAATAAATTAAATAATAATAATTTATTAATGAATAAATATTAATTTTTAAAATAATTATATATAAATTAAAATAATTTACTCTTAAAATATTATCATTTAATTTATTTTATTAATAAATTTTTATATTTTATTCATTGATCATATAAAAAATTTATTTACTGTATTAAATATATATTCTTTATTTATTATTATAAACATGAAAGATGATGCGGTGTAAAACGGGATTACGTGTGTGGTGACAGTTGTAGGGGGTGGTATAGCAGAGAAGAAAGTGACAGAATAAGAGCGTGACACGTAGTGAACCGAAGAAACGACAAAGCCAGTAAAGTGGAGGCGGCCCTACCATGTGCGTTCATAACTTCTCAATCTTGTTGTAACGTGGAATGTTTTTATGTCAACAACGCCACACATTTCACATTTCCTATATATTTCAAATTTTCATTCACTTGTTGCAACAAATTTGGTGGTATGGTATGATTTCATCCAAATTCATTCAAATTGTTGTTATACTAGTAAATAATATTAGTAGGTATTTCTCTTTTGATGCCTTCAAATTTGTAATAGCTGCTAATCATTATACAAATTAATTCCTTTTTAAGTTAATATTAATGAGGCATATAGTAATTAATAAAATAAAAACAAAAACATTTTAAAAGTAAAAAAAAAATAGTGCTATGTGCACTCATTTATATATTTATTTTTTATAATTTAAGTAAAAAGTATTAAATTTTTTATGAATTATTGTGAAATTTTAAAAATTTATAAATTATATATGTGGGAAATAAATATATTAGATTATGTAAATAATTAAAAAGAAAAACAAATATGTAAATGGGCACGTTTATTTGATGAGGGCACGTTTATGCAAAGGAATCCGGCTAAAATTGCTTTTTCTCAGATAAAAGGGAAATGTTCTCTGATGTGCGGACTGCGTATGGAGATCAAACCCCAAGGAAGACATACAGAACCAACCAACCCACCCCAAAATACTACAAAAAGAAAAAAAAAACCTTTTTATTTTTTATTTTTTTTGGTTTTGATGGATAGTTAATTAAAAGAAAACAAAAATTTTTTTTTTCAAGTAAGTTACCAGTTTTGACTGATTAGGAGACATGAAATATGAGACGTTTGTCTTGGTGTCAAGAATGTCTATATATAACCCAACCAAAATAAAAATAAAGGCTGAAGATGATGCTTTAAAAATCAAGCACTAGGTGTCTAATTAGAGGTCGCTTGCCAATTTCACTAATAGTAAAAACGTTGAACTAATAATAATATTATTATAAATATAATAATTATCCAAGATATACACCACATGCAGCTTTTAATTACTTATCATCCATATCAATCAATGATAAGTTTTAATATTAGCAAATATTATATAAATTCATTTATCTATCTATTTATCTAGTGTCATATAATTATTTTTAAAAATTTTGAATCATAGGCTAATTAAACATTAAAATTTTTCATTAACACTAGTGTTTGATTGGTTTCAATTTCAATGAAGGGTAACATGATCAGATATGCTAACCCTTCCAGAAATAATCAAATCGCAACACTATATCTATATTTGCCACTACTTTAGGTAAACAAAAAAATTCAAAGAAGCTTAAAGAACCAAAAATAAAAGGAATGATAAGGCATTTTTGAGTTGATGTTCAAAGAGAACATCAACTTTTTTTTTTTCTTTTTTTGAATTGTGAGGATGGGGGATGGGTTGACTCGAAACTGAGCCTTACATGTTTCTTTTAAGGCTCCTTAACAACTCGACCAGGTCACCAGAAACAGACTACCAACTTGTCTAGTTAGGTGGGTTCACCAAATCTTTACAGTCCAGAACAATACATTATGCCACTGAACTATATATATATATATATATTAAGATTAATTAGTTTGTCCTATTGATTATTTTATATCGATACGATGCTTAATTTGTACTGTATTACTCGCTACTATATTACAAGTATGTGAATAGTCAACCAAACCGTTCATTATTTTATCGTCCATCAGTTTAATAACTTGTCAGTTGCCCCATAAATCTTGATAGAAGCAAAATTAAGCTGGGATCAACTTAATTTGCATTATGTCTTTTACATAAAAGATCAAGGTTTAAGAAAAATTAAAAAAAATTTACAAATATTAAGATCAAACTCTAATTTTACTAAAAACCACCAAAGGTGAGTCTCCATGTTCTTAATTTGCATTATATTATTTATTTATTATTATTATTATTATTATTATTATTATAATAACGTTAATAGTAGGGAGCAGTTGTAGGGTAAGCTCCCAATTTGGTGAGCTTCCCATAAGGTTTTGACCAGTTACAAATCAATAGTCATCAGTTTTTATGTAACGATAAAAGGAGAATATTGATATAACATTAAGTGAAAATATAATTTGGTGTTATCTAATTAATATATTGTGTAATTATAATTATTTGTTAGAAAATTACATATAGTGCTATAATAGATAACATTGTAAAGATAATAAAAATTGTAATTTCATAATAAATAATTGTAAAAGATAAAAAATAATTTTACTAATTTGTAGTAAATAAAGTAAAAAATTATAAGTGACAACAAAAGTAGTAATACTATTTTCTTATCATTCAAAAGATAAACTAAATTACGAGATAGATTATCCAAGTAAGTGAGAAATTTAGTAGTCAAATAAGAATAACATATAATTCAAGAAAAATATAAAATGAAAATTATATTATTATATATTTTATCTCTTATTCAAAAACATGATATCAAAGTATCTAAGAAATTTAGTATTCTAGTAAGAATAACCAATACTTCAAAAAAATATAAATAAAAGTTACATAATTTTTTTATTACCTATTCAAAAAGCAAACAAAATTATATGTGGTCAAAAGTATTTAAAAATTTTAATTATCAAATATTAAAAAATGTAAAATGAAAATTAGCGTCTACCCTTTTGTGGGTCCCAGCTCACCCTTATCCAGGTCGACGTATGTGAGAAAGCATTAATGTTGATGATATGGCATGACAAATATCTTCATTCCATTCACGCCGCGTAGAAAGCGGTGATTGGGACAATGACAGGCCAACGACCCACGTGGCCTGTCTCTCTCACTCAATAATTCCTCCTTGCTTTGCTTGATCTGTCTGCCTGCACTTAAGAATGATTAATCCTCTCTTCGTGTATAAAATATTAATAATTTATATATTATATTATATTATATTTTATAAAAATTTGTGTTATAATTAATATTAATATAAAAATATAGTTTTTTAATTTTATTAAAATTATAAATTATTTTTTATTAAAGTTTTAAATTATATTATTTTTATATATTTTAAATTATTTTTATTTCAAATCATCTTGTCATACTTTAAATTTTTATGTTTATTCATGCATAATAAATCATTAATTAATAAAATGGGCGTAGGTTTTTTTACAATAATCTAAAAATAAAAAATAGGTGAAATCCTTTTATGTATTAGTATTTGCAACTATCACTAATGTATTGCTATGTTAATATTCATTGATGTGAAATCATGGTATTGCTCTATATGCCCAAAGACATTGCACCATTCCATCATAGTCCTTGTAATGTTCCTCCAATTTCAGTACATTATAATAATTATTATGAACCTGTATGTTTATGATGCACATGGTGGTCCACATGACCATCCCATTTAAGCGCTGCCACTTGGCCCCAAAATGTTAATAATAATAATAATAATAATAATAATAATAAATAAATAAATAAATAATAAATAAATAAATAATCTCACTTGCTTTTACTTTTATATAACTACTGAACAAAACTTTCTGAAAAAAAAAAAAAAAGCACCTTTTCCTTTGGTTTCTTTATGCCATGCTATGATTATTATTATTTTTTTGTTTCAAAAAGCTATGATTGGTATAGTAAATTATTGGGAGGTTTTTGATTCCATGCTCTTTCTTTTTGGGGTTTTTGTTATAGTACTCTTAGTCTCACATCCTATTTAATAAGCAGTGTAGAAAATAATATTATTATGTATGCATATTCTTAGAAGAGATGTAACCACTACTAATTTAACTAGTACTTTTCATTTTTATATATAGAATGTAATGCAGGAGAATCTCTTGTTCATGTCATTGCTAATCAATAAATGAAGAAGCGGTTCAAAACTAAGATTTGATGTAGATTTGGTTTTTCACTCGCTCTTTCATTTTTATTATTTTATAAATTATAATATAGAATAAAATTAATTTATATACTGTAAAAGTAAATATATTTTATATATTTTTTTAATTTTTAATTTTAATAAATTTAAAAAATAAGAGAGACAAATAAAAATAAAAAATAATTTAATTTCATCTTTTGAATCAATTAAAATCAATGATTAAAAAAATGTAAATTTAAAAAAGTTTTACTCCATACGAATTGATCCTTTCTCTTATATATATAAACTAATTTTTTTTCTCTTAATTTCTTCTTGTTTTAAGTAATTTCTTCCAAAAATTATATTCTAAAATTTTGCTTTTAAGGAATATTGCAAAAGCACAAACAAGAAACGAAATGAATGATGCATTATCAGAAAATCATCTTAAAAGATTTATATCATCCATAGATATATCGATCACTTGAACAAACTTCAACTTCCCATGTACAATCCATGCTACATTTAATTACTGTGATTTTGATTCTACCTTCATTAATTTGTTGTTTAATGCCTTAAATGGCAAACCAAAAGCCACCATCATCTTAATTGAGACTGCTTGCAAAAATCAAGTGTTAATCCAATTTATTTTTTTTCTTCCTTCAAAAACAATATTTGTGTTCTAAATCATGCATATATATACATCTTGAAGGCAATTTTCATAATGCTTTAGCCCTAGGCATAAATTTAATACCTATCACCATCTCAAGTCTCAATCCATTTCCTTGTAAACTGCGTTCTATATTCCCTGACTATTTTTCTTTTTTTTTTTTTTTGGGGGGGGGGGGGGGGTTTCTATATAGTACTAACAAGATTTTATATTTTGATACCATCTTAATCATCATTTTCTAAGTCTTACTTCAGTTATTAAATAATCACAAATTAATCACTTTTCTTTCTTAAAAAATTGTGATTTAGTCAATAACCATCAATATATATAGTACTAATATAATAGGGGTGTCCATTATGCATTCTTACTTGGAGCCGCATATGAATATTGAAATCGTAGACTTGGAGTTGGATGGTGCTCTACTATACTAAAATTAGTAGTAATGAACATCATTGACATCCATTTTCTTGGAATGCGTTAGCAATATGGTTGGTTTAGGGTACGACTTGGATGATTAGTTTGAAGATTCGGTGAAAGGACAATGACTTCTCTTTTGTTTTGTAATACTACTATAATTTTCTTCCTTGTAAGACTACTTTTCTGCGATACTATAAATATAGTAGTATTAATTAAATAGGAAAGCCTTGGAACATTTTCTTGACCCCAATGCAGTTCTTGAGCAGTTTTCTTTGGTGCACGCTATTCCAGGATCACGATTGTCAAGTTATTTGGTCAGCTGTAATTGCTAATGGACAGTTTTTCCATAATTTCTGCTTATAGATTAATTGTGGACATTATCTCGTCTGACTTTAGTTGAAATAAAATTTGGAAGATGGATGTGCCTTCTCGATTTAAACATATTTTTTTGTTGGTTAGTGGTTCATAATAGATTGTTAACAAAGGATGCTTGCTACAACAGGAATTTTACTTCTTCTGCTTGGCGTCTTAGTTGTGATGGCGAGATTTAGAGATTCTTCTTACTCTAGGAAAATTTGGACTTGGTGGTTTAATGGTGTTGATCTGGACTATTTTTGTTGTCGTTAAAATCCGTGGGAAAAATGATTTCGTTGAAGATTCTATAGCTTGGTCTATCTGTTTAATTTGGATTTGTTTGCTGGTAAATTTGGAAACCAAGGAACAAATGAGTTATTGAAAGGGACTTCGTGTGGCCTCCTAATGTGATTTATTTGATTCTTTCTGCTATCCTAGAATATGTGCAGTATCTTGTACTCAATAATTTCTTTGGGTTTGAGAAGGTGAATGTTGACGATGGAGCACAATCGAATTCAGGCAATTTGGCTATTGATGGTTTATGTCCTCCTAAGAGCTCCCTAACCACTAGGACAAGGAGCTAAAGTCCACATATTCATATTTGATACTAAGCAAGCAAAGCCCCAACAACACTTGTTGACCTTACCTCCTTTGTGCACGCAGGTAAATCATGTATGAACTGATTTAATAGCTCCACGACCACAAGATTTGTATCAGATGTGAACTGATATATTTACATCTCAAAAAGATGCTTGTATCAGTGACATCAGACTCTCACAGTTGCTGTTGCGCGCTCACCAAAACATAACCGATTTAGTTTTCAGGGCAAACAGTTTTTGTATTTTGAACAAGTGATTGCTGCTCTGCTGGCATTTAATTGTCTTGTTGGTCGGTCCATGTGAATGCCTAGTAGCATGATTTCAAGATGGGGAAGGAAGAAATAAGACTTGCTCATTCACATTATAATTGTTGATCACATGGCAGCAGCATTCATGTCGGATCCGTCTTCATATTCCAATTCTGAGTTCTGACGGGGTCTCAGCTACCTTAGGCTTTAAGGTTTATGCTGTTGTTTCAAGCATCCTCACTCGGAATGAGGGAATAAATTGTTCTAAAGGGTGTAACAGACATCTTATTAGTGTTTTCTATTTATTTATTTATTTTTTAAATCTCCAATATAGCAGTACTAGATAGTCGATACCTGATATACGTTTTCACACTCATTTTAAAATAAAACTGTTCTGAGGACACCAAGTTAAAAATGCTATGCTCTAAATTCGCATTGCTGCTTCAATTGCCTTATTAGACACGATGGCATCAAGCATTTCAATTTCCAACAAAGGATTTCAATGATCATAACAGGAAGCAAGTACACACATGGCAATCTGCCTTTGATGAGGAACATCTTTAAGAACTAAGATACCCCTTAAGACACTTTTGTGATAGATATTCCACCATTATATACACTTCTAGTGATTACAAGCTCATGAACATTCACAAGGTCTTGACCAGGGAATAAAATAGTGGTGTAGCAGAATAGTGGCTGCGATTTTGCGGTAGCACCAATCCCAAACACCGCTATCAAGAAAAAAATGTTGTAAAATTAAAACATATTTAAAACAATGCGTCATGGTTAACGGTCCGTTATTTTTGCTATCCTTATTATCCATCACCAATTCAAGTTAAAAAAAAAAAAAAAACCAAAATTTCAAAGCAATCAAAAAGCAAAGAATAAGAATATAACAAGACTCCAAAAAAAAAAAAAAACTGAAGTCCCAATCTCAATCTCAAATTCAATCTCAAATAGAAAGTCAGAAACAGTTTAATTATCAAACATTCAAAGTTCAAATTTTCAATTAGCAACCCTAGAGCCCTAATTCACTCAATTAATAAAATACTCGAATTCAGGTCAAGCTCAATCATCAATCAAGATCAAAGAACAAGTAATTGAGGGTAAAAGTAAGTTAAATTACCTTTTTATTTTTTGCAAAATTTCTATCGACCTTTATGAGAAAAAGAGACGGGGTCGAGGCTAGAGACAGTGGTAATGGTAGTTGAAAAAGAAGAAAATGATGAAAACTTTATTGTAATGACTTGTGTATTACAATGAGGCTTAAAGCTTATTTATACAGAGGTAAAATATTACAAAATAAAACATACAATAAATAGAAATAATGATTAAATTAATTCCTATAATTAGCTAAATTAATATATAATATTCTCTAAATCAATATGAAATCATTCTAGAATATTACTGAAATATTACTAGAATAATATCATCAATCTAGAATATTACTAGAATATTACTAGACTATTATTGATACTTCTCACAAACTCAAGATGGTAATGTAGAAGCCAATTTGAGTTTGGAAATTTGGACAAAAAATTGACCAAGTGGATGTGATTTGGTGAAGATATATGCTTTTTTATCAACACTAATAATAAGAACAAGTCGAAGAGTTTAAGCAAGCAGATGGTGATGAATGAAGTGACAGTCAATTTTAATATGTTTAGTATGCTCATGAAAAATATCATTGTGAGCTATTTGAATGGCACTTTGATTATCACAAAATATTGGAGTACTAGAGTGATGAGAAACACCTATATCCTGAAGTAGCTTTCGTAACCATAGATGTTCTGATGTGGCATTTGCAAGAGCTTGATACTTAGCTTTAGTGTTAAAGCAGGGCACCACAGTGTGTTTTTTACTTCGACAAGAAATAAGAGAAAAACCGAGAAAAAAATAGTAGCTTGTGGTAGAACGACGTTTAGCAGGATATCCTGTTTAATCAGCATCACAATAACAATGCAAGTCCAAAGAGAAGCTATAGGAAAAATGCAAACCATGAAATATAGTACCCTTGACATATTGTAGAATCTAAAGAATCGCAACAAAATGAGTAGATCGAGGAGCTAATAGAAATTGACTAACCAGATGAATAACATAGGCAATGTCTGGACAAGTAATTGTCAATTTTACGAGACTACCCACTAAAATTCGATACAAAGAAGGGTATAAAAGTGATGTACCATTAGAAGGAGAAAGTTTCAAATTTTGTTCAAGTGGTGATGATGTAATTTTGCTATCAGTTAAACCTGCTTGAGCAATAAAATCAAAAGCACACTTTATTTGAGACAAATGTAAGCCAATAGAATCACTAGTGACTTCAAGGCCTAAAAATAACTCAAAGAACTAAGATTTTTCGTCTCAAACTTAGAATGAAGAAAAGTTTTAAGATCTTGAATACCATTTGTGTCATTACCCATAATGATTATGTCATCCACATAAAGTAAGAAAATAGTAGTACCATTTTTAGTAGTTCAAGTAAAAAGGATAGAATCATGATTATTAGATGTAAAATCAAGTTTTGCAATAGTGGTACTAAACTTTGAGAACCAAGCTCTAGAGCCTTACTTAAGACCATATAAAGCACGTTGAAGATGACAAACTATGTTTGAAGGTATATATAAACTAGAAGATGGCTTTATATAGACTTTTTTTGGTGAGATCACCATTCAAGAAAGCATTTTTAACATATATTTGAAAGGTTAGCCACTTTTTAGCTGTAGCAACAGCTAATAGTGAACGAACAGATGTGAAACGTGCAACTAGGAAAAAAGTCTCTTCATAGTCAATGCCATATTCTTGTGTAAATCTTTGAGCAACAAGACAAGCTTTGTAACGTTTCACTGACCCATCAAATCTAGTATTAATCGTGTAGACCCACTTACAATCAATCACTGACTTATTAGGAGGTCATTCAATAATATCTCAAGTATGAGTTTTTTCAAGAGCTTGAAGCTTCTCTGTCATTATTTGCTACCAAATAAGATTAAAAACAATTTCATAAAAATTGTGAGGTTCATGTAACATGGCTAAAGCATAAAAATAGTGAAAATCACGAAGTAGAGTGTTAGGTTCCCTTACCTGGATGGAATGATGAAGTGGAGGTGGTATGTATGATGAAGGGATAATTGTATTAATAGGAGTGTTAGTTAGATTAGACATAGTAAGAGTGAAAGAAGATGGATCACTGTTTGAGTCATAAGTACTTATAATAGTCTCTTCATTTGAAGAAAAATGAAAAGAAGAATCTGTAAAAATACATAGAGAAGAACATGGTGAATGTAATGATGACACACTAGTAAATTTTTTATATTCCTAAAAAACATGTCTTAAGATGCGAAGACATTTAGATACTGGATCATAACATCATTACCCTTTGTATTCTATACCATAACCCAAAAAATAACACAATCTAATTCTAGGTTCAAGTTTAGTCCTTTCATGAGTAGGAAGTAGAATAAAACAAGCACATTTAAAAACTTTGAGAGAATGATAATTAAGTACCTTATTATATAAACCTCATAGGGAAACCATATGCCTAATATTGAGGAAAGAACATGATTAATAGTGTAGTGAAAGCAGCTTCACCCCAAAAACGTTTAAGAAGAAAAGAGGAAATGAGAAGGGCATGTACTGTGTTAAGAATATGATGATATTTTCTTTTAGCTCGACCTTTTTGTTATGAAGTGTATAGGTAAAACCTATGACAAAGAGTCCCATCATCCTTTAATAAGTTATAAAACTTAATTTTTGTATATTCATCGATATTGTCAGATCTAAAAATTTTTATTTTTCTAGAAAACTGAGTTTATATCATGTTATTGAATTTATGAAAAATGGATAAAGGTTCAATTCTTTGTTTGAATCAATATATCCAAGTATAACGAGAGAAATCATCAATATATATAACAAAGTAATGTGAATGTCCTAAGGTTGGTGTGAAAGCTAGACCCTAAATATCAGAATGAACTAAATCAAAAGGAACAAATGAGATGGAATCACTTTTATTAAAAGATAAAGTTCTTTACTGTCCAAGTTGACAAAGTAAACAATAAAAAATATCATGTGAAACATTATCTAAGACACCAGTGGAAGTAAGTGACTTTATTAAAAAAATAAATGTATGTTCTAGCTTAGAATGCCATAAATCTAAAGAAACCGAAGAGTTTGTTATTTGAGATGTAGCAGCAGTAAGCAAATGTTGTGGAATTTTTAAAGTTTCAAGCTCAAATAATGTTCCAACCTTATACCTTGTCCCAACTTTCTGACATGTTTGAGGATCCTACACAATATAACCATATCGTTGTGAAAAATGCAAATCAAGGCTAAGGTCACAAAGTTGGCCCACAAAAAGCAAATTAAGGCAAGATTAGGAGCAAGGTAAGTGTCAGATATACATAGTTTTGAGATTTCAATATTACCAATATGACTAACTTTTAAGATAGATCCATTTACTATTTTAATGATTAGACCATTAGGTACATGTAGCTTATTTTTCAACAAAGAAGGGTCAGTAGTAATATGATTTTCACAGGCAGTATCAAATAACCAAACATTACCTGATGTGGTAACAGACTTAGCAATAACATGAGATCGAGATAATACTTGATTGAATAAAGTTTGAAGATTAGTGGTAGAGATTGTAATGGTCTTAAAAGAAGATTTAGAAGTGTTTGGTTCAGCGGTTGTTGCTGCAGCAAACTTGTTAGTGTGAGGATCATGAATTAGACTACTGTTATAATGATATTTAGCTCTATATTTCTAAACGGGATAATTGGTCATTCCAAATCGTGAACAAGAGTTATGGAAAGTAGAGTTAGTACTTTTTTGAGGAGTAGCATAATAATAGTATCAACACTATGAGTCTGACTGATATCCAACTAAGTTTTCTTAGATTTCAATTCATAAGAGTATTATCCATAGTTGGTAAGTGATGTTAATGCAAAAGTGTAGAATTGGTATTCTCAAATTCATCTTGAAGCCATTAAAAATTGAATAAGACAAATTTAATTTTAATAAGAAATAAAATTACCAACATCACTTTCATCTTTGAATTTTCAAGCATGTCCTATAAATGTTGTATTTTAGAATGAAAATCATTAATCAACTGACCTAGTTCTTGACAAAGGTGAGATAAAATGATCAAAATATGATATTGATAAGCAAAGGTAGTAGAGTTGTATCATGTGGCAAAAAAATCTAAAGCATCTTTAGCAAGTTCAAATCGCCTAAAATGTACATTGATAGAAGAAACAATTAGTGAACCATGTCAAAATTCAATGATTTTTATGTTTTTATTCCTCTAGCCGATTTGCAAATTTAACACCATATTTTTTTTTCCTTTTTGGTGCTTTGCATTCTTCGATAACAACTAGCCATAATTTCATTCCCTTTAGATAACTATGCATAGTCGTAGCCCTCATATTATAGTTATTTCTATCAAGAATAATTGAAATTGGTGGTATATTTTCTCATTGAATACCTGCTATTAAGCTTTTAAAAAAATGAAACGAAGATTTGGAAAGTTATGAGTATTGATATAAAAGATGAATCTTGATTATAGGAAAGAAACCTAAAAAAAGAATTGAAATGCGGAAGCAAAAATGAAGTTAGAAAAGAGAATAAAACCAATGATGAGAATGAGCAAATATTGGTTATTCCAAGGTGATTCATCTTTGGAATGAACCATAAAATCACTTTGATACTATGACAAAGAAGAAAAATATGAAAACTTTATTGTAATGACTTGTATATTACAATAAAGCTTAAAGCCTATTTATACAGAGGTAAAATATTACAAAATAAAAAATATAATAAATAAAAATAATGATTAAATCAATTCCTATAATCAGCTAAATCAATATCTAATATTCTTTAAATCAATATCAAATCAATCTAAAATATTGCTAGAATAATACATCACTCTAGAATATTACCAAAATATTACTAAAATATCATTGACAGTAGTGATGAGGGGTGTATGGGAGGGAGAGTTGGGAGGCTGACTAGGAGCTAGGTTTTATGGAGAATTTTCTAGAGATGTTAGAGCCTTAGAGAAGAGACTAAAGGCTGGATAGAGAGGAGGAGGCTGGTTTGGACGTTTGGTGAGTGGAAGAGGCTAAAGCAAGCAAGAGGTGAAAGGTGAGAGGGAGATGCGAGAGAGAGTGAGAGATTAGAAGAAGACTAGTAGAGAAACTGAGGATTGAGGAACAGAAATAGAAGAAGGACTTGAGGTTTATCAAGGAAAGGCCAAAGGGAATTATGGGGGTGGAATGTAGGTTGGATGGGATGGGTATTCAGGTAGTCAAGTGGGTGGGATGGGTTTTTTTTTTAATTACTATTTTTTTGGGTGTAATTAAATTTAGTATTTGATTTTATTAAAATATAAATTTGAGAAATTTAAATTTTTGAAAAATTTGTAGAGGAAATTTAGTTAAAGGGATTGAGAGAAGTTTATAATCGAAAAAAATTAAGAGATTAATAATTTAATATGATATATATAGAGATTTTAGATGAAAAAATTTGGTAAAATTTTTGTATATGTTAGATGAAAAATAATTAAAATTAAATATTACAATTTTATTTTATTATTTATTAATTTATGATTTTGTATTTGAAATTTAATAATTTTTTTTATTATTTTGGTATTTATATTGTTGTCAAATTTTTTGCTTTTAGATTAATTCTTATTAAGTTATTATTATTTTTGTGTAATTATTGAAGATTTTATTCATTATATAAGATACTGAAAGTAATTGTGATAAAAATATTATATCAATTAATGTGTCAAAAAGATTAAGTTACTTAATAAATTGAGTATTTTTTAATCTATCACTCTTAAGATTAAAAACTAAAAATTAAAAAATTATATGTAGATTCAATTTTTTATGATAAAATAAGTAACATTAATATTTCTAAATATAAGTTTATTTTGGTTTTATACAAAATAGTAAGCATGCCACTGCGTGAAGAGTTTCTGAGTAAAAGACTAGAGGGCATGCTAAATGATGATATAGGTTAGCATTTTGAAAAACCTATGCCAAATACAAAAAAAAATGTTTCTTGTATACTTTATGGCAAAATTGTAAAAAGAGAAATAACACGCTTTAAGGAACACATTGTTTATAAAACTAGTAATGTTGCACTATGTCCCAACATTACTAGTATGTTATGTTTTTATAATATTTTTAAAAATATTATTGTTAATTTTTCAATAAAAATTATAAAATTACATAAGCATGTACAACTAATTTTTTCCCTTTTTCTTAACTATATTATTAATAGATGTCGCAAGAGAAAATATGATGAAACTCTTTCAAGAAAACAAATTAAAGAAAGTTGATAACAAAAAGAGAAAAGATGAATTATTATCCCAAATAAGAAAGGAAGACTATGATTATGAATGATTTATTGATGGAGATGTCATTACTAGGCAAGCCATGTTAGATAGTATCTAATTACAACATGTGTGGCACAAAAGACAAGAATTTAGACAAAGAACTGGTAGTTGGAGTAACATATATAAAGAGGGACAAAACTCTTATGGCTCAGTTACTGAATATTATGAAGAAAGAACAAGAAAATTAACTCTAAGTGAGTCTAAATTTTCATTAAAAGGGGTTGTACTTGAATTGGTTAGAAGTAAAAGATTAAAGAAACCAAAGATAAGTGATTCATTTTTAAAGATATTAAGAATGAAGATGGGTGAGTTAGTATAAAAATTTTTATATATGATCGACTTCTTTTTCAGTTAGCAAACTTCCCATGGTTGCATAATTTATTTTTTGTGGTAGCAGAGGTTGGCCAACATGCAAAACTTTCAATACCTTATGAGGTCTCAGATGTGTATTTAGTTGAGTATCAATAAGTCCATGAATGAGTTAATGGATTAAAGGCACATTGAAATGAATTGGGTGCCACTTAGATAACTGATGGTTGGACCAATAGTTTGAATCAAATGCACATTATTAATTTCCATGTCTATTATAGTAAACGAACCATTTTTTGGAAATCTATGGATGTCTTGAGTGTTTGTAGTAGAGATGCAAACTTTTATTATAGATTATTGGATGAAGTTGTGGAAGAAAATTAGGGAAAAATACATTATTCAAATAGTCACTGATAATAAGGCAGCATTTAAGGTTGCTGGAAAAAGACTAATGGGGAAAAGACAACATTTGTATTAGACAATCATATTTGAATTGTTGATTTGATAGAGAAGTATACACAAGGGAAGCAAATACTTCATCATTCTCTTACTCGATTTGTCACTCATTTCATACAATTAGAAGAAATTATGAGGCAAAAAAAAGTTTGAGAGAGATGTTCAATTCAAAGGTTAGTACTTAGTAATTAGTACAATTATTTAAATCTAGCATCTTTTTATGATATCATTATTTAAAATATTAATTTAAAATATATTAATCTAAAAATTCATCGATTAATATATAGAATTTAAAGAATCAAAATGAGGACAACAAAAATCAATGCCTGCTTATAAAGCCAAAAAAAATTGTTTTGAGAAATGATTATTGGAAAAAAGTAAGCAATATAATAAAAGTTTATAAGCCTTTTGGTAAAAGTGTTGTTGCTTGTGGATGGTGATGAGAAATCAACAATGGACTTTATTTACAAGGCTATGGATAAAGCTAAACAAGCAATTTAGCAAAATTGTCATTATTTTGCTGAATATGAAAAGATTATTGACAATAGATGGAGTTTCATGTATTTTAACTTGTATTCAGCTAGTAAGTAAACCAAGAATGTGGATTGTATTTAAAATATGTTTATTTTTTACATTTAAATTGCTTATACATTTATTTTTTATTACTTTAAGATAATATTATTATGAATTGTGTTTAGGTTATGATTTCAATCCACATTTTTAATTTGGAGTGGAGTATTTTGCAAATGTATCTAAAGAAATGTTAGAAGGTACAAAAACAGTGATTGAAAGAGTAAAACCTTCTATAAATACTCAAATTAAAATGATTAATCGGGTTAACATTTAATAATATTTTATAACTTTGACATTTATTTTATGTATTAAAAATAGAATTATTTTTTATTTATTCATTTATTATTATATTTTCTATCAATGTAATTGCTACTATTTCAAGATAAGCATGAAACATTTGGTATTTCATAGGCACAAATAGCTTGAAAGAAAATGAATCCAAGTAAATAGTAAATTAAATAATTATAATTTATTTTATATTATTTAATTGTATAACACATTCAAATTTAATTTATATAATTTTATAATGCTGAGTGGTGGTGATATATAGCACTTGTATTCTTGAATTGTAAAAACTAGCAATCAATGTGCTTAGTCAAACAACCTTTATGTCAAATTGTGAACGAAATTGGAGCATATATAGCTATATTAACACTAAATCAGGAAATAGATTGAAGATTGAAAAACTTCAAACTTTAGTATATACTTATTGCAAAATGAGGTTAAAGATGAGACATTAGAAAAAAATGAGCATTGATAAGATAAATAATAGTTTTAATTCTATTAGCCTTAACCATATTCTTTTAATATGATGATCCATTGATAGAATGACTACAAGAGAAAGAAAATCCTCTGTTACATGATCAAAACTTTGTTTGGTTGCCTATGGATAATTCTGATAATGAAATAAATGTTGAACAGTTATGCCAATCTTAAGAAAGGAATATGTCTCCTTCAAATTCAAGTCGAATACCAAGTCAAAGTGATGATGGTGGATGTTTAAATCCATTGGATAGTAATGGTGATAATGATGGTAGAGTTTTGGTGGTGATATGGATGCAAATCAAATTTATAGCCTATTTGGAGGAAAACTTGGGCTTGCTGCTATTGGTGGACTTTTTATTAACATAACAGAATATAGACTAAATTCATTTGCTAAATCTAGTGAGGTTAAAAGTGCACGTACAACTCGATCAAAAGGAAAAGCCAAAAAGCACCATTATGATTTTTTGAGAGGTTCTTCATTTTTAGGTAGGAGATTAAATTCTATTAACTTTAGGTATAATGAATCATTTGTTAGGACTCAAGGACGTTATTATCTACTAGAACCACCTAATTTTCAACCTCCTCATGATTATCTACCTTGACATGGTTATTATTCATCACAAATGTATCCTCCACCTCAAATGTATCTTTTACCAAAAACGTAACCCATCACAAATGTATCATTCTTAAATAAATCCGCCTAAAATGTATCAAGAGCAAAGGCCATAAGGATGTGGATGGGGTCAATTTAGCTTTCAAAGTAAAGATAGAGAATTTGATTCTCCTTGTCATTCTATCATTTGATAAAATTTAAAATATATATCAATAATTATAGTAGATAGAATTTAAAATTATTATATTTTTAAGTTTGTAATATTATTAAATATAAATGCTTGGCATTTTGATTTGTCTAGAGTTAATATTGAATATGAACTTGGTTTAAGAAAAGATTTGCTACTAAACTAAATATGAATGCTTTATTATAATCTAAATAAAATTGTAAATAAAATTTTTAAAAAATATATATAAAGTGTTATAAACTATTTTAAAAATTATAAAATAAGAGTTTTCACAATTCTAATTCTAATTATAATTATTACAATTTATGACAAATTGTGTAAAATTGACAAAAACTTTACGATCGCAATGATCGAAATGATCACAATGGTCTTTGTTATACCAGAAAATAGGATAAATGCAATGCAACCAAAAACACTCGCTCGATCGTAATTCAAATCCCTGAACTTGACCTATAAATCTAAAACATAAACAAGCAGAGTCCTACCTATATAATCTTTATTTATCATATGCATGTTTGGATACATAGACGACAGAACAAACTATCTTGTGTCTTCTAAAACCAATAAAATATGCTATCACCACTAAACAAAACATGTCTAAATATCACATTTTGTTCTCTAGAAGGTTCTCAATGTTATAATTGCTACCCCAAGCCCTTTCTTTCCATATCTGTTCCACTACTAAGCACAATCACAATAACGAAAACAACAACAAACATAGCTATACCAGTAAGAATAAAAAAAGTAGTGGCAGTTCCTGCAGCGTTAGCAATTGAAAAAAAAGTTTGGACTACAATCAAATTTGAAATCCAATTCACGGTAGCAGAAATGCTGCACTTATCTTTCGATATTGTTTAGGATGTATCTCAGAGTTACCAGTCCATGGCACAGGTCCCATTCTAGGTGAGAAGAATGCAATATATATGGCTCACCCTATGACTGCAACCCATCCATAGAGTCCACTTGAAAAACCAGATGATAGAGCAAAAAAGGCCCTAAAAAGAATGAGAAGTGATATAATTACACCTGATAAGCTTAAAAGGGCTAGTTTTTTTCTTTCAACATGATCAATAAACTAAATGCCAAGAACAGTTCATGCATCATTCATTGTAGCGACAATGAGAGATAGAAGAAGTGCTAGTTGATTGGAAATAAATCTAGGTATTTGGACTATCGTTGGGATATAGTATTATACATAACAGTATTGATGCCAGTGAATTGCTGCAGTGCCTGTATTGTCATAGTTTCAGTTTCTGTGTATCTTATAATCTTGCACTGCATGGCAAACTAAACAAGTAGAATTTTTTATTTACTATTAATAATTTTTAAAATTTCACAATGTGTTGACAATTGACAAAAATAAAATCCACAATTCCCACGCATTCAAAATGAAAATCCAATACCTAATACAGATGCATTCATTGGTAGTTGTTCCAATAAACTACAAAATAAGGAACAAAAAACATTAGTGCTGATTCGACTTGGTTTTTCTAAGAACAAGGGTAACCCTAAATTTTAGGTGGATGAAGGTGTTCTATATACAATTCTTACCTCTTTTGACTTAACAACATCCACGTACTAAGCAGTATATTTTTTCTAGCATTCTTCCTCTAAAGTAGTAGATAGGTGATCAAGTTCATCCCCTAGCCAGGCAAGGTCTTGAATTCTAGAAAGCATTGATAAAGCTTGAGCTTCATCATACTGCACAATCAAAAAATGATAAAGAATGTGTTGAAGGATGAGTGGAAAACTATATGCACTACAGAGGTTTAAGTTTTTAGTGACATTTTTTTTAATGTTTAGCGACGTTTATAAGCACCACTAAAAGATTTACGGCATTTGTGAAAAACGTCACTGAAAGCACTGGCAATACACGCTTCGTGAAAAATAGTGACATTTTTTAACAGCATTTCTATCTTTAAAACGTCACTAAATTAGTTGCATTTTCATGAGAAAAACACTATTGCTTTGGTGGCATTTATAACTGAAAATGCCACTACTTTAGAGGCGTTTGTATCTGAAAACGTCTTTATATTAACAGCATTTATATCTTTTAGATGCCGCAATTTAATGACATTTTTATGAGAAAAACGCCGTTGCTTTGGTGGTGTTTGTAACTTAAATCGTCATTACTTTAAAGGCGTTTATATTTGAAAATGCCTCTATATTAACGGCGTTTGTATCTTTGAGATGCCGTTAATTTAGTGGCATTTTTTTAGAAAAAAATTGTTGCTTTGGTGGTGTTTATATAAAAAATGCCACTTACTAGCAGTGTTTACTGGTAAGAGTGCCGTTACTTTTAGTGGCGTTTTACGATACAAATGCCACTAAATTATTCATTTAGCGACATTGTTAAATGCAAACGCTGCCATTATGTAAAAATGTATTTTTTTTAAATTTCTGTTAATAACTTTTAATTTCATTAAAGAGCTTAAATTCAGAAACTAAAATTAATATACACTTAATTCACGTTTAAATATGCATCTAATTAATACAAAGTTTAATAGTTAGTATCATAACATTCAAATATTTTTAATACATTAAGAAAATAAAAATTAAAATGTATGAAACGGATGACTGCATACATTTTGCTAGCTGCCAATTGATGAAGAAAATTTTCCATCTTGGTCACTAGCGTGCTTTAAAACTTACTGAATAATACCATACAATTTTTAACACTTCATTGTAAGCTTTTTTTATATTTAAAAATTTAAATATTTGCTAAATATAATACCTGAGTTGGTGGAGCACCAAGATCATTTCTTGAAAATTGTTGTTGCACAAAATTCGTAAGATGATTGAATCGATCATGGAACTGCTAAAATTTTGCACGTTTTTGCTCTATTCTAGCAGTTCTTCCTCAATTTTGGCAAGCATTTGTTCTCTTTCTGCTTTCATTTGCAGAAAACGTTGTTGTATAGTTTGCAACTCCCCTCTCAATATTGAAATGTCTCGCAAAGACTGACTTGTTGATGATGTAAATTGCTAAGAGCTATGTCCATAGTAGGCAGATGGTGTTGGACCCAATCCAAGGCCTTGGAACCGTCCATGCTTTTCTTTTCCAGCAACTTCTATGAATATCCGATTTTTCATTTCTTGCATGTTGAGAAAACCATCAGATACTACTTCAATCTCAGCAACCATTTTCTCTTTCGCTTTCTTCTGTGAATTTATATTATACAACTATCAAGTTTTCCTATTAATTGATAATATGTTAAAAAGAGTAAATATTTACTTTCTGTTAAAATAGATAATACAAATTACTATAATTTTTTGTATTTCGACATTCATGTAAGATCTGTCTTTTTTTATGTGTGTTATGCGAAAAAGTTTCACACATCCAATTGTACCACCCCTCTCATTCTCCCATACAAAAACATATGTTATTTGATAGGATACATATCAACCATAATTTATTCATACATATCAAGCCTGTCAATCAAGTATTAACATTTTGAATAATTTTAATCTCATGTATTTATATTTTGGCATTGTAACAACACAATACTCTTAAACATATGCAAACAATAAAAGCATTTTGGGCTTTCACATATATCCATCATGGAAACCATATTCAATTATTTTCTCCCCGTTTAATATCAAAGATTGAAGCCATTTAATATGTTGAATACCATCCACAAGTTTATTTTGTATATTTGCCTTTTATATGCAAAAATAGTCCCAAATAGACACAAATGACAACTTTTTCTCCCGTATCAACTGTAGAAACCAAGTTCAATCAATCAAACAAGTTTAATATTAAGTATTGAAGCTATACAAACTGTTAAAATACAACAATAACAACAAATTTGTATTTTTACCTAAATACACATAAACAATAACTTTTTCATACATATCATCCGTGTCAACTAAGTTCAAAACTATTAACAGAACAATAACTGTTAATTTACATACTACCTTTTAACGGCAGAAAAAGTTCATTCATTGGAAAAAGTTTATCATCATAAACTTACTATTTCTTTTTGCTTTCCTGCAAAACTTTTTGATCCACTTGTGTAGCTATATTTATGTTGCTTTCTGCTACCAATCCCAATCTGTTCTCTTTTCTATCATAAAAAATAATTGCGTATATAATAGAAATACAAATATTACCAACTTAAACCATAAAACACTTTCATCATTTCATTATATTATACAAAGTTATAAACTAACACCTCTTATTTTCATGAAAATCAAAATCTAACTAATTGTTCATATTGCCATCTAATCATATTACGGGGTAGATTTCCCATCATCGCCTTTACAGATGTATTTCGATCGAAATACTTATTCTTCAAACTATGCTTATAATTATTTCACTTCTTTCCCAATGACTTAAGCACAAATGAAGTTGGTATTTCAAGTACAAATCTTGATTGTAATAATATAATAAGAAAAGTTAGAATAAGTAAACAAAATGTTTAATAAAAATTTTTTTATTTCTAATTAATTATAATAATACCTCAATAAAGTTTAAAGCATCGGCCTTAACTTCTTCTGAAACTTTATGCCATGTTTCATAATGAATAGGCAATTTTATTCCATTACAGGCTAGCATGCCTAGAAATCCAGTCAACAGTTGAGCCTTTTCACCAATTGGTTACCTATAAGAGTTTGCAGACACTACAATACGCTCGTTAGGAGGTAATGCAAATAATTCCTTCAAAGTTATCCGGCCTCTAGTCCTTCGTTTACCATTGTTATCAACTGCAACAAATAAAAAATAAATTTGTAAAATCGTAATACTTTTATCATTATACTCGAATTCTAAAATTGGAGTATATCATACTTACATTCAAATTTAAAGCATAATCAATTGATTGAATACTATTTAAACCTAGACCTCTCGTATTGCCAGATCCAATATCAATTGAAGGATTAGAAGTGACAGAGTTAGATCTGACAGTACGTTTATTTTCTTTCAAAAGATTTAGTCCATTGCCAATATCTACAGTGCCACAGACGATTCTGAACTAATATCTTTGATATGTTTTCATTTCAACCTATTCTTTCGTATTGTAGCTTACCAACATCATAAAAGCGAATATAGAAAAGATTTTAGTTTAGAACATATATAAAGCCATTGAGAAGTTAAGAAATCAAAACCTATGATATATAAAAAATATATCGATTTAGTTAAACCATAAGATAATGTATGATTTATAATACAATAATTATACAATAATGAATGTGACATTAATTATATACAATCATTTACTATATTATGTCTTAAACGCTCGAGTTACAAATTATAGATGCACCATTTCATGATTCATAAATGTCTTTAGTACTTTACGGACCCACTGAGCATAAGCATTAGAGATATTTTCATCCAAGTTTTGTTCAACAAAAGGATAACATTCAGTTCCATGTTCAACATCATCTCTGCTATCTAACCCCATATCAAATAAGTCTCTAGGTGTGTTTTGAAGAACAACAAACCAACCCAATTCTTTGGGATCTTCAGAGTAAAATACTTGTTTGACTTGAGATAAAAAAACATAAGGTTTATCAATGAGTTATTGTCTAGTGTGATATAATCGAGAAAAATTTACAAGTGTAAATACATATTGATTTTTCTTAATACCCCTCGTACTATTCACATCAGCCTAATCACATCGAAATAAGACAACTTTTCACTTGCCATAATAATCTAACTCAATGATGTCATTAATCATGCCATAATAGTCAACATTTCCCTTTAAAAGGTTTGTATCCCTAGCACTAGCATAGCTAGTAGTTGATGAAGTCACAACAACGGCTAAATTTTGTGTACTTCTAAATCTTTCATGGGATTTAGTGTGAAATCTAAATCCATTGATGATGAAACCTTTGAATCATTTCACAATTCGATTCAGACCATGTAAAAGACACTTCACCTCTTCACTAACAAGCCTTCCACTCCAAACATATAAAAATGGAATAAATATGTATATATGTTATTAATGTTATTTATATCTAAGCATTCTATTTAGATTTCTCATAATGAAAAGTATGGCATTACTTACAGTTGCTCCTAACCATTCATGAAAGTGTTCAGTGAACAACTTATCAAGCTCTCAAGGGTTTGATAATCGATAATGTGCAAGATCTCTCAAATTATTTCTATACTCACTATAAAGCATCATGATAAAGTATTAACAAAAAAAAGACAATAAATTATGCTTAATGTAATGAATAATTTCCATGCTAAAAACTTATGTGCGAAATGATTCAATTGAGTCAAGATGAAAAAGAACATATCGATGTGCTTATGCCCAAGATTTATCTTCTAACTCCACCAATTCAGTTTTGCCTATTGTTGTCCAAAACTTTGAAAAAGATAATTGTAGGTAGAGTCTGTACACTGCATACTAACATTTCTCGATGGTTTATTAAATCTCATTTCAACATCTTCCAAATAATAAGAACAAAATGTCATACACTCTTTTGCTAAGTATCCTTCAGCAATAGAACCTTTCGGATAGTGTTTGCTGCGACAATAAGACTTTAACCTACCCAAAAACCTATAGTATAAAATATTAGTCATATGTTATTTTAAGTAGAATGGCTTGATTATCAACAAAAATGTAATAAATCTATTAATAAATAATACTTTTAATAGGATACATCCATCGATAATAAATCGACCCACCGATTTTTGCTTCATATGAAAGGTGGATAACCAAATACATCATAATAGTGAAGAAGTTTGGAGGGAAGATCTTCTCTAAATGGCATAAAGTAATCACGGCACAGTTTTGAAGTTTGTCAAGCTCTTCCACATTCATACATTTCTGCTATAGAGATTTAAATATATTACTCAATTTAATTACCACAGAAGTGACTTGGTTTGACATTGATGAATGTAAAGCAATTGGAAGTAAGTTTTGCATCAAAATGTGATAAATCATGTGACTTTAATGAAAAAAGTTTTCACTCTTTCAGATTCACACATCTCGTTATATTTGACGCATAGCCATCTGAAACTTTGACATTTTTTAAGACCTTGCAAAACACATCTTTTTCAACTTTAGAAATCCCAAAACAAGTAGCAGGTAATTAATATTTTCCATTATGAAGCAACTTCGGATGAAGCTTTGGGTGAATCCCCATTTCAACTAGGTCAAGCCAGATCTTTAAGTCATCATTGGATCTTTTATTCACATTGAGAATTATCCCAATAAAATTTTAGCAAACATTCTTCTCTATGTGCATGAAATCAAGGTTATGGCATAATACATTATATTCCCAAGAAGGGAACTCAAAAAAGATACTTCTTTTTTTTTCACAACTCAAACTCATTGGGGTTATCTGCTTCATCATCTTCTTCATCACTTTGAACATCAAGATCACCAACTTAAGTATAGTATCACCAAATTGTGTAATACGAGGCCATACACCTTCAAAGATGTCCCTCACTTTTTTTTTTTTTTGATGGAGTCATTTTTGCATAAGTGAAATTGATATCTTTTAACTTTGATAAGATATTAGACCCACAATGGGTAAAGGCGATCTCATCAATTCTTCAGTTCTATCAAAAAGATGTTTTTGGAATCTAAATCGATAATTATCATCTAACCATCGATGATGTCCCATATAACAGAACTTTCTATCATTACGTAACCACGTCAAACATGTCTGTGTAGCACAACATGGACAAGCATAACGACCTTTTGCACTCCAACCAGATAAATTCGTATAAGTAGAAAAATCGTTGATAGCCACAATCAAGTAGCATGCATATTAAAGTTCTCTTATTTTGATGCATCATAGGTCTCAACTCCTTTCTATAATTGGTTTAACTCTTTAATAAGAGGTTGTAAGTAGATGTCTATATCATTACCCTGACTTTTTTTTTCAAGAATTATCATAGACAATATAAATGATTGTTACTTCATAGCAATCCATGGTGGCAAATTGTAAGGAATTAATACAACTGGCCAAGTATTATAAGAAGTATTCATCATTTTGAACGGGTTGAATCCATCAGATGCTAGTCTAAGCATAACATTTCGAGGATCAGATGCAAAGTTTGGAAACCTAGAATAAAATGATTTTCATGCGAATGAAATGATTTTCATGCCAATTAATCTGCAGGATGCCTCAATGATCCATCATCCGTTTGCTTCTCATGATGCCACCTCATTGGATCTGTAGTTTTGAAAGATATGAAAAGTTGTTGAAGTCTTGGTATTAATGAAAAATAGTGTAAAACCTTAACAGGCTTTTTTTTTGACACATACCTCATAACCATCCTCATTCAACCTTTCATTAGACTTTTTGTCCACCCAATGAGAAATAGCACACAAATGATAAGATTTTTTATTTTTTCTATCCCCCCAATACAACATGCAATCATTGGGACAACTATAAATTTTCTCATATCCGAGACCTAAATCTTTGATCATCTTCTTTGATTCCTTATAAGATTCAGGGATTTTTACAAAAAAAAATATTTCTTTCATAAACTTTAATAATAAAGTCAGAAAGTTTCCCGTCCATCCACATAGGCATTTCAAGTGAAAAAAATGAACACAGAAGATAACCTTGAGTGCTTCGATCTTTCAAAAAGTTCTTCATTCATATCCTAAAGTAACCTATAAAACTTTGATGGTTCTCCTCTAGGTTGTTGGTCACGTACACCTATCTCAGGTTCACCAAATTCATTCATTTCAACATTGGACTGATTAAATCCTTCATTTTGGGGAGAAAGATTATGAAAATATTGGTTATGAATGTTAAAAGCATATCGCAACATGCCTTCAATGTCATCTGCTATAAAAGGATCATGTTGGTGTTGGAGAGCCCTTGAAGTTGAAAGAACTTTAGTGGAAGACCTTGACAGTACAGACTCTCTATGAAAATATCAATCAACATATCCCGAAAGAAATCCAATACAAATTAAATGTTCAAAAATAATTTGACACATTTTCCACTCGATATTAGCACACTTCACACATGGGCATAATATCATATTATCTTAACTTACTTTCTCAAATGCAAAATTAAGAAAATTTTTCACTCCATCTCTGTACCATTGACTTAATCTTGACTTTGCATCCAACTTTTCTCCATTTAGTACTTGCTACATTATCAAAGCAAATGTATAAAAATAATTTATATAAAAATGATCAAGTACAATATTTAAGTTTACTATGTTTTAAATAAAAGATAATAGCAAGACCAATACTTACACAAAATGAGAACTCCTTGTTGTGAAGTAATTTATCAGCTACCAGATACTATAAATGTTAAAACTCTGCTGCTAACGTAGACAGTACCTAAAAGTATTTGTAGTTGGGGTTGAAATAAAGTGAAATAAGGTGGTTTTTGGAGAAAATTGTTTACACTAAAAAGAAAATCACGAATTGCAAAAGTTGAAGGTATAGTCGATTGAAGTAAAAGCTAAATTAAATAAGTAATGAATAGTGAAAATAAGGTTCTAAAAGAGAATGCTCGAATACTAAAAGTTGAAGGAAAGGGAAAGTAAATTGTACTTGATCTGGAAAGAGAAATAGTATAATAATGAAGATGAAGCTTGAAGTTGGTGATGGGGTATGGTAAGTTTGGGAATATTTTAATTGGACCAGATTATGGAAGGCGTTTACTAACCAAAATGCCTACAATATTTCCATCATAAATATTTTTTGAATATATTATAGCCATCTTCAACGGAGTTGTAATAGAATTGTTTGGGATTATTAAAGACGTTTTCTATTAAAAATGCCATCATTATTACACGAATTTAAATTCTAAGTGGTTATTGAAGGCTTTTATTCTAGAAAGATGCTTTGATTAATTTGTTTTATTTTTTGATGTAATTTATTAAAGGCGTCTTCTACTGCAAAATGCCTTTTATAGAAAAATGCTATTACTAGATGCTTTTATTTTATTTTAAGTACAAACGCATTGAACAATTTCCAATTAAAATTATTGGTATTAATAATGGCGTCTTCTAGCAAAAAACGCCTTCAATAGTCAAGAACTTTAAATTTGTAACGGTTAGTGAATGCATTTATTCTAGAACACCGCCTTCAATAATTTCCCTCTAGAAACTTTTAGGATTACTAAAATCGTCTTCTACTGACAAAGGCTTTCAATAATTCTATTTAAATTATCTACATAATATTGAAAGCGTTTTTGGAAAATAAATGCCTTTTATAAACTTTGAGATTATTAAGACATCTTTTACTGAAAATGCCGTCAATATAGAATGCGTTTATTCTAAAAAAATACCTTTACTAATTCATTTAAACTAAGTACTTAATTACTGAAGGCGTTTGTTAATAACACACGCCTTCAATAATTTCCCTTTAAAATATATTTTAGAATTATTAAAGGTGTCTTCCACTAACAAATGCCTTTAATAATTCTTTTAAAATTATCTTCTTAAAAATTGAAGGCATTTTTTGATAATAAATGCCTTCAATAATCCTTGTAAAATTTTTTAGGATTAGTAAAGACATCTTTTACTATTAAACGCCTTAGATAATATCCTTCTATTGAAGGCTTTTATTCTAGAAAAATGCCTTGACTAATTCATTTTATTTTTTGAATCAATTTATTGAAGGCATTTTCTGCTACAAAATGCCTTTAATATTCTATTGCTCAAATTTTGGGACGGATAGTGAAGGCGTTTATTGTAGAAAAATGCCATTACTAGATGCTTTTCTTTTATTTTAAGTACAAAGACATTGAACAATTTTCAATTAAAATTATTGGTATTAGTAATGGCATCTTCTAGTAAAAAACGCCTTCAATAATCGAAAATTTAAATTTGTAATGGTTAGTGAAGGTGCTTATTCCAGAACACTACCTTTAATAATTTCCCTCTAAGAAATTTTGGGATTACTAAAACCGTCTTCTACTGACAAATGCCTTTAATAATTCCATTTAAATTATCTACATAAATATTGAAGGCGTTTATTCTAGAAAAATACCTTTACTAATTCATTTAAAATTAGTACTTAATTACTGAAGGCATTTGTTAATAAAACATGCCTTCAATAATTTTTCTCTAAAAAATATTTTGGAATTATTGAAGGCATCTTCTAGTGATAAACACCTTCAATAATTTTCTTGTAGAATTTGTTAGAATTAGTAAAGGCGTTTTCTACTGTAAAATGCCTTCAATAAAATGCCACACAAATTTTAACATGGTTATTGAAGGCGTATATTGAAGAAAATGCCTTTAATAATTTATTGTTAATTTTGTAGATAATTAGTGAAGGCATTTTTTGTTAACAACTACCTTTAATAATTTTCTTTAAAAAATTTTTTGTCGTTATTAAAGGCGTCTTTTATTATTAAACGCTTTCAATAATTTGTTATAAACTTTTAATGTCCATAATTAGTGAAGGCGTTTTGTACATAATACGCCATCAATAATTTCCTTCATCCTTCTCACGGGCATATCAGTCAAGGCGATTTTCTAATCAAAACGCATTTATTAATTTTTAAGAATTATCAAAGGCATTTTTTGAATATGAATGCCTTGAATATTTTCGTTGGAAAATTAAATTTTGGATTACTAAAGGCGTCTTTTTGTAAAAAATGCCTTCATTAATCTCCAATAAAAATTTGAGAGGCTTATTGAGGGTGTTGTTTCAAGAAAAATGCCTTTAATAATAATTTATATATTCATTTCTCTACCTTGAACTTCGGTATCACAAACTGCTAGTAGACAGAATGATTAAAAGCTGTGTTATTTAACCAAACCAAACCCTTAAACACGTTTTGTTAGACCATTAGTTTCTTTATCCCTATCGTCACCACTAACCTTCAACAAATCAATGGTGCACATCTCTCTTTTTATCGATAAGTCTTTTTTTATTTTACTATATTATTTATAATATTCGATAGAGATTTTTTTTCGGTTCCTTAATATTTACATATGCATTTATATATTTTCATTAACTTTACCCTAAGCATAGTCGTCTAAGCAACTTTCATTGCATGTATGTTGTTTTTATGTAGTACGCCTTAAATATTATGGTTTGCTGAGCCTTATTGTCTGATTTTTTTTGTTGAATGGTATTGTATGATTTTAGGGGGCTGAATCAAATGCTGAATGGTTTGCTGAACCTTATTGTATGATATTAGGGGGCTAAGTCATATGCTGAATGGTTTGCTGAACCTTATTGTCTAATATTATTTTGCTGAATGGTTTTGTATGATATTAAGGGTTGAATCGTATCCTGAACGGTTTGTTGATGGTGTTTGTGAGTGGTTTGCTAAAGAGTGTGTCTGAGCACATTGCTATTTGGTATGCTAAATAGTGTTTCTGTACGTAGTATGGTATTGGTTGTATTTAATAATGTATAATGGTAAATTTAGATAGTCATATTATGTAATTCGTATAATTATGATCTAAATTACAGGTATCATGGACTTCAAACAATATCATTCTCCTTCTAATGAACATGCACAAGACATTGCTGTAGGCCAAAAGAGAAAGGGAAGGGGCCCAAATAAACAAATTTAAGTGAGTAATACAAAAATTCATGTTCACTTTAATCAAAGTGGGCAGCTTATGTCTGAAGTAGCTGCCAAGATGGCTACTCATATTGGAACTGTCGTCTATCATAGGGTTTTCATTACTTACACTGATTGACGACTGTTGATCTAAAGGATGAGATATGGCAGTCTGTTGTGGTATGTTTATTCAACAATTTCATAAAATTTATTAAATAATCATTTAATTGAAATTTAATGTGTTCATACTAATTGTGTTAACTTATTTAGGAATGGTTCGATGTCTTAATTGACTGTAAAAATATTGTGTTACAATTTGTTGGGAAAGCGTTCAAGAACTTTAAAAGCAGATTGACAACCCAATATATTTTATCGTTTGCTAGTGAAGGTGATGTATTGGCTATTCCACCTGTGGCATATACAGATGTGATAAGTGTTAAAGATTTGACAAATTTTGTTCAAAATCGACTTTCAGAATATTTCTTAGTATGCAAACCCATTACCAAAAAAATTGTTTGTAAGTCTTTATGCAATATAGCCTTTGATCTTCATAGTGATTGACGTAATTTCTTAATTTTTGTAGAAAATCAAAGAACAGCAACGGGACATTCAAGCCAAACAATAAATCACCATCGAATAGCGAGAAAAGGATATGCAAATGTGAAGTATGAGCTGGTATGTATTCGCACGTTTGTTTTATACTCATTAATGAATATTTATGACCATTCATTTCATACATTCTTATTCTTTTATTACGATAATTTAATAGGAATCAACGAGCTCTAGCATAGAAGTGTCTAGATGGGATGTCTAGAAACAAGGACATCTACGGAAGGATGGATGCTTTGTAGATGAAGCAATCGAGGAAATGATAAAAAAAATTGTATGTATAACTATTTTTTTAATATAATGTATGATTGGCATTTTGGTTGTATGTATGAGTGTATACTAGCTTGTATAGATTTGTTCTTACAGCCCATCTTATTATTGTCATTTAGGATGATTATGCTGCTAAAGTCTAATTTGGTAAATTGGTAACCCAGTATGGCAAAGATCCTTTGTCTTGAGCATTAGGCTTTAAAGAAATACGTAGTCAGGTTTGTGGGATTGGTAAATTTGTCTTGCCATCAAAGTTTTTTGGTAATCAACAAAAAATCCCATGAATGAGAAATGCACAATATGAAGCAATCATTGAGCAACAACAGCAACGAATTGATGACCAAGAGCAACACCTCAATGACTAACAAAAAAGGCTCACTGCTTTGGAGTTCATGTTGGTAGCAATATAGCATAACATGCTAGTACACTAAACTGATAGCATTATCCCTGTAAGAGAAACTTTTGTTGCAAGTAAGAAAGTAGTTCCATCCTCTGTTACCACCCAATAAGTATGATATTGTTTATAAATTTAATATTAATTTATTTATTATATTGATTGATTTGGTTTTAATACTTAGATTTCATTCAATATTATAGCAGGATGTTCGGACTCATAGTATGACCCTTGCTCAGGCTTCTATGGATGAGTTATTCAAATATTCATTGGAACATTTTTTCGAAGGAAACTTCATAACCATTGAGTCTAAGGAATGGGTATTTGATAAACCATCATTTTCTTTCATTGGTATGGAAGAGGTTAAAGAATTTTGTAAACTGGATGAATTATCAGCTATTGAGATCGTTGCTTATATGAGGTTAGCTTATAAATACAAATATGCACGTTCAATATGTAGTCATCTATATTAGGTTGTAATACTAACTAGCAGTATTGATTGTTATCATGCAACTTCCTATATAAAGAGCTCAATGGGAGACAGTTGAGCAATAGATTTAGATTCATTGACCCCAACTTCATTAGTGAGCAAAGTGGAACACTCGCTTATCATGCTAATCATGTGTCCTATGCATGAAAACTCCGGCTGATTATTTTTTTTCTCATCTATACTGCGCAGTAAGCTATATTCCAACCTTAATTACTCCAACCTTATCCAAATCTGATCTGATGTATAATATGAGTATATCATTATTATTATTTTGCAGTCGTCATTGGGTGCTTATTGTGATTGACACCAAATCCTTATTGCTATACTTACTTAATTCAGTTAATCCAATGGCGATGCCTAATACTGATATTCAAACTTTTATAAAGAGGTATTACACTTTATTATATTATATATCTTCTATTTCTTCATAAATAATTTTATTTATGTATTAAGTAATTTTGTTTCTTTTCAATTTAGGGTAATATTTGCATTCGATAAGAAGATAAAAAAATCGAAATGGGTATCATTACCGATGAATGTGAAATATATTATTTTATGCTGAGTTTTGTAGATAAATATTTTCTAAACCCACTCAATTTAATTTTCAGGTACCTCATCAACCCGGTAATACTGAATGTGGATATTATGTCCTTTGTTTTGTGCAGGAGATAGTGTTACATGATTTTATGACCACAACATTCAAGGTTAGTATAAATCTCATAAACTCGTTATATTTTCAAAAAAATAAAAAGGTACATTATGTTCTCATTTCTTAGCATTTACTTCTGATATTTCTTTTTAGTGGGAGAGTAAAGAAAGCTTCACGGAAAAGGAAGTGGATGAAGTCCATAAAGAATGGTGTGATTATGTATTATCATTTATCAATGTTGATAAACTTTTAGGTTAGACATTGTTGGTTGAATGTAAATATATAAGGAACAAGGTGTTATAATGTTTTGAACATGCCATGTTGAATGGAAACTTTAAGTTTGTACATTGGGGTATTGGTTTAATATTATTGTTATACTTAATATGAATACACTATGTATACTTAATAAATTATTGAGTACGATTATTACAGAAAAGTATATTAATATGACAACGTTATCAATTTTAATTTCGGATGTGTGATCAATTTATTGAAATACAACAATGCTCATTATGTAAATTCCAAAATGTAATTCGTCGAATCACATATAAAAACCAAATGTTTTCTGAGCATTAATATATAACTGAAAGCAAACGTTTTCTAGGTATAAACCTACAACTGACTTGACATATACAATATCAAATATGTTTTTTTTATCGGATATTGAAGGCATTTTAAGGAAGAAAACACCTTGAATAATCCATAACAAAAAATTTTGAAGGCATTTTAAACCAAAATCGCCTTCGATAATCACCCCAAAATTTAATTGTATAGAATATTAAAGGTGTTTGGGAAAAAAAAAGCCTTCAAGAATCCGTCACACCTTTTTTGTATGGATTATTAAAGGCGTTTTCAAAAAATACCTTTAATAAAACTAACTAAAAATTAATCGAATGGATTATGAAAGGCGTTTTCCTATAGGTAATGTCTTTAATAATCCCTCACAAAATGTTATTGAAGGCGTTTCTGGATATAACCGCTTTTAATAATCCGACCATCAAAATTTATCGTTTGGAATATTAATGGTGCTTTTTACCAAAGTCGCCTTCAATAATCTCACCAAATATTTATTGTGTGGAATATTAAAGGCGTTTTAGACAAAAAAATACCTTCAAGAATTTGTCGAGTCTTTTTTGTATAAATTATTGAAGGCATTTTAAAAAAACACCTTCAATAATACCAACTATAATTGAATGGATTATGAAGGGCGTTTTTCTACAGGTAACACCTTGAATAATCACTAACAAATTTTTATTAAAGGCGTTTATGGATATAATTGCCTTCAATAATTTGACCATTAAAAGTTTCATCTAGAATATTATAGGCATTTTGAGCTAAAAATGCCTTCAATCATCTATTCAAACTTTTGGCTATGGATTATTGATGGCGTTTTTGACAAAAATTACCTTTAATAATCACAACAAAAATTTATTGATAGGAGTATAAAAGGTAAGTTCGACAAAAAAACACCTTCAAGAGTCGGCTCAATATTTTTTTTATCGATTATTAAGGGCATTTCTCTGCAAAAAATACCTTCAATATTCTCTAAAAATTTTTTAAACCAATTGGTGAAGGCGTTTTTGCTAAGAAAATGCCTACAATAATAAATAGCAAATAATCTTTGCAAAAGCCCAAAAAAGGCTAAAGAGAGGGATCGAACCTACAACTTTATGGTTAACATCAGTACGATCAAAACATTTTGATATGATATTTATTGAAGATATTTTTTAACAAAAATGACTTCAATAAGCCTGTAGAATTTTTTGGTCCAATTATTAAAGGCATTTCTTGTATAAAATGCTTTTAATAATCTTATACAATTTTTTTATAGATTACTATTAAAGGCATTGTCTGCCAAAAACATGCCTTAGTATTCACTGAAATTTTTAAAGGAGGATTATTCAAGATGTTTTAGTCGAGAAATGCCGCTAATATCAAGTCTTGGGTGGCATTTATAAGTAATAATGCTGTTATTTGAATATTTAGTGACGTTTTGATAATAAATGTCTTAAGTTTTATAAAAACATGAAAGCTAGCAGTGTTTGTAAGTGAATGACTACTATAAAACTGTCGCTAATACGCCATTTTCTTGTAGTGAAGTTAAAACTAAAAAAGAATTTATCGAGAATTCAACAAGATAAATTAAGTTGGGTTTTCTTTTCTTCTATAATTCATATGGGGTTACCTTATTCCTTTTATTTGAAACTTTATTTTGAATATGGCATGCTGCTAATAATGCCTCACCCTAAAAACCTTATCCTAAACTAGGGTAAGACAACATAAACAACATGGCATTAACCATTTTGGTTAGTACCATATTTTAATCTTACTACTATATGGTAAGGTTACTTGATGAACTATACTAATGGATTCAAAGTAATTTGAATAATAGTACTCACCTTTTCTATCTATATTTTTAATATAATTATTATAACTTTTTAGGACATTTTATGATGAATTAATGATTGTTCCTTAAGAAAACATGGCAAAAATACTCCTAATTGTGCAAATGTGCAATGAGTAGGTAAAAATACAAAAAAAGGAGGAAACATAATGATTTGATGACAAATTGGATGCATTTTGGTAGAAATCTACTATTTGGCCTAACCTAGTATTAGTGCTTGGTCCAAATACTATTTTTGGGAGATTTTTCTAATTTTTCTTCATTACTTCCTTTTCATATTTGAGCTTAATTAAACTTAAATTTGAGTTTTATTTTCCCTTTTTAGCTCATTAAAGTATTTGCCACCTTTGTAGTAAGTTGTATGAGCTAAATAAGAAGAAGAGCAAAAGAGTGGTCATTTTGAGCAAACTTTGGACTTGGAATTTTTTAAAAACTTTCATGGCTATGTTGGCAATTAGTGACCTCTCATTGGCTGGAATTTCAAGAAAGAATTGAAGAAAAAATTAGTGCCTAAAATTTCACGAAAAGTGCTTACTAGTCGTTTGATGAATTATAGAGTGCATGGATGAAAATGGTGCATAATTTGAATCCAAGTGAAAAGCCAATGGATAGTTGCTTAGTTGGCATTTTGAAGGCTCCTTATTGCTTACAATTATGACTTTTTAGAACTCAATAGATTAAAGAAATGAAGCTTGAAAAGAAGAGAAGAGGAATAATACAAGTGGGATGCTTATTAAGCAAGCTTTGATGACATGAAAATATCTAGCTTAGATGGCATCCTAGCTGGCTTTTTCTTAAATATGATTGGTTGTAATACATAATCCTTGGCCAATAAATAGGAGCAGTGGCTGGCCATGGAGAGAAAATTAGTTTAATAATTTTTTTTTTTATTTCTTGCAATTTAGATTTCTTGTTCATTTCTCTCTAGAAGTTTCCTCCTTGTTCTTTTAGAGGGCTATTTCGAGAGAAAATTCTTTAATTTTCCTCCAAAATTTACTTTTCTTGCATTTACGTTTCATGTAATTCCAATTTCTTACAATGCACTTTAATTTTCTTTAAGATTTCTCACACTTTCAATTACATTCGTTTTACTTTTACAATGTAGTTTGGCTAAATTTTCCTTTGCACTACTTTTGGTTTTAATGGCTTTTCTCTATAATTCTCTTTATTTTTGCAATGCTTTTAGGCTAAATTTTCCTTTGCACTACTTTTGGTTTTCACAGCTTTTATTTATAATTTCTTGCGAGTTTTGATTCAATTTTTTTCCGCACATTCTCAATTCATAGTTCTTCAATTTTGGAAAATTATAATTATAATTGATTTTTGTTTTCTAAAAATCTTGGAAGATTCGACCGAAAATTTAGAAGTAATGGAGGTAGTAGGTGGTGATAACGCTTATGGTGGCTTCTCTCCTTGCTAGGTGGTCGGTCCATTTCTTTCTTGATTTGCATTTGTTTCTTTACTTATTTACTTTAACTTCTTCAATTCCTTGCAATTTAATTGATGTTCTTAATGGCTGTTTGGCTGAGTTCCTTAATGCTTTGTTTTCTCTATTTTTATATTCAATCATGTTTCTAGTTCATCGATCTTGTTATTTTACTTTTTGAGCTGATTTCATTTCTTGCATTTAAAGTTTACATGTTGATCTAAGTTGCTTTAGTTCAATTTAAGTTCAATTGCTTTGTAGGGTTGTAGATCTAGGTTTTAATTTTTGAAAATTTGAATTTTAGCATGTAGAATTAGGATTCAATTTTTGCAAATTTAAAGTTCTTTGCATTTAACTCATGCAATTTCAATTTGATCCATTTAGATCCAGTATGATTTATTGTTTTTAAGTTCAATTACACTTAAATATCTTGTATTAGGATTAGATCCATTTATATTCGATTTTGCATTTTTGGTTTACTTGAATTAGGTTGTAGTTTCAATTTTTAGATTTTATTTTTTGTTTCATCCATTTCTATTTCACTTTGGTTTTTATTTTTACTTGAATCATGCATTATTTTACTTTTTTGTAGGTTTAGATTGAAGTTCAATTGCTATTTGGTTTTAATTCATGCTTTGATTTTATAGTTTTAATTGTTCTTGATCTTTATGCGTACTTGTTAATTTTCTCGTGTTTAGCCGAATGTTCTAGATTATGTTACATGTTTTTTTTGCATTATATTGTTGATATATTCATCCTTTATTAGTTTAGATTCAGTTCCTTTACTTTTTTTTTTTTATATTGAATGCTTGTTTGCATTGCCTTTAATTCATGCTTTAGTTTAGGAGTAGTTTAGAAACTTTTCAAAAATTGACTAACCTAACTATGTCATAATGTTTAGGTTGGGAACCTATCCATTGGACACAAAAATCATGGAGTCACCACCAATCTTTTTTACCTAGATGTGATTGGCAACCTATGTGAATCTATCTTTTTTAAGATTATCCTAAGCCTAAGCTGAGAGTCCTTAAAATGAATAGGTTTTGGTCTATATTAATAGAACTAAGGTTTGTGAGTCAATTACATGTAGGAAAGGTATTGACATCCCTTTACGCCTAAAATTGGTACCAAGTTAATTATGTGTTATCTTACCTAAGCCTTATCAAAGATAGTTTTATCATGCAAATAAATCAATTCCAATCCTTTTATTTATTTACAAAACATGTGATAAAAAATTCTATCAAGAATATCAAGAAATAATGCAATAAATGTTAAATCATACCATGCAAAAATTATCATGCAAATATATTATAAATCATACCAAATACCATGTAATAATATCATGCCTAGATCATGTTAAAATATTCATGCAAGAATGTCATATAAATATATTAATTATCATGCTATAATAACAATCATGTAAATATATAATATTTTATCATGCAATAATATAAAACACCATGCAAATATATAATCATGAAATCAAATATAATCACACAAATATATTAGTAATTATGTACAATCATGCAATTATGCACACAATAAATATAGAAACATGCAATTAAATGTCATTCAAATATAATAATAATCATGCAATAACATAATAATAATAATAAATAACTATGCAAATAAATATATTAATAATCATGCAATCACACAAATAAATAAATTAATAATCGTGCAATTAAATATATAATCATGCAATTAATAATGTAAATCATGCAAATAAACATGCAATTAAACATATAAACCATGCAAATAAATATACAATTAAATATATAATCATGTAATCACACAAATAAATAAATTAATAATCATATAATTAGACATGCAATTAAATATATAATCATGCAAATAAGAATACATAAATCATGCAATCACACAAATAAATAAATTGATAATCATGCAAAAAAAAATAATCATGCAGATAAATTAATAATTATACAAACATATTAATAGTCATGCAAATTCATGCGAAAATAAATACCATGCAATAAATATTAAAATAAGAGTAAGCAATTAAATATTATAATCACAAAAAAAAAAAAATGAAAGCAAACATTACCTCAATAGGTTCCAACAATTTTTCACCTTTCAAAAACCGATGTTTCCTATTATAAATCTTAGCCTTATTTCCAAAAACTCCAACTGCATCTTCTTGCAAAATTTTTTCGCTTGATTGCTTCTTCCTTACTAATTCAAAACTTTGCCTAAATTTTCTCTCTTTTCAATGACCTCTATTTGATCTTCAAGTGAATTGCTTTTAGGCCTCTACCCCATTTTGATCTTAGATTCAATGTTCTAATATAGGGATTGAATCCCTTTCGATTTGGAAGAAATTAATTCAATTGAATCTAGAATTTTTCTCTAAAATTTATTCTCTGTGTAATCT